>JAZKJV010006836.1:0-331540 GCA_037367405.1 Ottelia alismoides
TATATTGTATTTATTTAAAACTAGAAATTAGGGAGGAATGCCATATTTGTTGTTGTATCATTAACGTTGTCCATAAAGCAATGCTTATCTATAATAATTATTATTATTCAAAATTTTAACTAACTATTGCTTAATTTCAACTAAAAAATTAGTAATGTTTAGCTAAAATTTTAAAAATTACAATAGATAAGCATTGCTAAATGCACTTTTGCTATTAACAACCACTGCTAATTTCAATTGTAAATACAATTTCACAATAAATACTATTATTGTTATATATTTAACACAAATATTTTTTTACCATTGGAAAGGATACTTAGTTCTTGATGTTAACATACCAATGAATATGCTATTTGTCATGCATTTCAAACTATAAACATAATTGAAAATAAATAGTATTCAATGTTGTAATTTTATAGCCACACGGTGCATTGTGGGTCGGCTTTCATTCAGCTGCGTAAGAAAGAAATTTCCTAACAAATTTCTTATCACGATTTCTACGTGAAAATGAAGTTTTAATAAATGAATCCATTAATTTAATTAATGGGATTCATCGTATACATTGTAGTCGCCTGAGTTCCAGAAACCATAATGACTAGTTTTCAATAATAATACATATAATATCTATAACCGGTAGACAAATATAAAATCAATATTATATTATAACATTATAATAACCTCAATATCTATTAGTTGTAGGAACTTCTCACAAAGATGAGCATGATACACGTGTACTAATTATACTAGTAATTATTCCAATGAGCTTAAATATACATGTATTGGATGTAATACACATGATTATATAAATATATTAATTATACATAGATCATAATACTAGTACCAAATATGACAAGGGAATGCAAAAATTTATATTATACACAGTTAAAAATAATTTTACGACTTTATTTATATATGAAAATGTACCAAAATGATATCTTATCCATATCTATTTTAAAATAGACATGGATACGGATGACAAAACCGATATAAAATGGATATAGAGATGGATCGGATATAGATATAATCCTATTCGTTTGCATCCCTTTTAAGACTATGCATGGAAGCAAGGCTGGCGATGACGTCAACACGCCAACGTGCACCGAAGGGAAGGTCAAGGACATGATGGGAATTGTGAAGAACTAGTAGGCAGCCCGTGCTTTACACGGGCAATTGTGTGCCGTGCTTATTAAGTCGACTATACTAACCGAGTGGATCCTCTGCAGTAATGCAGAGGTCTGTTGTAGAATCACGGCTAGCTCGAGCCGCTCGATCTTGATCGAGCGGTTCGCACGAATCTCACTTTTTGTGGGCCCTAACCGTGGGATTTCATGTGAAACGCTCGATCAAGATGGAGCGGTTCACGCTGGCCGTGGTTCTACAACAGACCTCTGCATTACCGCAGAGGATCCGCTTTCCTACACTAACGACTGACGACAACGACCTCGTGTTAGCATCTGCAAACTCTTTGAGCACTGAATTCCTCATCCTCGCCTCTTGGATCTTGTACAACACTTTATATTTGATTTGCATTTATTAATGATCTATTAATGAGTGCATCGATTTTTTGTATTTGTATATATGTTAAGGCAAGACGTGTACTTCTTCTAGATTTTGTATGTATTGTGCTTTTTATTTTACATAATAAAATCTCTTTCCCTTTAATTTTTTTATACTTAGGTATGTGTTTCCATTGTAAAATAAATCACCTGTGGCTAGGGTGGAGCATTGGACCGGGCCGGCCCGAACCCGACCCTGACCCGACCCGCAAAAGCCCGAGCCCGGCCCGAACACCGATGTACAAGTGGGCCGGGCCCGGGTCTTCATTTTTGAAAAATATTATGCTCGGGTCAGGTCGGGCCCGAACCGGAAGTACAAATGGGCCGGGCCGGACCTTCATATTTCAAAAAATCATATTAGAACTAAATTAGGGGACACGGATTTATAGTCAAAATACATCCAATATTTCCTTCATCCATCAACAGTAATATTTTATAATAACAATACATCCAATATTCATGTGTTATGGATGAATTATATCCATAAAAATAAATTGAAATCAAAGTGCAACTTCATGGAATCAAATTAAGTACGGGTTGGGCCCCGCCCGAGCCCGACCCGAACCCGAGCCCGATCTCGCGGGCCTTGGACCGGGCCCGGGTCCTCAGTTTGCTGAAAAAAGGGGCCTCGCCCTGGCCCAAGACCCACGGAAAATTGATGAGCTCGGATCGGGCTTTTTCCGGGTTGGACCGAGTCGAGCCCAATGCTCCACCCTACCTGTGGCGAGCATAGAGGTAATTGTCGTTGCAAAATTAGCGTCTTTGTATTCTATTATATTTATTTCGATTTATGTGGCATTGCCACCGAGGGGATCGGTGGTCGGAGTTACCTTCCGAGTTTCCCTGTTACATCAGGGGAAGGTGGCGGTGCCCTGCCTATGTGCATGCCGACGGAGGAGAGAGGGGTCGCGATCGTGGTTGGCAGGAGCCGAGGGATGTTGTGCAGGTAACCAAGACGAGAGGAAGAGAAGGGTAGGGGATCGGAGAGGGATGTCATCGGCGAAAGGTGAGGCGAGGAAGGGAGGGATGACGGAGGCGGTGGAATAGGAAGGAGTGACGAGAGAGGATATTTGTTCCTCTATCCGTATCCAAAATTTATAAAGGATAAGGATATGATTACACCCATATCCAGTCTGTTTGCATCCCTAACTGGAGGAGGTCAATGAGCCAAAAATTACTTCAATTATCTGATTTCTATCGAAGTAGAGGTACACATACACACATAAGGATTATATGCTAGGTAAAACATATTTATATAAACATCAGAAACAATGAATTTTGATAGAGCGACATTAATTAGATGGATATGTGAATAACGTCACAATATAGCAAGATATTCATGCACTAACTTCATTCATGGGCAAACAACCGTCGTAATAGAATAAGTCGCTCATAAGAATCCTCTATATAGCTAGGAACCGTCATAATACACAAACTGTCAACTCCAAGGTGCAGGAGTCACCCAATTTAGGCCTCGAGGGCCCGTTCGATTCAGGAATAAGCAGGAATAAGAATTGGGAATAAGGAGAATAATGGTCTATTATTTGTTCGACTGGAGAATAGGAATAAGGAGAATAAGGTGAAATAAAGGTAGGTAAGGTGGGATAAAGATAGGAATAAGAGTGAAATAAGATGGAATGGGGAGGAATAATCTTACCACGGGAAACCGTGTCGGATGGAGAATAAGCCCCTTATTCCAGGGCCTATTCTCCAAACGAACATGAAAAAAAGATGCTCATGTGTTTACTGCAAGTAATTAATTTCTCCCCTTCCTGATTTGAGATTGCAAATGAGGATCAGTCCTCGACACCAACATATTCAACTGTAGAGCTTGTGGCATAGAGAGAGAGAGAGAGAGAGAGAGAACATGCAGTACCTCTTAGATGGAGATTTTCTGCTCCTGAGAAATCGTTGCATGGAATTTTGTAGCTCCTGAGCCCTCTAATCTATTTCTGTTCGTCATGGTTTTCTGACATGTGATGGTTGTGGATGTGTTCTTCTTCTAGGCATTTTGGTCACCAAGTATAAATGTGTGCTTTTTGTAGTGTTTGTTCATCATGGCCTAATCTTTATCTGCGTTTTTTTTTTGAAGGAAAATCTTTATCTGCGTTACTTATTTTACTTGGAATTGCCTTTTATCTGTTGAATATATCATTGTGTATACCACCTTTTGATTATTCATCACATTTTCTTGTTAAGTTTTGTGGTACTGCCGTTATTTTAGCAGTGATTAGAAATAGAAACAAAAAAAATGAGGGGCGAAAGAATTGAACTTCAGCGTTCATTGGCTAACTCTTGTTAACCTATATACTAGCGTTGAGAGATGGGAGGTGCAAGCAAGAAAGTTATGAAAAAGGAAGGCTATAGAAATTGGTAGTCGATTACTCAGTCGGTTGGATTACTGACTAAGGATTAATCGATAGTTGAGCAACTACTCAGATTTAATCGGCTTTTAGTTTATTTTGAACTTTTTAATTATTTCAAAGAGATAAATCATTTTTATACATATACTCTTATATATTTACATGGATTCGTACATTTTCTATACAGTCATAATTAAATGAAAGAAGCAATTGAATTTAAATAAAACATCACGCATATTAGTATAAATCTGCTTTAAAAAAACATTCATGCAAAAATCAACCGATTGATCAACCAACTAGGTTGACTAGTCAGTTTGATTAATCGGGTCGACTGACTATTAGCCAACTAGACCGAATCGAATCGGCTACCCCCGATTCGACTAGTCGAGCTGGCTAGTTAACCTAGTTGGCTGATTTCTAAGCTTGTGGAAAAGGAGGCTACAACAACTTGAAAGAAAAACTTAAACTGAAACACGATTTAGGCACATAATGGTATTTACCATGCCAAGTCATTGGCTACATGATATCACAATCATGTAAAACTCTCAAATTTTTTCTTCTTTTCACCTACATCATGGTAAATGGGTAAACGCATCGAGAAAAGTTGGCTGAATTTGATATTATGGGGCAATATGTAATAGAGATGAGTACCAATAGGGTAATTATCTGAGAGCTAATGTATCTTCACTCTATATCTGTTAGGCTACTTCCATTGAAAATTTAGGGAAAATGTGTCAGAGATTTCGAACCTTTCTCTTTATCTAAGATGCTTATCAATCCTCGTTATCATAAAATTGATTGGTTCCATCTTTGTATTGATTATCTAATTAGCCCTTCAATTTTATAGATCTACTGAATTGCGTTGTGACGGTACAAGAAACGTTGAAAGAGACTATACAAAGAGATTGTAATTTTGTTGGATATAGGCCCGAAATTGACCTAAGATAGATCTAAATGGAAGCAAAGAATCCATGTAGCAGGCCTTACTAAATTGTGGGAAAAGGTTTTGTTGTTGTTGTTGTACTGATTGTATGTTGAATGGATGGATTGATTATAAACTGACTGGTCAGCTTTTTTCTTTGGAGATCTAATAGTATTGCATGCGAGATATTGTTCGGATTATATAGAAATCCGAGGAGTTAATTTGACCTTGGATGGGGGAAGAAAGTTTCTTACTCCCTCAAAGATCAAGCAACGGCATTGTATCAAGTGTTCAGAAGCCTAAGCAAATGCTGCAATAAAACAGTTGTGTTCTAGAAAAATTAACACTAGATCTTGCAACTATGACCACTTACGCTTAAGAACAATCTTCGACACTTGGTCGATACGCTCACTGGGAGTGCTCTAGGTTTCGACAATTTCAATTCCTATACTGGAAAGTGTTCTTTGTGCTCCATATCATACACAGTTTTGAATAATATAATATAACTTTTTTAAATACACGGTATTTCCTGTAAGCACCAATGCAAACTAACAAGAACAGTTAACTAGAACCGGACAGGATGACGTTAACATAGACCAAAGGGAAAAGGAGCATTCCTTGGACAGAATTCATTGCAATTGGCCATAAGTTAAAAAAAAATATTATCAGCCTCCTCAGATTCTAGTAAAAGAATAGCATTAATCAGTACCTGTAGATCCTATGATCTCTCTGAATATCCTTGTCGCTATTCAAACATGCTTAGTAATCTAATATATCGTTACCTTTTATAGCTAACATAAAACAAGGCAAACAATTTAATTCGATTGATCCTGGCACCGGAGACGTACCAGAGTGAATGTTTGTGCTGTAGCACCCAAAGTATTCCCCGCGCCTGAAGAATATGCAAACTTGTGGAACAAATTCTTCAGTGCTTCAGTGTGTTTTCTCTTGGTTGCGGTCGGTTTCTGGTACAGAATTATCTGGCTCAGGATGGTACCATTAAGCATGACACTCAGTAACGAGCCACCGATCACTGTGTTGTATGTTAAGGATACAAATTGGCAACAAGCAACACAGAAATGACTTAATATAAAGCAAGAGGCAGATCACACATAAATAAACGGCAGGCCTAGAAAACTAATTTCCGTCAGGACATGCAACTGCGGGATTAATCCACTTGCTCAAAGAACACCAAAGCATCTTTAAATGGAGGATTGTCAGATCGTACCGGTCCATCCGTGATATGAATCTATCATGCATAGAATACTGAGAACTGGAAGCAGGTAATGGAAAGTTAACATGGTATTATGGCATTCTACAAAGGCCCAAAGACGTATCTCACAATTGCATCAATACTTTTTTACCTTAACATGCACCACAAAAGCAAGTAGTGTTGTTACTATTGTGTCTTAACTACGGTTGAAAAAACGAAAGGCGGAACGAGGCGTTTTCCCTGGAGACGACGCGAGGCGTAGCCTTGAGGCGTGAACCTCAGTTTGTTTGGGAAAATACTTAATAAAAACTATAATAATATATTTACTAATGAAATTATCCTTAATTGACATATATATAATATATAACATTGCAATATATGATGAAATTATGAAGATAAGAAACGTGAAAGAAAGGATATGTAAATTCCATAAACCTATCTACTAAATTTCTATCCAATCAAAACTAGAATCATTAACTATAATTGTCATTAAAATATCAAAGACAATATATTTTTCGTTAAAAATATTGAGGTGCATAAAAAATTATGATTAGATGTACTTGTTATATGATTAATATATAAAATATGACAACATTGGTATGTCTTGAATCTAATCTTGTTTTTTTCTAGTTGGTATATTACGTTGCTCACTATAGTCACCTTTCTTAACACTAGCTTTTCTTTAAGCTTTATGGATTGTGTATTTAAAAGTGCAATATTAAGAATTTCTTGAAAAAATTAGACTTAATATGAATATGAGCAAACTTAAAATTCCAAGCATTCATCTTGTAAATATATATCCTAGACAACTATACATTTATAAGCAACTAAAACTACCATAGGACAATTTAAATCCTTAAAAAATGCTTTAAATTCCAGAAGATGCCTCATAGACCGCCTCACCTCGCCTCGACTGCCTCATCGCCTCGGACTGCCTCGACCTTCTGAGGCGTACACCTCATCAATTCCATCTGAGGTGTACGCCTCGAGGCTAAAAACCACTGCCTCGACCGCCTCGAGGATAGCCTTTTAATACCATGCTTAACTCATTAGTGACGGCGAGGTTGAATGTTGTGGTTCTCAGATCAAATTTTATCAGATACAGCATGCTTATAACAATTAAAAAAATATAATGAGTGCAACTACAATTAACAATTATGCGTAAGCTAATTCTTTGTTCCATGTTAAAAAGGCAGAAAAAACAAAGGAATACACAGAGTACTAATAAACTTATGCTGTAACTTACACTGAGATGTAAACCCTCAGTCATATATAAAGATCGATAAAAGCGACGAAATTCAGTGACTCGACCAGCTTAATAAAAATCAAGGCTTGATCTCAGTTTCGTAGACACGCGCTATACACATTCAATTTTTTATGCAAACTTTAGCTTTGTAAGGTTCCAAAAGTAAACTTGGAGAGCCACTGCATGGGTAAAGATCATCCATGCATAACCAAGAAGTCGGGGGTTTGTGCCGTGATAACAACATCCTGCAGAAATGCAAGCTAAGGTAATCCATGTACCGGTGTCTCGCCTAGCTCCGCTCCTTCCGCTCCTTCCTTTGTTTGTTTTCAAGTGGAAACCGCTCTGTCTCCTACGTCTAATTCTGAGAGCCTACTTAAAGCACCGCAGAATGAATGGACTAGAAAGAAGCACGAGTCCGAGTCCTCAGTCTATCTGTCGCAGGCACTCCTAGCCGTCTGTGTCGATGAGCTCAGTTCTCTGGAGATTCAATCCTCAACAAATAGTTCACTCATTATTCTGACTCAATTAGGCGACATCTCGCTAAATGAAGAAAGCGTCAGATCTGAACTGATTAACATAGATGGATAGGTATATACAGGCAACTGATAGGTCCGAGATTTACATCTATGAATTGAAAGACCCGAATGATTCCGTGATTCCGTGAATGATCGAGGAATCTGATTCCAGACCTTATTGCTCAGGGCCGAGGCCCTGATATATAATAGTAGTGGACTTGACGGTCTCTCTTACTCTTTTTAGGAGTAGCGGTCTCTGATTCTTTCTGCTAGGTCTGCAGTGTGCGAGGTCTATGACTCAGGTCTGTCGAGTCGGTGTCCTAAATCAGCCTATGGTATCGCACACAATCAGACTAGAGAAAGAAGCCTACACTCACTCCTGACCGGGTCACTAGACTTCTACTACCCAGTATCTCATCTAGTGTGTTGAGTTTCAGTGCAAGATAAGTCAGCGTCCCCAGGAATCCACCTGTGACACCGCATTTGATTATCAACTTCAAATAACTATATAATCCTTCAAAAATCAAAGAATTCAGGGCCTCCCGACAACTAGTAATATAAAGTCACATGAAGATGCAGAAAGCTCATTGGCTTCTAGCCCGAGGTCGGTCTCCATTGGTGCGGCAGGAAGTGGGGAGTAGTGGGATAGGGCCATTGGTTACCCGAGATGAGGGGGACAAGTCCATTGCAACAGATGATGAGGTCTATATACTAGTTGGAAGGTTGCGCTTGCTTGCCTCATAGCCTGAAGGAAAAGTGGAAGGCCAAAGTTGGAAGCCACGTCGGGATAGGGGATGAGGCGCAGGGGCAATTCGGGAAAGGAAATCGAGAATGAAGCAATGAGAGCTACTCGACCTTACCACTAGCAAATGGGCAGAAATAAAATGAAGGGAACTAGGACCTGAGCTTGCAGCCGACTATCGCCACTATTTGAGCGGCCGCTCACAGGCTCAATTTCCTTCATTAAAGTGATGAAACTTCCACAAACCCGATAGATAAAGGTCCGTGCACCGGTTGCCCTTTGTTGCGGCAAAGTAAACTTGTGATGCAATTTTGGTTAGGAAGACAATTTACAAGACTGAAAACACAAGAACAAATTGTGTCAAGAGACCCATGTATCCAAATTAAATATTGTGAAGAAAAACTGAATCTAACAAACCAAACACGGAGTTGGGGATCACCTTAAAAACATAGATGGCCTTCCATAGTCAACAGACGTATTCCCCTCAATAATGTGGCTAGACAATATAGACTTCCTCTTTCAAGTCACCATTGAAACAATAATCAAGAATAAAGTGCAAATACAGGCATCAGACCATTATGGATATTTGAAGGAACATTGATCAAAACATTATAATCCCACTTCAATGGTTTGGTGGTAGTGCAGTGTGTCTACCACCCAAAATGCCAAGGTTCAAATCCCCTCTTGCGGGGGTTGTGTCCGGTAGATGATAGAGTAAAAAATAATCGGATTTTTCAACATGAATTTAAGCAAGAATTCATGTAGCCAATCCTACTTAAAGTGGAAAAAGGCTGTCATTTTTTAACATTGATCAAAACATTATACTTTGATCAAAATATTATAATTTCCATTGGTCAAGAGAGTCAGGATGAACTTCCTACTTCACAGGAGGAGTGGATTAGGAGTGAGATTCTACATTGATTTTTCTCATTGGAACTTGTTGTACAAGGCCTTACATATAGACCCCACAACACAACTCTCCAGAATAAGAGATGTAGGAACGTGGGTTTAATCCACATAAAGACATTAGTTTTTTTTATTACACATGTTAGGGTGTGCACCTTTCGGGTATCCAGCCATTTTTCTCATAAAAAGATGTAGGACTAGCGGGCTTTTCCAAGAGGGTGAGATCTGTCTATCAATCCGAGATAGATAGTTGGGCTCGATAGTGCAAAAGGTGCATAAAAGAAAGGTGTATTTTTTATGGAGAATTTCCCGCACTGGATCGGAAAATACACATCATATTGTTGAAGAATAATTTTCACGAGATTCAATTAACCAAATAACACAACCTTTCACTAATATCAACACCCCCCATAGGCTGGAACATGCAATGTTAAGCTTATACAAACTAAAACCAATTTCCACTCACCCATACATTGAACAAATGACAACTCATACCACCTCGACTCAACACTTACTCTGATTGTTTTTTTTCAAACCAAACTCCTCTGATGTTGATGAAGACAATGATTTATTTTCGGCCATGCTGATGAGTAGGATGAACTGGAGGGCCAGAGTTCAGAATGATGATCTATCGAACAATTGGGTAGTAAGAAAGATTCTCAGGCTCTTCAATATCAGTATCGATTCGAATCATCGACACTGCAATGACTCTCTCTCTCTCTCTCTTTCTTGGGAGATCTTAGGCCTAAAGTTCTCTCCTCTACGGAAGTCAACTCTATATATATAAATGATTAAAAAAGAGAAACTTCATTTCTATACGTAGATCTCAGATATGTGCCTCTCATGGGGACCTCGAAAGGGATACGTCCTCTACGAGACCTTAGAGAATGAGTCTATCTCATATGCATACCTTGAAAAATACATAAAAAGATCAAATCCCAAAGCCCACAAATAAAGATGATGGAACCAAATCAAGTTCCTTCCATAGGAAGAAAATCACATCGTGTCCGTAAGGAGAACAATGGGTTTCCCTCGAGAGATCTAAATCGAAGGTAGAGTCCAAACTCTAATCCCTTTATCTCCCACACTTGTCAAGATTATGATGTATCTCTTCTGAACAGAAGACCTGCTCCTGGAGAAGACTTTAGATATCTCAGGATCATACATACTGCATCCATATGAACCTGTCTTGGTTGCTCTATGATCTGGCTAACCCTGTTTACAGCAAATGATACATCAGGCCTGGTAATAGTGATATATAGAAGCTTCCTTACCAACTCTCTATATCGTCTCTTATCTATCTTCTCAGAATCATCATCATAGAGTCTAGCATTGGGATCCATCAGTGTAGTGGCCGGTCTACAACATGTCATACCCGTCTCAGCCAGAAGGTCAGTAGCATACTTCTCCAAGAAAATCCTTTGCTGCATGAATACCCTGTTCATCATTGCCAGTAACAACTATATCATCCACATAAATCAGAACAATAACCGTACCTCTCTGGTTTCTCTTAATGAAAGAGAATGATCTGTTGTAGATCTAACAAACCCATCTGTTCAAACAACTCCGAGAGCTTCTGAAACCAAGCCTCGGACTCTGCTTGAGGCCATATATTGCCTTGTGAAGTCGGCACACCATACTAGACTCCCTTCAGCAGCAAACCCCGGTGGTTGCTGCATGTATACTTCTTCCTGCAGATCGCCATACAAGAAAGCATTCTTCACATCTAACTGGAAAAAGCGGCCAATCACGTACCACGACAACTGCAATGAGAATGCGCAATGTAGAGTGACGTGCAACGAGGAAAAAGTGTCCTGTTAGTCCACCCGAGAGAGCTCTACGAGAGAGCTTGTCAAGACCAGGAGACATCTGGTGAACAAAGGCCACAGAACCAAAAATTCGAGGCGTGAGAGAGAAAAGATACATCTCGGAAACACAATCGAGAAGGGGATCTTTTCACCCAGAACAGAAGGGCATGCGATTAACAAGGTAACACGCAGTTAGAACCACATCCCCCCAGTATGAATGAGGAGCAAAACTCCGAATCAAAAGAGTCCTTGTAACATCCAAGAGGTGGCGGTTTTTTCTTTCTGCCACCCCATTTTGTTGAGAAGTATATGCGCAGGAAGTTTGATGAACAATACCATGCGACGCAAGAAATGTGGCGAGCTGTCTAGTACAAACTCCGAAGCATTGTCAGAGCATATATACTTGATTTTTGCAGAAAAGATGTTATTTATTTCAATAATGAAGGACTGAATACGGAACCAGCATCCGACTTTTTTAAGAAGATAAACGCAAGATAACCTTGAAAATCATCAACAACAACAAGATAAAATCTATACCTCTGATCAGGGACACGACTTGGACCCCCAAATATCGAAATGAAATAACTCAAATAGACCATGACGACTTTGACCCTGACGACTCTGAAATGTAGACCGATGATGCTTCCCAAGCTGACAGGCCTCGCACTGGAATGTGGAGCGAGGTGAAATCTGTGGAAGAACATGACACAACTTTTGCAGAGGAAGATGACCAAAACGAAGATGTCACATGTAAGGAGACACAGAACTAGTGCGAATGGAAGAAGCACCAACATATTGAGATTGTACTAGTCTGTAGAGACCTCCTTTCTCACGACCAATACCAATCACCCTGCCCGTTAGAATGTCCTGAAACACAAGAGCAGAAGGGTCAAAAATGGCACGACAATGCAAATCTTTGGTAATGTGACTGATGGACAAATAAGTTTCTTGAAAAATCAGATACATAAAGAACATTCCGTAGACTCATTGCAGGAGTTAGTTGCACCTCCCCCTGACCAGTAACGGGGAATGGGTTCCATCTGCTATCACAACAGATCGTCCAAGTTGCGTTGGACCAAAAACAGTTAACTGACTTCTATCACCGCATAGGTGGAGATGCACCTGAGTCCTAATCCATTCTGACGAATCTGCCCTGTAACAACTAGTGAAGGTGTATGTTGTACCTGAGGAGGACACAGCAGAGGCAGCTACCTCGAAGGATCCTAAAGGAGAGCTAGACGGTTCTTGAAGTGGCATGATCTCCCTGAGTCTGGCCACAAGCTCATCAAATCTCTTATCAGTAAATGGAGAGGGAACTCCCAACCTGTTGAGTTTGTTTTGTAAATCTCGCAGAAGCAGGGAAACCCATGCTTAGAATAGCATGTTTTCCTTAGAGTGACCAGTCCTGTGAGAGAAAGTGCACTGCTAACGTGATCGACCACCTCCTCCTCTGCTACGGGTAAATCCTCCTCTACCACGATATGGAGCAGGATTCCCTCTACCGCGATATGTAGCCATGGATGATGATGTCTGACACTGCACATAACCACTAGTGGAGATAGACAACCTGTTGAGCTGCGATATGCCTCCTCCATTGGAGGTATGATAGCATCTGTAAGAATTTGAGTGTGTGCTAAGTTATATTCAGGATCAAGGGCCGCTAGAAAAACCCCAGTCATCACCGAATCTCAGTATGCCTTGAGCTGCTATGGCGTAAGCAATCAAGGGAATGTAGCCGTGTCGCTTCTCAGACATGCCCTCAAGAAAGTGTAAAGGGTATGAAGGGCCTTCTTCCATTTTGATTCCATGTAAAGATATCATGTTGAAGCTATAATATCTTCGACTCATTCTTCGCTGGAGAATTTGTCGCAGCGAGAATGTCCCACATAGCCTTTGCAGTAGGCTGACTCAATATTGTCATTTTTCTATCTTTGCAGACACCATCTCGGATAGCCATACCCGCGCATAGGCATCATCTGCCTCCCATGAGGCATTAATCCAAGTCTTGTCTCCCGCTCCTCCACCGTGAGGATGTGCTTCTTGTCATTGCAATGCATTGGACTCATGAACTGCATGGCCCATAGTTCATAGTTCGTACCATCCATCTTGACGATCGAGATTGGACCTTTGAAGCCCCCGTGGATGGAATATCTGCTTTGTTGTCACCCATGACAACAACTATCACCAAGACTGGGACCATAACAAATAATACTTGTGTCTACACGAACATATGTGAAGATGGTTGTGGGTGTAGACTTATACCACAACCTCTTCCATTCTTTGGGATTGTCTTCGGGTTGCCAGAGTGTTTTAGGCGAGTACTTCACACCCTGGAGGTCCAAACTGGGACCTAAATCACTGGTGTGCGCAGCAAATGCACGCTGGGGTGCGTAGGAGAGCACCGGTGCACGCGCAAGCAGGCGCGCAGATGCGCGTAGGCGTTGGTGTGCTGTGCGCGGAGATGCACGGGGACGCGCAGAGGCACGAGGTGCGTGCGGAGGTGCGCGGAGGCGCACGGAGCCGAGAGGCGCACGTGGAGGTGCGAGATGCGCGCATAGGTGCGCGGAGGCGTACAGAGGCGTGAGGCGGAGGTGCGGAGGTAGGGGCTAGGGTTTTGGGTACAGGCTCCGGTCTAGGACCGTCGCTCTGATACCATATGGAATGTGAAAGAGAAAAGATTCTATTCTAAGTAACCCCAGAGTCCTCTTATATAGGAGAAAGACTCTACGGAGAAATTACAGAAAGCATACCGAGAAAATAGAAATATATAAATAACGACAGAAGATAGAATTCTCTCAACAAACCCTTTGAGGCATTCCCCTATGGTTTCATCCGATCCTTAGGGAGTAGGGTTCCACGTAAAAAAATCCTGATGTTATTCCTTCTTTATTATTTATCTTTAATATTACGCTTTCGCATTCGCAGTTTTATAACATAATGCAAAACTCATAGGCTACTTCGGTGCACATTTATTTTTTTAAATGCATGATCTAGAAATAGGATGCAACTCATAGGCTACTTTGGCGCGTATTTATTTCAAAAAAAATAGATGTGCATTATCCTCCAAGAGCCTTAGTTTGTCAGATATCTTTATTTAGAGGAATGAACATTCCCAAGAGCCTTACTCTGTCAGAGGAATCAACATTCCCAAGAGAAATGAACATTATCTCCAAAAGCCTTAGACTATCAGAGAAATGGACATTCCCAAGAGACGTAAACGGTGAAAAAAAACCATAAACAAGTGTAACTGAGGTCACTATAGTGAGAGTTGAAATTTGAAAAGCAGTAATGAACCACGATCCCCTGTGTCATATGGTTATAGGCACTTGACTCAATAATCTATTTAGAGCCACAAGCAGGGATTATAGCTATAGTACATGTAGCACTAGCAAGACCTACAAACATGGAGGCTGAAGAAGAGAGAGCATGAAGAAACTGTTGAGATAGTTGTATCTCTCTGGTGTTTTAATGTTTTACGTTTTCTTCATGTATCTCTTGTGTAATTAATCCAGGGCTTTTCTCCTATATAAGAGAGCCTTTGGGTCTCATTTTAGTCATGAACTTATTTTCCCTCAACATGATATCAGAGCAACGGTCCTAAGCCGAGGTTCCCGTATCCCGCCCTAACCCTACCCTCTACCCCCCCTCCCCGTCGCTATCGGATCCTTCTAGAGCCCCAGCCCTCACGCGTCTCCCCTTCCCGTGCCAACCAGCCCTCTGGCGGCCTCCTAACCCGCCCGCGCCGCCCCCTTCCGGGGCTTCCAGCCCTTGCGTGCCGCGCCGCTGGGGCTTCCAGCCCTCTGTGCACCCTCCGCCAGGGTACACAACCCCTCTTTGCGCGACTCGCCTCGGGTCCCAGCCCTCTGCGCACCCTCCGTCAGGGCTCCCTGCCCCTCTTCGCGCTGCACAACAGTCCAGCGCTGCCCTGGCTCCTTCCGATCGCCGCCACCGATAGGCGCATCCGGCCCTGTATCTCCTTGCCGCTGTGCGTTTTGTGCGGCTGGGCTGCTTCTGTCCGACATATTTTGCGACGTTTCGAGGTCTGATTTGAGCCTAAACACATGATTTTGATCATCTAAATCACGATCTAAGGCTCTAAACTTCGCAAAGAGGGTATGAGGATGGTTGTATGAGTCTACATATACAACCATTCCTCCTTATGATTGTGTAGACGTTATATAATCAGTCTACTCCTCATCTTGTCCGTGGTTCTACTCATTTATATCATGTCCGACGTCGAGAGTGATGTGTTTTCCTCCTCAGGGGTCTTCAAGGGCCCGGCTCCCATAGTAAAGATGGATGGGACCAACTACGAGTTATGGTCCATGCAGCTTCGTACTTTTATGCAATGTCATAATAAGGAACACATTTTGACGGAATTAGAACCAACGAACAACACTGGAATGAATGCATCGTGGAAGCAAGATGATGCCTATGCCCGCATCTGTCTCTCTGGGACACTCACCACGGAGATTGTCAATGATATTGTCAATCAGCCCACGACCAATGCTACGTGGGACATATTAGCAGACGCCTATGGGTAGGCAAAGAATGAAAGCAAAATTCTCCAACTGCAGTTGTGACATCTTCTCGACCAAACAAAATGGTCGCCCACTCTACACGCACTTCTCCCATCTGGAGGCATGTTTGAGCGACTACATAGCTTCATGCCCATTACCACCAGCATTGAGCAGCAACAACAGTATCAGAATGCTAGAATGACGGGAGTCTTCCTATCGTCCCTTGACTCTGAGTACGATGCAACACGTACTCAACTTCTGAGTAGTGAGACGATACCGCCGATGGAGGAGGTCTACAAACGACTGAGTAGGATCACTACCACGCCTACCACTACGTCACAGACGACTTCCTCAGCTATGGCAGCTTCTCGTGGACGGGGAGGTTCTTCCCATTTTCGTGGTCGTGGACCTTGTGGTCGAGGTGGAGGACGCCAGCGTGGTCCATGTTCCTATTGCCATCGTCCTGGTCATTCGGAGGAGACATGCTTTCAGAAGCATGGATATCCGGCGTCTGCACGTGTTGCTGAGCAGACTGATTCTTCTTCTGCACCTACTACAGATGCACGCTTTGATGATTTTGTCTCGAGACTTTGAGAGATGGTGACCACCCCAACGACTTCGACTTCAGGTCCTTCAGATGCAACGGCTACTGCCAAAGCATCGTCCAGTTCATTATGTATTCCCTATGTGTTTACCAATTGTAGCAGTTCTGATGCGACAGGTTGGATTATGGACTCCGGAATGTCTCATCATATGTGTGGAGATCGGATGCAGTATATCTCTTACAGGTCTATCTTCCCTGGACGATCTGTGGTCATTTCCAATGGAGTTCAGCTACCTATTGTTGGTCAGGGGGAGATTGTGTTAGCTCCTTCTATGATCTTCAGAACGTCTTATATGCTCCTGATTTTCAGATAAATCTTTTGTCTATTAGTCAAATTACAAAAGATTTACATTGTCGTGCCATCTTTGACCCCTTTTCTCTTGTGTTTCAGGACATACTGACTGGCAAGGTGATTGGTCATGGCCGTGAGCAGAGAGGGTTGTACAAGCTTGCCATTTCATCATATGCTGGGGTGGCTTCTATTCCTTCCGGATCTGTTTCTCCTTTCATGTGGTATCTTCACTTTGGCCACCTTCCTCTTCAAAAGATGATTCATGTGCTCCCCAAATATCTACTCGTACTGCTTTAGATTGTGAAGCATGTCAACTTGGGAAACATCATCGTTCTTCGTTTCTAAGTCGTTCAAGTTGTCATACTAGTCGGTCGTTCGAGTTGTTTCATTTCGACATTTGGGGTCCGAGTCGTGTTCCTGATCATTAGGGGCATCGTTTTTATATGTTTATTGTAGATGATTATTGTAGGCTATCTTGGTTTTTCTTGTTAAAACATAAGTCTGAAGCAGGTGCTATCGTTAAAACTTTTCTTATTGAAGTCAACAATATCTTCACTGCTAATGTCAAATTCATTCGTACATATAATGCTTTGGAACTTTCCATCAGCCACCTGATTAACACCACAATATGCCTCCTCTCAAATTGACACTCAAGCTATCATACCTCCCTCCTCCAAGCACCATGACAATTGCCAAAACCCACTCCCTTCCACCATCACACATAACCTTACTAACGATGCATTGTCATTGAAGAAGTAGTGATACCACCTCACACACCACTCCAAGAAGTTGAACTGTCAGTTTAATCGCTTGACGCAATCTCAATCCATTTTGTACGTTAAAAAAGTCAACCTCAGAAACTTTGAAACCTCCCACAATTGAATACGCCATCCATGCATGCAGGCACCGCCACCACACTTTTTGCCAACACAACAAAGCCAAAGCTTCCCTACATAAAGGCATCGACTTGTTTGTCGCAATCGCCAAATTAGTTGTATCTTCATCAACACCAACGAGACGTAGAAACCTCAACCTCAAGGTTAAAGAATCCCTCCATCTCCTTCGAAAACTTGGCCAAAAAAAAACTATGTCACCATGCACTTCCCCATCAAGCATGTTTTCATGAAAACCTTGTACGTACCTCAAGCTTCAACCATGTGCCCACAGCAAAGATAGGTTACCAAGCAACAGTTAATATTCATTTACATAAGTTGTTCCTTTCAAGATACTATATTAATAACTTTGAAGAAACGGTAATGAAGAGGATCGCAATGATTTTCTAGATTTGAAGAGGATAGAAAGAGGAAATTTGAATGGAGACAAAGATCAAGACAAAAGCGATTGAATGAGGGTGATGTGAATACTAATTTTTTTCATACAGTGGAAAATGGCATGAAGAAGGAACATGATCCATTCAATATAGGTCAGGGGCGTAGAAGTGAATGGAGAGGTAGAGGTTGCAAGGGCAATGATGCAATAGTTCAAAAATATGAGCAAGCAAACAACTCATAACAATTCGAGGTGGCTTGGCTTGGGGGTAAACTGCATATCGGATACTGACGTGGAGGAGTTGACGAAACTGTTTGGGGTGCAGAAGGTCTGTGAGGCTCTGGTTGCACTTAACCCGGATGGGTTCTCGGGTCCGGATGGGTTTCCAGTCTTCTTCTATAGGGAGTTCTGGGATCTCATTGTTGAGGAATTAATGGGGGTGGTGACAGATTTTGTGGAGGAAAACTATGGTTTTGATAGACTCAATCGATCCTTTTTTTCTTACTTCCCAAGAAAGATGTTGCTACAAGGGTGGAGAAGTATAGGCACATTGCCCTATCGAATGCGATCTACTTGATTATGGCAAAGACTTTGGCAACCGTTTGAGGAGGTGATGCATAAGATTGTGTCACCGGCTCAAAGTGCTTTCCTCTCGGACTGACAACTTATGTACAGTGTGGTACTAGCATCAGAGGTTGTGGTCGATTGGCTTAGGCATAAAACAAAGGGAGTGATGTGGAAGGTGAACTTCTCCATGGCGTATGATTGTGTGGATTGGCGCTTCATCAGGGCTTCTTTGCACAGGCGTGGTTTTCCTGATAGTTGAATAGCTTGGATGAAGAGGTGTATCATGACCGCATCATGTGTGGTGTTAGTGAATGATCAATCTAGGGGGATATTTCCAGTTGCAGCGAGGAGTTCGTCAGGGGTGTCCTATGGCACCCCTCCTTTTCATTCTTGCTACAAATGCTCTGTCGGTTATGGTTAACCATGAGATCACAGAGGGATTTTGCAGCAGGCATTCAAAGGAGGAGATCTTGATTCATATTCTTCAATATGTAGAAGATGCGATCCTATTTGCAGGAGGGGCATCCATGAGTTGCAGAGGTATGTCAACAGTCCTTTACATCTCCTAGACTGTGCTGGGGTGGAGAATCGACAGGGAGAAATTGGAATTCATACATTTTGGCTTAGAAGAGGAGGAGATTGTAAGATGTGCAACTTGGTTGCGCTTCTCGAGGGGCCATTTACCGATGCGTTACCTTGGTATTCCTCTGGTGGCAGGGAAGATGATTGTTGTGAATTGGCTTCTAGTGATTGAGAAGATGGAACAGAGATTAACAGGTTGGGAGTCTATCTGATTATCTAGAGGGGGCATATCGATGTTGCTGAGGTCAGTATTGTCAATGATTCCTATATTTTTCCTTTCATCCAGCCTTCTACCTGTAGGGGTGAGGAGAAGACTTGAGGGCATCATGAGAAGTTTTTTCTGGTATTCATCTGGGTAGACAAATGGCTTTTCTTTGGTAGATTAGAAGACGATCACGCGGGTATGTAACCAAGAAGAGATGAACAAAGTGGATTACATGTATCTAGGGTAATTGCAACAGTTTGGTTTGCAAAGTTATTCGTAAGATCTATGGATCCAGTTGTTCTTTCCCTAGTTCGGGGGAGCTGGGTCGGCGCCTTCTTATTTTTGGAGAGGCATATGTGATGTGGTGTAGGAGATTCGTCCTTTCATGATGCCTGTATTTGGGGATGGTCATGGTTTCAAGTTATGGGTTGATGATTGGTGTGAGAGCGAGGCATTGGAAGTGTGCTTCCCACGACTGATGGTGTTCGCTACCAACCAGGATGCTTCGGTTGCCAAGGTATGGGATGGTCACACTTTTTACCCTTTTTAGGTCTAAACTTTCATATCAACGATTGAGGGAGTTGCTGACATTGCTTGAAGATCTTAAGAATGTGGTCAGGCCCATGAATGGACGAGATTGTTGGTGTGGGCGGGATGACATTTTCTCGGTTGGGAAGACTTACAAAGCTCTAACGGGCCCTGTGACCTTTGACCTAGGAGGATGAGTGGTGGAATACAGGAGAATATGGGAATGGAGTGTTGCAACTCGCGTGAAGGTCTTCTTGTGGTTCAGGAGGGGCAGACTCTTGACTATGGATTGTTTTGCATGGTTTGTTCCAATTGTTGATACAGTTTGCTTGCGGTGTCAGGAGGAAATGGAGGATGCAGATCATCTACTCTTCAAATATAGGTGTTATGTGGAAGCCTCGACTTTATTAGGGAATCTCACAGGGCATTTTGATGGTGCATCGGGCTTTTGGGAATTCATCGGGAAAGGATGGGATGGCACATAGAAGGAGATGTCTGAATATCTAGCATTGATCTGGGCAATATGGATTTCCAGAAATGGTATGATGTTTCGTCAGGACGTGTGTATGGTGAAAATGTGGTGGAGCATGCAAAGGCTCTTGTTGAGAGTTGGAACATGTAATTTCTTGCTTTCCTTTTGCCTATTTTAGGCATGTAATTTTTCGATGTGATAAATGGTGAAGTTTTTGGGCACACACCTATACGGTGGAAGCCCTTTTTTCTTTTAAAAAACAATCATTTTCTAAATTTGTATATCTCTTCCAAAGAACCCAAACGAGATTTTTTTCATTCCTTAATTCTGGGCCTTCTTTACATTCTATACAGATAACCCTCCCCCCACCCCCATAACCACTCCGATGGTCTGGTGGTAGTGCAGTGTGTCTACCACCCAAATCCCACCTTGTGGGGGTTGCGTTACGTAGTCGACAGCCAGCGCAAAAAATAGCCGAATCTTTCAACATGGATTTGAGCAAGAATCCATGTAGCTGACCCTACTTAAAGTGGGAGAAGGCTTCGTTATTTTTTATATAGATAACCCCCCAACCCCACATGTACTTTCATTTTCACTTTTTTGCATGCGAGGTGTAGGTATATACAGTTGTTCTCCCGACATTCCTATTTTCTATTCCTCTGCTTTATTTTTGCCAAACAACTTCTACATAAATAAAATAAAGTATTCAATTCTTCTGTCTCTAACTTATCTGGTTATCCCTTGACTCCTAAGTATGTGTCTAGCTAGTTTCTTCAGTTGTTAGTGGGTACTGAAGTTCGGGACATATACATATAAATTAATTTATCAGTATTCCCTTAGCATTTCTTTTAAATAAAAAAATGACAGTTTTCTCCCACTATAAGTACGTCGGTTACATGAATTCTTGCTCAAATACATGTTGAAAAATTTAAGTATTTTTTACGCTGATTGTCGACTACCTAACGCAACAACTACAAAGGGGGACTTGAACCATGGCCTTTGCTTTCAAATAAAATAGAGAAAAACATTCTCTTGGCCTTTCCTGAGGTTTTTGTACATCATAGACTTTGTACCATGCTGTCTGCATTTACATAATATATCAGATAATGTGTGAATAAACATAATAGAGAGCCTTTCAGAAAATAAGAAAACTTAAAAGTAAATTATAAATAATAAAGATCAGTGGATACTGCTCAGTGGAGCATTTTCTTGAAAGCTGGTAAAAACTCTAGCTGCAAATTAGAGAATATTAAACTTAGGCAATCAAAAGAATTTCATTTTGTAACGACGGGATGCAACTTAAAGAAAATAAAGTGGTGATACCTATAGAGCCACCAAAGTTCATGAAAAAGGTCAAAAAGCTAAGCTCTCCGGTCCCTTTGCTCTAAAGAAATATAATCAGATGCATGTTAATAATGAGCCAAAACAGCAAACCATAATTAATAATGACTCAATGAGAAACATCGTAGACATTGCTTCTACAAGAAATAGAATTATCCTTTTTGAAAATATTTTAGAACTTATAGAAGTGAAAGCTGGTGGGTCACAAAATAGATGCTTGTTTCACAATGATGCAAGACTTTCCTGATTGAAAGGTTTTAATGCAAAATATTAATAAGACATCCTTCATTAAAGTATCTTACTAATGAGTTAGCACTGGTAACATCTAACCTAAAGTGGATATGGTTATTGTTGGTGGAAAAATAATCTGTTATTCATGAGATCCTACGTCTTTCTTATATAGAGGAGAGTTCCAACGGATAAATTACATATTACGTACATCATAAATAGATAATAAATAAACAGTACTAAAAACATAGAAATATCTCTACACTCCCCCTCAAGACGGAGCATAGATGTCGATCATGTTCAGCTTGGATCCACACTTCTGAAATGGGCTTCTAGTCAATGTCTTGGTGAAGATATCTCCAATCTGCTCTCCTGAACTGACATGGGAGGTGGAGCTGAAATCTTTCTTAATCATGTCATATATATAATGACAATCCACCTCAATATGCTTTGTCCTTTCGTGCAAAGCAAGACTATTGGTAATAGATAATGCAGCCTGACACTGTAAGTGCATGGGAAGTGGTACAACAATGCCAAGGTTGATAAAAACTGATCTAACCTGCATCATCTCAGTATTCCCTTGTGCCATAGCTCTGTACTCCAAGGCCTTAAATGTCAGTTTCGATCACCGTTTAAGTGATCGACCAAACGAAATTTCGGTCATTTTTTATAAGGCCCCCCATATTTCGGTCATTTTGGACATTTTGATAGAATTTCGGTACTCTATCGAAATCCAAATTCGATCGAATTTCGCTGAAATTTGAGGCCATGTTGTACTCCGATTCGGCGTTGGATCTAGCCACCACTATCTAATTCTTGCTCTTCCAGGATACTATAAAGTTTTTTTTGAAGTCTAACAATTCGGGGGAGACACGACGTGGTGTTCGCCCCTTCTTCTTTATTAAAAAGTTGAAGAGTAAACAAAAGGTATATACAAGGGGAGAAACAAGAGAAAAGAGACCGGACCAAGAAGATCCCACCCAACCGAATAAGCGTGAATTACATCAACGATCAGTCGACCGTTAGACGGGCCGAGTGAGACAACACATTTTCTTTGTAAAATCTCTGGCCCCTAAAAATTGTTGCGTTACGCCCCAGCCAAATCGCCCAAATGTATGCGAATAGACCCAAGAAATCCTTTTGCACCCTGTCCTTGCTCCACCGAACAGACTCCCAGATTGCAGCCGAGTCAGTAGTATTGATCCAAGACAGTCTTGCCTCCTCCCAAACGCCTTCAGTGATAGGGCACGAGAAGAAAAGGTGATTTAAGGATTCCACGTCATTGCCACAGAGAGCACATTCTACCGAAGTCAAGCCACCATACAGTCTAGCACAACGATCCGGCGTTAAAATCCTCCCCTGAGAAAGAGCCAAAGGAAAATAGCCACCCTCTCCGGGAGCTTCAAATTCCAAAGAAAGCTGCAGTCGCGGGTGAAGGGGTCCGGCTGCAACTGCGGCTATTGGGAAATCGCCATGAACGCCTTCCTCGTCGAGAAGTTGCCCTCCCGCCAAGCCCAGTGATCTCTTCCCCTCGCGGGTCTGGGCGCATTCTTAATAATATCCAGAAGAGTAAGAAACTCCTCGAACCTTTAATCAGAGAGGCTGCCAAGGAGCATCGGAAGCCAGCCATCCCCCGACCAACACGAAGCCACAGAAGCGTGGCCATCGGCCGCCAAGGCAAATAACTGCGGGAACGAATCCCTTAAAGGGGCCCCACCAGCCCATCTGTCTGACCAGAAGTTGAAAGACCTTCCATCCCCGAGACCAGGAACAAAAAGATGAGAGTAGCGTTGCCCCACCGACATCACCCCGCGCCAGAAGGGGGTCCGAGAGCGGAGACCGCCAACCGCCCCCAACATAACCCCACTTAAACCAAGAATCTCGCGCAAGACGATGTAGCCCACACGACGATGGCCCCCTTCTCCCCCACAGAAAATTCCGCATCAGCTTCTCAATACGTCGCCGTACCCCCACCGGCAGCTGCCAATTGGAGAGATAGTAAACGGGGATAAACGATAGAACAGATTTGATGAGCACGAGGCGGCCACCCCTCGAGAGCAGGGCCGAACTCCGCCCGGAGAGCCGCCTCTCCACCTTCTCGACCACCTTGGACCAGTCGCGATGTTGAGCCCTACCCGCCCCCAGAGGCATGCCCAAGTAGTCAATCGGAAGAGAGGCCGGGGGCGAGCCTAGGGCCAGACCACAGTCAGACGCCTCCTCCGCATCCAAGCCAAAGGGGACCACCTTGGACTTGCTCGGATTGATGAGCAAGCCCGATAACTCGCTGAATATCTCCAAAGTCGCTGCCATGCCCCTGACCTCCTCACGCCCCCCTTCAATGAACACGATCGTATCGTCAGCGTACTGAAGGATCGGGATCACCCGGTCGCCGCAGGAGAAGCCCATCGATAGACCACTATCAACCACACGAGCCGCCATCCGAGCCAGCACATCAACTGCAAGGACAAACAGATGGGGGGCCAGGGGGCAGCCTTGTCGCACCCCTCTTCTAGGTTGGAAACGATCACCCACGATGCGCCCATTAATCATAATCGAGAATGAAACCGTGGAGACGCATCGACGCATTCAAGAGATCCAGATATTAGGGAAACCACGAGCTCTCAGAACCGACCACAAGAAAGTCCAATCGAGCGAGTCATAAGCCTTAGCAAAATCGACTTTCCAGAGCACCCCATGATCCCCACCCCTAACCCAACTTTCCACCATCTCAGAGGCCAAAGCCGTAACATCGACAATTTGACGACCGCGAATGAAAGCCGCCTGCACCGGTGAAATTAAACCATCAAGTACTGGGACCAGTCTACGAGCGAACATCTTCGCCACGATCAAATAAAGACCATTCGAAATAGCAATAGGACGAAAGTCCTCAATACATTCGACGGAGGAGAGCTTCGGCAGCAGGACAATGATAGCCCTATTGATTTTATCAAAGCCCGCATTACACCTGCAAAATTCGATAATAACTTCCCAGACCTCCTGCCCCACCAGCTCCCAAAAGTCTTTGTAGAAAGCAACCGGGAACCCATCCGGCCCCGGCGAACCACTGTCGTTGAGATCCCAGACCGCCTTCTTGACCTCCTCCATAGTCACCTCCTTAGTCAATTCGTCGCGAAGCAGAGGCGAGAGAGTCTGGGTCCCCTCCCCCGACCATATCCAACGCCTAGGTGCGCGCGCAGAGGAAAAATCCTTAAAGTAGCGCGCCACCTCCCTCCCCAGGGCAACCTCCCCCATCACCACCCTATCATCAAACGAGATGGATCGAATAAAGTTCGAGCGTCTCCTGCTGCTGGCCACCCTATGGAAATAAGAAGAGTTTGCGTCCCCTCCTCTTAGCCACGAGATTCTTGCCCTCTGACGCCATTCTACCACCCGCTTTCGGTCCTCCAACTCCACCCTCGCCTGGGCAGCCGACCTGGAAGCCAACTCCTCGGCATAAAGATCCCTGTCCCCCTCCAAAGCATCTAACGAGGTCACGATCTCCTCCGCCTCTCTTCTGGTAGATGCCCGCACAGCCCGCGAGACTTTCTTAAAAGTTGCCAATTTTTTCCGCAAAAGCACCATCTTCCGAGCAAATCTCCCCACAGCCGACCCCCCACCATAATCCTTCCCCCAAATATCCACCACGTAGGCCCTGAAGCTGCCCTCCAGAAGCCAACATTTCTCGTACCTAAAGAAGCCAGAAGAGGGAGACGACACACCCGAGTCCCACAAGATAGGGGCGTGGTCCAAGTAGAAGCGCGGGCAAGAGTAAACAAGAGCGAGGGGGAAGGTCGTCGTAAGGACCTCAGAAGCCAGAAACCTGTCAATGCAAGACCTCGATGACGAGTTCCTCCACGTGTACAAAACGTCAGTCGCACGTAAATCCTCCAGAGCTAAGGAGTCGATATGATGAGAAAAATCTGCCGAACCCGGATCCGCACCCCCCCTCGAACGGGGTCTATCCGAAGCGCGCAAAGTAACATTAAAATCCCCCCCCCCCCTCCAATCAGCCAAGGAAGGCCGCAGGATACTATAAAGTTACCGATCAATACTGCTAGCCTTGAGGTAGACTTTCTGTCCTTATGGCATCCGGTATAGTCTGCATCTGTGCAAGCTGGGACATTGAGAAATGTCCTTTTCTTAAAAATAGTCATGTACCTGGAGATGACTTCATTCCTCATAATCATGTGAACAACATCCATATGTACATGTCTGAGTTGCTCCATGAACTAGCAAACCTGATTAACTGCAAATGAGATGTCTGGTTTGGTGATTTTAACATCAAGTAGCTTCCCAACTAGCTCTTTGTATCTCCTCTTATCCACTTCCTCTATATCATCATTGTATAGTTTCATGATGGGGTCCAAAGGAATAGTTGTAGGAATGCATCTGCTCATGCATATTTCTGCTAAAAGGTCTATAACGTACGTCCTTCGGATCATCACAAGACCCTATTGATTCCTGACGAACTCTAATCCCATGAAGTATCGTAAAGGTCCAAGATCCTTGGTAACAAATTGTTGCCCAAGGAACTCCTTAGCCTTGTTAATCCCATGTACATCATCTCATGTAACGATTATATCATCAACATAAATCATAATAGCATTTGTACCTCTATGGGTCCTCTGAACAAACAAGGAGTAATCCGCATTCGACATTGTGAACCCCTTCTATGCAATCAAGTCCGATAGCTTCTGGAACCATGCTCTGGACTTTACTTAAAGCCATAGATAGCCTTATGAAGTCTAAAACTTGCTGACATTCCCCTCAGCAACAAACCCTGGTGGTTGTTGCATGTAGATTTTCTTTTTGAGATCACCATAGAAAAATACGTTCTTGACATCAAGATGAAACAATGATCAATCACACACCACAACAACCGTAAGAAGAATCCAAAGTGTAGAATAGTAGGCCACCGGTGAGAAGGTATCATAATAGTCCACCCCACACGTCTGGGTGGACCCTCGTGTAACAAGCCTTGCCTTATAACAATCTATTGTACCATCTGTTCGATGTTTCACGGTGAACACCCACTTGTAACTGACTACATATGCATAGGGGAAACTGAAACTAAACTCCACGTGCCACATAACTATAATGCAACCATTTCCTCCTCCATTACAAGATGCCACTGATGGTCTTGCATAGCCTCCTGATAAGTCTGTGGAGTTGCCACGACATATAGACCCACAAAAACCTCTTGAAATCAACTGACATGTGCGCCAAAGACATAGTGGAAGCATGAGGATACGAGGCACATGTATGCCTCTGCTTCCTAAGCACAATAGGCACCTCAAGATCATCAACAACCTCATCTGCAGACTCACTAGCTTCCTATGAAGGAACATGCAAGTCGTGTACAGTAAAATATTGTAGAGACAATTCACCATTGCCATCAGTAGAAACATTGTGATCAGACCATACGTAAGGCATGTTGGATGATTGGGGAGGCCCATAAGCAGTAAATGCTAAATGGCATGTAAACATAGAAATGCGGTGAAAAGTGGGCTATAGGGAGGAGGTGGTGGAGGAACCATATGTGGTACTGGAAAAAGTAGTGGTGGTGATGAAGGAGGTGGAGACATGTAAACCTCCTCTCTAGAATCCGATGGAATGAACTTGTCATCTACAAGGGAAAAGTACATCACATACTCAAAAAAGATGACATCAACACTGACATAATACTTTCGACGAAAAGTATCGTAACACTGGTAGCCCTTCTGTGTCTTGGAATACCCTACAAAAACATACTTGACATATCGGGAGACAAGCTTGTAAAGGTCAGGTAACAACTAATGCAAATGCCACAAAGCCAAACACACGAGGGATGAGGGAGAATATATCCTTCTCGGAAACACAATCAATAAAGGAATCTTCTCACTCAAGACAGTGTAAAGCATATAATTCACAAGATAGCAAGCGGTGAGCAAAGCATCACCCCAAAAGGAGTGAGGAGCACGGGTCTGAATCAAAAGAGTTCGTGTGACAACAAGCAGATGACGGTATTTAGTTCAGCAACAACGTTCTACTGGACGTGTAGGCACATGATGTCTGATGTAAAATACCAAGCGATCAACAGAAATGTGAAAGATGTAAGGTACAGAACTCCAGTGCATTGTCAGTGCGTACAAATTTGATAGTAGCAGAAAAGATATTCTTTATTCCATTAATAAATGATGGAATCACATTCTCAGCTTCATACTTATTCTTTAACAGAAAAAAACTTATGACAATCTAGAAAAATCATCTACAGCAACAAGATAGAATCTATGTCCCTACTGGTCGGGAACACGACTCGGACCCTAAATATCAACAAGATAGAATCTATGTCCCTGCTAGTCGGGAACATGGCTCGAACCCTAAATATCCAGATGACTCAACTCAAAAAGAGAACTACTATTACGATCCTGAGGACCCAGGAATGAAGACTGGTTGTTCTTTCCTAGCCGACCAGCTTCGCATTTGAAAGTAGAATGTGTATAAATTTGAGGAAGTACATGACACATCTTCTGAAGGGATAGATGATCAAAATGGAGATGCCGCATAAAAGGAGAGACCGATCCTGCATAACTAAATGAAGCATCAACATATGGAGTATGGATCAGTCAATATAGGACTTCGAGCTCACGGACACACCCAAACACCATGCTCGTGAGTATGTCTTGAAACACAAGAGAAGATGGGTCAAAAATAGTACAACAATTTAGCCTTTAGTAATATGATTAATAGACAACAAATTTATGGTAAAGTTAGGTGCATGGTGCACATTCTGAAGACAAGTGGATGGTGTCAAACTGAACTCTCCATGTCCGGTTATGGGAGAATAAGTCCCATCCGCTATGATCATTGATCTGCCTGGAGCTATCGGTCTATATGATACAAATTTGTCTCTATCTCCACACAAATGATGAGAGGCACCAGAATTCATAATCCATTTTGTAATGTCAGCTCTACTAGAACTAGTAAGAGCATAAACACTACATGAGGTACTAGTTGAGGCAAAAGCAACCACATCTACTCGAAGACGTGGAAGAAGCAGCATGAGGCATGATTTCTCTCGGACAAAAGGTTAGGTCAGACACAACAGGAGTCTCACTCTACTTAACAGCACAAGCGGAGGTTGCAAAACCATGCTTGGAGTAACATGCATCCTCAGAGTGGCTCTGATGATGACAGTAGGTGCATGGATGACGGGGACCATGACCACCTCCTCAACCATGAGATCCTCTACCTATGTATAGTGAAGTACCTCCTCTACCACATGATACACCCATCACATATGAGGTCTGTGATGAATTGGATGAGGGAACGAAGATCCTACTAAGTCGATGATATGCTTCTCCCATAGGAGGAATAGTGGCATCTGTAAGAATCTATGACCAAGCGACTTCGTATTCTGTATCAAGAGCCGCTAAGAAGATTCCAACCATCGTGGTATTACTATACTCCTTCTGTTGCTCAAGCATAGCTACAAGAGGCATGAAGTTGTGAAACTTCTCGAACATGCCTCGGAGATATATATATAGAGAGAGAGAGAGAGATTATACATGGGTCATCCATTCTGTTGGACAGTGAATATGACATGTTGTAACTGCAAGATATTTGTCTCGTTTCTTTTTTGTGAATAGGCAGTGGGTTGATGCAGAACATTATTGGCGATCTCTATAGTCAATTTACCATTCAACCAGACGTGTGCATACGCATCATTGGCCTCCATGAGGTATTCATCCCAGTCTTGCCAGTCAGCTTCTCTTCGGTAAGAATAGGCTTCTTACAAGTAGACTGCATCAGGTTCAATTATGGCTACTGACAATACGTATGTCTTCACATTTTGGTTCTCTTTCTTCATGTAAACCCTAGTAGGTTTGCATCTCATCTTAAGGTATTTCTGGAATGCAGGATGGTTAGCCACATACTCATCAAATGGCACAATTACAGTAATATTTTCTTTAAAAATTCGTGCCATATCGGGGTCATCTTTTTGAATCTTTTTTATGTGCTTTCTTGTCGTAAGAGCAATGGGGAAAGAGATTGAAGCTAGGGAAACAGAGGATGAAGAATCTGAATCATAAACGGAAACATCATTCTTGGCACTACAGTTATGAATAGCAGAGGAATACGAAAAAATATCATAAGGTTGCTTAAAATAGGAGGGCAAATACAAGATACATAATTATGCCTACACTTACTTCAATAAAATTGGAACAAATCAACTAGAAAAACACTCACAAGAAGAATGACAGACACGAAGTATGCGAACACAAAATAGAAGTTTAATCATGTATACGACAGATCATTCATTAGGATGAAAAATAACACAAGCATAGAATAACCAAAATAACAGTAATCAGAAAAACCGGTAAAAAATTCAGTGAAAAGTATTTGATATAAAGCCAACATATAGTCATATTTACCGAGGTATGGTGCTGGAGTGGGGCAAAATATTCTTGTTGTGTCCCCCATATGATAGGTGAATTAAGGCCTGACATAGAGATACAACATGCAATGCAGTGTGACTTCAACTTGCACCCATCACCACATATCAAAGTCGCACGATCTCAATCATCCACCCATTCCATCATCTTAGTTGTTCATCTCAAATGTCTAAGCTATACCCTCTATTTTGCCTTCCAACATCCCCACCCCACCAACCTATATAACAAAGAAGGGAAAACCCTAGGGCATGATACTTCTTCCACTTGTGGCTCCCTTTTCTACACTCTCTTCATCTCCTCTCACAGAGGATATCATGTAACACTGATGAGATATAGTAGATTGACTCGAGGCATCAAATTTCGAATTGATTGAAGAGTTCTAGTCCCGATTAACAGAAAAAGCTGATAAAAAATGTATCATTCTCATAATAGTGAAGTTGGGTACGACAAGCCATGTGCAACAGCAGTTCTGCATCCATCAATTACGTCAATAAGGTACCATGTCTCCACTTTTACAATGTATCCACTTTTACAAAGCCTTTCCGACTCATCCTTGATTTTTTTCCTAGAAAAGTGTGAAGAATAGTTTAGGACACATTCTCGTATTTGGATAAAAAATGGTGAAAGCTTCTCCCTCTTGTAAGGTTGGCTACATGGACTGTTGCTCAAATCCATGTTGAAAGATCTGATGAATGTAAATCCATTCTCGTATTTGGATATTATGATGTAAATAATCAACTTGGTTAGCAGTAATGATAAAGAAACTCCACTTATCCCAAGATTCATCTTTTTATACGACAAAGCATTCTCCCACTATAAATAGGGTTAGCTACATGGATTCTTATTCAAATCCATGTTGAAAGATTCGTCTACTTTTTACGTTGGATGTCGACTGCCTAACGCAACCCCCACAAGGGCGGATTTGAACCCCCGTCTTTTGGGCAATAGGCATATTGCATTACCACCAAACCATTTAGCTACATATTCATCTTTCTATAGCTAGGTTAAATTCATATAAAGTAAAGATGCTTCATATGAGGCAAATTCCTTAGTAGTGTCCTGCGATTAAAAACATCCATGGGTACTGCACAATGTTTTTCTTACTTTACTATTGTACGTATATCGCATGTTGTTAATGCGACACCGGTGTCACTTTCTATGAGTGTGTTATACCTTATATCACATGTTGAGCCTGCAACATGCCCGTAATCCCCTGGAAATTTAAGCCATTCTACGTAAGGCTTCTCCACATCAGGCTTTTTACTCACGCACCAGCAGAGCCCGAGTCGTGTCTAGTGATCCCTCACGCCCCCCGTCACCGCCTCCTCGCTCCCTCTTGCCGATGCAATGTCTCCAGGCCTCCTGAGACCTTTAGCGCCTCCCTTTCGTGTTATGCATTCACCGTTGGTGCTCCTCCAGCTTTCTCCAAGCCCTAGATACAAACGAGATTATCTTTGATGTTAGGTTAGAGTTTGGTTAGTAATGTAAAACATGATTTTTTTACCAAATTGTTGTTCTAGTGTTGTTGGGTTTCGTACTTATAAATCCATTGCAACCATGTGTTAGGTTGGAATGGAGTGGATTTATTGCATGTTCCATTTGAAGGGTACTATAAGTGATTCATCAAATACCATTGTACATGGTTTTGGGTTAATAACGAGCATTACCTACGTTGAGTTGTTGAATTTAGTTCGTCGGAAGTTCAACTTGGACAAAGACAACTATCTCATTAAATTATCACATCACATCCCACGCGGGACAGGCGAAGAGCCAACACCGATGTCCATTGTGGACGATGACGATGTACAAGGTGTATTTGTATATGCCCAGACAATTGGAAAATCAACACATATTGATATTATTATCGAGAGTCGGTCAAGTTCGTATTTGGTGTCGAATGTCGATGAAACGGAGGATCGCCTCCCTTTGGGTTTTTCCATTGTTCGGAGCACCAATGACCCTATATTGAGGCCAACATCAGTTCATGAATTCATGAGCGATGCTCTCTTGAGAGAAGTTAATCGTGCCCTAGATGATGCCATCCCTAGACTAATGGACGACGAGTTGAATGAGAACAGTGACCATGGGCTTGATGATAATGTTGTCTAAATGACTAGATGAGAGCTGATGAACCCATTCCTCAAAAAAATTTGTCTCGTATACAAATTTTCAAGATTAGAGGATGTGACACACGCGCAACATTTGAGGATGATTTTCGAAAGAGCTCGACAGTTTTGGCGACGAACTTCGAAAGAACAGAACATTCAAGAGTAAGGACAATTTAATTTATGATGTGAAGAAACATCACATCCTTACCCACTACGACTTCATGATTAAAGAATCCACCATCTTGGACTAGTCTATTCTCTGCACCATGCAATCAAAGGGTTGTCTTTGGTTCCTACATGGTCATTTCAGGAGGTTCGACGACATGTAGGTGATCTCTTAGATCGGAGGTCCACACACTTATATAAATCCAACAAGTAATCAAGATCATCCTCAATTAGACTGCAATTTCATGGCTAGATCAATGCTAACCTTGGAGTGTCAAGAGATAGCTATTCAGGCAAAGGAAGAAATGGAGCAATGGTAAGCATTCCAATTTATTGGTGCGGTGACCATACACGAGGAGCATACCGACCAGGCTCAGGCAGAAGCTAGAGAGTACGCATGAAGGAGATGAAGAGGTCGTGCTTGAGCATGTTGATGGGGGCATGGACGCGGGCGTAGTTATCAAGTTGTCGCACCCAAGGTTGAAGAAGAAACATATGTTCCAGTCATGGAACGTGTCCCATCCTCTGAGTTGGATCATTACGAGATGTCTGGGTTTGTGTTGATGATCCAATTTGTCACCCATGCTATCAAGCCACCTACTGAAGAAATGCAAACACCGTAGGCACCTATGAGGAACTTCATGGGAGGGAACGTAAGGGATACTCAACACATTAACTGTACGCTTACGCTGCCATCGGTGACGGTTTTTTAGGACGACAGTGCAAGGACCTCACAAATATTGATGATTGATGAATGTGGTTGATTAAGACATTTTGACCAGCCAGAGTTTTTGAGGACATTCCAACAAAGGAGAAGAAGAAAGAGAGAGAGAGAGGGAATATTTGTAATATAAAGTTTTATGAGTATTATATGCTAGCTTTAAAAGTATTACATACTTAACAGAATTCACAAAGTTACTCATGAAGGTATAATATGCTCTGAAGACACAAATGAAGGTGTATTCACAAAAGCAAAATAATAAACTTAACTCACAGTAAAGTTCTTCCATATCTGTGGGACTCTAGCACAGAAGAATATTGCATATTGAGATGCCTATAACAAATGCAATTTACACCACCATCAGAAAGCATGCTTAAAGGATTAAGTTCATTTCAAATTAGTCTTGATACAAGAATTTAATGACAATGAATCAGAAACGCTATAGGAATCGAAAGACAGATATAGAGAATACAACAAAGACAGAGGTAACATATTAAAATAGTTGGTGCACAGCAAAGCTCACATTTAGGAAGAATACAACAAAGACAGAGGTAACATATTAAAATAGTTGGTGCACAGCAAAGCTCACATTTAGGAATTCAAAGAGGACCGGATCGATCTGGCCAGCTAGAACCGTGGGTGCCAAAGCACAATATCTATCAGATCATTTAGCTAAAATCAACAATGAGACGGAAAGTTATATATGATAACACTGTCAGAATTTAACATCATAAACCGATGCTGTGACTATATCCATTATGTTTATATAATATGATTAGAACTTAACTGCATGTTCTTTTACAGCATTGTTGGTTTCAATTGAAAGCCATTCCTAAATTATTTGATCAGCAATAAAATAGAATCGTTCCCTGGCTTCTTAGGCCTTGTAAACTATTAAAAAACTCATTCTAAAATGAGGTAATCATGCGTGCATCTGTACTCTATCGGTTAGTAGAGATGAAAATGGATATGAATATATCTGAATATTCACTTACCATATTCGAAAAAATATCGAGTATGAAAATCAGTATTCAAATATTAATAGAATATGAATATATGGAGATCTGTTGTAACAAAAATTTCTGAATATGGATATGTATATGGTAACAACAAAAAGATTCGGGTTTGGATCCGGATGTCCAAATAAAATATAATGCATTCATATAATATTGTGTTTCATAAACAACTAAACTATAACGAAGTTCATGCATCCCCTCGATCTCCGACGACCACTGCGCCGTTTTACCTCGACAACTTCATAGGAATCGTAATAGGAGAAGCCTCAAGTAAGCTTCAACCTCTCGACGACTATATCTGTAGAGCAGCCCTTCTACAACTTTATTGAACTTTTTTTATTGGCTAATATTTTTGTTATGGTATGTGTGTATTATAATGGTATCTTTGTAAAATAACTTCAAAATAGCTGTTTATTCAATGCAAATTTATAATTTATACTTATTCGATTGTATCCTAGCTTAAGTCGATTTGTATTCATATTCGATTTTTATTCGATCCGGATTCATATTCTATGAATATATGCTCCAAATTCGTATCTGATTATGTTAGATATGGTTCTCTAAATTCATATCCGACTCACATTCATATCTATATTTGTATTCGATATAAATGAAGCAAATATGGACATAGAGATAGCCAAATGCGGTCCATTTTCATCCCTACTAGTTAGTCAATCAAACAGTTGTAAAGAAAAAAGATACAGCAATCCTTTCATCCAGGTCTTAACCCCGAGCGGCTGCGAGAAGTAGTAGATAATGGAAACAAGAATTATAGCTGCAACCAACGAGAATACAGATTTAACACAAAACAACCATGCAACCAAAACAGAGAGAAATCGCAAAAAAGATGTGAGAAAGCAGGAACCTTGGATGAGAAGGAAGGCATATTCCCCATAGGCGGAGAAGGGCAGGCCCTGGTGAACGCAGTATGCCAGACCGATGGTGTAGCCAACAAGCTCGAGCTCGAATGCTGTGACGCTGAGGCCCTCAACGCTGCGGTTCTTCAAAATTCTGATGATCTGGGAGAGGAGGAACACAAAGATGCCAGCTTTAGGGGGGAAAGAGGCGGAGACGGGAGGGTGGGTGGGGTAACCTGAGGGAGCTTGACGGTGGTGGAGGCGGCGACGATGGCGTAGCCGAGGACCTTGGAGATGAGGGGGAGGAGGCAGTCCTTGCGGGGGAACTCCCACGACGCCAGGGATTGGAGGACGCACCCCAAGTTCATGCCCAGGATCTCCAGCTCCATTCTCCTCTCTTCGTCTTCGATGGCAATGGGAGAAGAAGATATTCTCTCATGTGCCAAACGCGAGGAAATTGTTACATTTTCAATATAAAACGAGGATATGATTTTGTTGACAAGTATCGCTGTTTTCTTTTATTGATCACGTTTAATTCCGTGGAGTAGGAAGTGATGAATGGAAATTTCACAATATACTTACTTTGAAAGAAGTGTGATCTTAACTTAGCTATACCCAAACCTATAACATAGTAATAGACTTGCCAATGGGTTGGGGGTTCGCCCGCCTATCCTGTCCAGCCCGTTGATGGGTCCGACTTGAGATAGGAGATTTGAGAATGGACCGGACCAACCTGACTCACAAAAATAAAAAAATATATAAATATATGGCTCGTTTGGTAACCGAGTTACCCCCCGAGTTACTTTGGGATAACCTGGTTTACTCCTCTTTTCATGGAATGGAATTTTATCACAAATCATAGTGACATCACATCACATTCTTTATTTCAACCCCCCAAACAACTACTATTCCAATCGGGTTACCCCAATCCAACCCACCCCAACCCAGCAACCAAACAGACCTATAGAGCTGGATAATACATGTATTGACATGATACACTTCATAATTTTCATATGTTACACTAATTTAAAATAAAAATTAATAGTTTAGATGTCAAGTAACATGCAAACTACTTATTTTATTTATATAAAGTATAAATGGTATTAATAAAAGCATTTATACAGATTAAATATTATTAAAAAAATTCAATGGATAAAGATCAAAATGGGCCTTGGGCCAGCCCATGGACGGTTTTGTACATAGATTTTTGAACCTCGGTCCGTTCAGCCCGACCTATGGGTTGGCCCGCATTATGGCCAAGTCTACATAGGAATATTAAGAACCTACATATTACCTGCTTACATCGTATAATTGGAGAATCAGGGCATGCATTTCCCAATGCTCTCTCTTTTTAATGTACTATAAGATGCATAAAAGCAGAACTAGTAATAAAAATCATCTGATGAAACTATTGTGTCATATGTCCAAGGAGGATAATCTTGGTAGTGGTTGTTGCAGCGTCCATAGATCCCTTGAGAATCTCTTATGTCTAAATGAATGTTCCTTCTTTCTTCCATTCCATGTCCACTTGGTCTTCTCATATAGTGTCACATATTATTCGGATTTTTCTTATAGTCCTTTCTGAGTGGCACTTCTTATACTTTCCTCCATCACCTACATAAATTTTTTCTGAGATACATTTTTCTTCATATCCATGATGGTTAATTTTGCACTTCTCAAGTTCTGTAAAATCAAGTATGTTTCTTTTTTCTAAATAAAAGAACTAGATGCATAATTATTATTGATTCGATTATACCCTGTTCCAAATCTTTTGAAGTTTTATGGGGGAGTGCTTGTTTATTTATCTAAGTTACCTTTTTCATCGGTGAACTTAAAAGAACATCCTTTAACTTTTTTAATTGTTAATTTCTAGCATACTAATGTAATCTTTCAAATATTTAATTTCTTTGTAGTGAGATTCTTTTTCTATTTACTAATTTCTTTTAAAAAATATTTTTGCTAATTAATTTTTTATAACTTCATGCATTTCTTAAAAACTTCAAATAATTTATCATAAAAAACTTCAACTCATTATTGTCTTCACGTGTATCTTCATCTTCATCTTCACTTGAATCAAAATCGATGCTAGTTGCGGGTGCAATGAGATATTATTGTTCATCTTTCAATGTATATTCATAGATTATGGTAAATCGTTCAAAATTTTGTAGGCTATTTTGCATGCAACAACTAGTGAAAAACTCAATGGTCAACCACAAAGTAGAATGTTCATCGCCTTTATATTTTATGTTGTCATCATCTTCTCCTTACTTGTGGTGATGGTTCATTTGGGTCTTCAATATGTGGATTTTATAATATCCTAAATTATGTATCTCGAACTTTCTAAATAAATATGCATTCTAACTTTTCAGAAATAGAAATCAGCACTGGTTGTCTTTTTATTGTGTAGGTGATGGTGGGCATATTTGTGTAAACCTAGAAGAACTGTGATGAATGCACCTGCTAATGAGTTGAAATCGCCTCGATCTCCTTTGATCTTGCTCTGATTCGGTCCCTAATAGCTTTAAAAGATCCCTCATGAGTCTCTGCATCGATTTGAGGTGGTAATCGTGTCTAGGACCTGCTGATCAGGGACCTGGCGCACGAGCTTTACTACACGTGAAATGCAACCTCCAAAGTTCAGATTCAGCTCCAGATAGTTGCTCCAAACCTATAGATTTATTCAAGGCTCGAAGATGATGCTCTAGCCAAGGTTATTGAGCTAAAAACAATGGAAAATGGAGGATGTATGGCTCGGATCTGCGGAATGGAAGGAGGCGATCCAAAATCTCAGATCTGGAAAGATCTGAGTGATTAAATGATCGAAGAGGCTGCGGAGAAAGTTCATGATGGAAATGGGATATGAGTGGTTAAAACAATCATAGTGGACCTCCGATCTGGTAGATCGAAGGATGATCAGAGCTCTACTGATCTGAGTGGAAATTGTTAAATTTTAAATAAAATTAAATGCATAAACGAAGGAAAATCTGACCAACGATGAATTACAGTGGAAGGCGGTGGATTATGTGAAGGATATGGTTAGATCCTCAAGCGCATCACGGAAGCGTGAGCGTCGCATCGAATACGACGAAGAACGACTAGTCGCACTAGTGGTTCTATGCAGCGGAAATTAAAAAATTTTCTTGCGACGAAACCACATGATCCAAGAACACTTCTCGGATCGTTTCGTCTAAACCACAAACAAGTATTAGGTTTACCTCTTGAAGCGTGGTTGCGATCAAGTCTCTAAACAAAGAGACCTCCTGTCTCAAGTCCGATCCGACGGAGGAGACGCTTGCGAGCGCGGGGATGAACCGCGTGCTTCTCGCAATCCATGTTGATGATCCAAGCGACGGATCTCCTGATCTCGACACACGAGATCCGATGTCTTCTTCACGAGCGGGGCGCACCGAAGGAGACGGAGATCCACGAGCAAACCATCGGGCAGCATAACGACGATGCCGCGGCGATGGAGTACCTCTCTAGGGCATCCATGGTGGACGGCCACATGAGAGAGATAGAGAGAGGACGTGTAGAGGGAATGAGAGAGAGAGAGATTTGTTGCCTCAACTTATGTGTCAAGAAGAGCAATGGGGTGCCTCTCCTTTTATAGGGTTTTGGGATCCATGGATCTCAATCCATGTGTCAACACAAATCCAATGGTCCACATTAATTTGTGTTTCTTTCAATGGTCATGATTTGTTGCTAAAAACACAACAACAATTAATTTAATTTAGGTTAAATATATATTGATAAATCAATATAATTTAATCACCAAATTAAATCAATTCACATTGGAGATAATGGAAAGGAGGCTCCTCCCTTCCATAATGGTGGCCGTCCCCCCTCTCCTATTAGGAAAGGGAGATTCCAATGCAATCTCCAAGATTGCATATATCTCCAATATTTGCAACAACTTTTGTTGCAAATTATTTCACAAAAATAAATCCAATTTATTTTGTGAACATTGCAATCATGCCATTGGATATTTGTGAATCACATTCACAACCCAAAACAAAATGTAAATTACATTTTCAATTTAATGTCCAATGTGAATCCAATTCACATCAAATGTAAATTACAAATAGCTCTCTCTCTTATATATATTATAAATCACATTTATAATATATTTGATTAATATGGATATTGCTATCCACATTATTCATATCCATGATGATTAAATCACATTTAATCATTTTGGATCTCTATTCTCTTGTGTCCAAATAATATGAATCATATTCATATTACTTACATCTTTGATAATCTAATTATCTAAGATAGCTCTCTTTATAATATGAATCAAATTCATATTAATCATGATAATTAAATCACATTTAATTATCCATATTCTCAATGCTCGGATACATATATCAACAATAGAATTATCCATGAACTCCTTCAAGGATAATGCGCTTTCTCCGCAGATACTTGGAGATAAGGACAGGGCGATTGTATTTGTTCCACGTATAGTGACATGGATATTGAGATCGTATCTCAAATCCAGATCGCGGGCCTCCCATAGATGCTTGATTAAATCAAGACCGTAAATCTAATCTTCTCATTGTATCTGAATCACATTCAGATCAATGTCCAATACTTGGACCAAGATCAGATCACTTCTCTACTGAGAGGAGTCACTAAAATCCAGACCCGTTTCATCACTCCCTAGGAATGGAAGCGTCATGGTTATACAATCGTTTATGATCACATCACCCTCAGGTATTCCCAATACCTGTACATCCTGCATACTGGAAGACTCAGACTAAACCCGAAGTATTCGATCAACTTTATACTGTCTACTTCATGGTTTTATCAGTAAGTTTCTCATTCGATCATTGGGAGTCGGTATCGATCATATACTTTCCAAAAGCATATATCATACCTAGGTCTTGATCATATACTTTCCAAAAGTATATATCAAACCTACAAATTCAGTCAAGCTTTCAAAGCGAGACGACCGTGCGCATGGAATTTGATTCTTCCCAATATCTCATGAGTGAGCTCATGTCTTCCGGTTCAGTAACTGAACCTGTATGATCCCTTTGAGAGATCGTATTACTCATATGCCCTTATATGCACACCAGCGCGCCGGTGTGTAGACCTTGATTAGGTCATCAACCTATTGGTCTGCCAAATGTACATACTTAGACATATAGCAACACATCTGTCTCCGGTCAGAGGATGCGTGCCTATATCCTGACAGCATACGATATAGGACTTTGGTTATCTCGATCTCGTTAAGTCAACTCTTTGACCTAACTAATCTGACACCTCCGAATCTCTATTCCTATGCAGAGGACCTGCATCAAGAGGTCGGTCAGATATCAGCCTTCAGAGATAAGGATTGCCATCTCCTACTCAGGCTGGAGATCATCTCTTAACAATCATCTGACGGTGCTTGATGAGTCCTCAATCTAACTCTTTAGATATTCATTCAAGCACCAGCCTCTATGATTCAATAGTTGAATCAACAGCTGTATGATCATCAAGATGGCCATGGTACATAACCCTAATTGTACTAAGGGACCTATTATGCAAATTATGTATTCTTCATTTCAGATTAAGGAGTGAATTGCAATAACATTTATTGCATAATGGCTCGCCGTGGGCTCGCATTTCCAACAATCTCCCACTAGCCCAAAGAGCCATTAATGGGCTAATCATTTAAACCCGCACTCATGTGACAATCATAGGCTATTTAGAAAATAGCTAGGTAAGTTGATTAGTCACTCTGTTCCCGCGAGACTATGCCAAGTCCTTTTACGGCACTTGCATATCCCCAGTAACAGTGCTCGCATCTAATGCGAATGTTGCATCTCATGCAACCAATACTCAATCTAGTTGGTTACATTGTCCCTGACATCATAACCAGTATCCCCATAATCCTTATTAGAATACCTTCATTCCCGGAGATCTCTATCTCCTAAGGTATCTAAAGTTTAGACCTTTATAGATCACTATCTACATGGTCTTAAACTTTTGAAGATAAGACTTTGAGATTACTATCTCAAAAATCTCCTCATCTATGAAGATTTTGTTATTACTGCAATCAAGTGTTTTATCTTTACAGTAGGATTAGTAACAATTTACTACTCCCACTGCATGACAGACATCTGGTATTTGTACACTCTAGCATACACTCAGCTTCTCGTAACTAATGCACAAGTGCAAGTAGTTGTAGCATTTACTTCCTCAACTCTTTGAGGTGCTATCCCTTAAGATAGGTCAGTACCATATCTTAAGGGTTAGAAGCCTTTCTTGGAATTTCTATGAATAGAATATGTCCAAGGTATACTACAAATGTGACAGTCCAATTATCCTCTTCTCTTGGCTTCTGAACAACTTCAGAACTAAGATCTAAGAGGTATCTTTGAAATCATATTTCAAGATATGGAATAACCAGATTATAAAACACTTATTATTATCCTTATATCATTTTAAATGATCAGGATATCATCTACATTTAGCGCAATGAACACATAGGCACTCCCACTAAGCTTCGCATGGCTCATCAAGATTTCATTTGAAATCATAACATTTATAATTTCATCAAATCTTATGGTCCATCTCAAAGAAGCTTATTTGAGTCCTTAGATGGATTCCTTATCTTGCACACCTTGCTTTCCTCAACCATGAAGCCCTGGGGCTACTTCATGTGAATATCCTCAGAGAGATATTCATAGAGGAATGCAATCTGGACTTACATCTTGAAGATGCAATAGTCAAGTTGTGTAGCTAAGGTTAGCAATATTCTGATGATTTTAAGCATGTTCACCGAAAAGCGAGTCTCATTGCAAGCAATGTCTTCTCTTCCATGTGTAGCTCATTGCTACGAACTATGCTTTGAAGGTATGTACCTTCTCATCAGGTTCCCTTTCTCTTGAAGATCCATTTACACCTTTACGGGTCTTACCCATATAGGTGGATCCTCGAGGGTCCATATACAACACTTGTACATGAAGTCTACATTAGACTTTTATTGCTAACATCCATCTATCCATGCTATGATCTTCAGAAGCTTCATCACATGAAGTTCGATCATTGTCAGATTTCTCTGACACATGGAATCCATCCTCAAACTTATTTGAAGAGGTTTTAGTGTTTCATCTTCAATTATCCTTTTAGTTTCCAATTTTAGGAGCCTCATTATCTTTTCAAGATTAAATGAGTTCCTACACTTCATTTTTATCTTGATTCTCAAGAGTCTCAACCTCCAAGAATCACATTCTCAGAGATGAGATATTTCAAGAATCTCAAGGTCATAAAGTAGGTATCCAATACCATCCTTTATTTTCCTAATGAAGCAGCACTCTCAAGTGGTAGATTCCATCTTGCATGGAACCTTATTAAGGATATACATTGTAGTCTCTACTACACATATATACCTGGAAACTAAGGGATAATTATGCTAAAATTCATCATTGATAAGATCATGTCACACATGATCCAATTGTATCTGCCTATAACTCTATTGAGTTAAGGTGTGTTAGGAGGATTGAGATAGAAATGATATTCATATCTCTATAAGGTATTCTTTGAATTTATCTAACAGGTACTTGCTACCTAGATTAGATCAAATTCATTTTATCTTCCTTCAAACTTTGGTTTTAAACCAAAAAAAATGAAATCTTTGAACATTTCAAAGGTTTCTTAGGTGAAGCGAAGAAATCTCATATCATACATAATCATCAACAGATATCACATATCCATAATGTTTACTATGATATAGATGATCTACATACATCAATATGCATGAGATCCTGAATACCTTGGCATCTTACACCTTTCTCTAAGAAGGGTGTATTGGACATTTTACTTTGAATACGATATTCATATGTAAGTTTTGAAATTTTAGACATTCCAAAGTTTCATCTCTTACTAGTCTATTGATCAAATCAATAAACAAATGTCCAAAGCTTGATGCTAGATCATTGTCAAATGATCTTCATCCTCATATTGATCTTAAGTTTTAATTTCAGCATTTAGAAATGTTAATGAGCCATTCATCAATTTTCTAATTTAGTGGAGTCCACTAGATTTTAGATTACTATCTGAAATATCTCCATCATAACTCTTTATGATAGTTCTACCTCAGAATTCATGTTTATTTCCAATATTTAGAAACAAACAATGAGTGTATTCTTATATCTAGGTCATAGAGACATTCTCTAAGACTAAGGACTCTCCCACTGAAATTAACAAGTCTATTAATCAAACAGAGATTGTTGCAACAATTGCATCAATATCCATATGGATAACTATAAACCTTTAAGATCAAATTTTCCAGTCTTCTAAAACATATGCAACCTATTGCAAATGTCATCAGAAGATTGAGATACAATTATTTGACTTTATCTTATCAATGATTTATGTAGATTAATCCGATGCTCCATCTGAGTCCTTCTCTAAGGATTCTAGATAGACTTGATAGTCATACTATCAACACATCAACTTATTGCAGTATTGGCATTCATCCAACTCTTCGGATGACATTTGGAAGTCATAGATGTATAGTCAACTCTTTGACCATACTTCTTACTCGGGTCCAACCCATGCTTCCATTGCGCTCCCTTTATCTATAAACAACCATTGCTTAAGACTAAGGATCTCTTATGTAAGAGCATTTCAACATTTATACATGCTTCATTAAATTCATACAATATGAATATTATGAAGCTTCATGAATGACCAGAGTATAGATAGTAGAATGATGACACTCATCATCTACATCCATCTAAACTCTTAAAACACAGGTTCAGGTAGGTACTCAAACAATTTGAATACATCATCTCTTATAGAGCTACCATTCTACATGATGCAGAGAACCATGTCACTCATGATTAAATGTCAAGAGCACATATGTATGCCAGAATATCTTCATTAATTTTATAAGGATTATTTGACAATTGCGATCATCATCGACAAGTCACTTCCAAAGTACATCCGATGAGAGATCAAGACTATAGAGAAATACAAACCCTAGGGTTGTAGTCCTATTATCTATTTAATTGTCATTCCTCAATATTATGAGGAAACTTGCACATTGCAACCACATACATTATGTGTCCAATTGCAAGTACAATATCTGGATCATGAGTCCAATCCATGATATTTTACTGGTTATTATTGAGTATATCATTGAGTGGGTTTTAATGAAGGATTATCTGAAATAAGAAATTTGCATAAATATATAAATATATATATTTTACTTTGATTTAGGATTTTTTATATCAAAGTTGTCTTGTCTTGTCAACACTGAAAGTTCATTCCCTTAATCACTTTCAATGTAAGAGATATACTTACCATTATATCTCAACAAGATCTGGGATCTCCTTCCTTATCTTTGTTACATCCCAATAATATGAGAATCTGCAACTCGGATAAAAAAGAAGCGGGAACACATTCCGCTTTGCAAGCCCAACTTGCATTTCCCAATTCGGTCTTTAACACCCGAGCCCACCACCCCTAAGGCGATGTTGACCCGTCGTTAATTGAACCAATCGTCAACAGGAATAGTACTCGCTATACGCAATCCAATATCGCCCCAATAATATGAGGATCCGATATTGGGGTCACTACGTATACGGCCTTACTCTTTCGAGAAACAAAGAGTCCGATCCAGATGCGCTTGCATACAGGAGCTGTCACTTCGGACAGGCGTCTCCCACATACAATCCCTGGCGACGGAACCCTTCGCCTTGACGGGAGACCATGGATGTCACTTATGTGATCCTCCACCTCATATTCAAATTTTAATTAATTATCGTGAATCACATTTACATAATTAATTCTTCCAAGGGAATTATTAACTCTAATAATATTAGAGTATTTCAATCTTAATTGGATTCCAATTAATCTAATCATATTAAATTAATGATCCAATTAATATCCAACAAACATTTTAATAGTTACTTGAATAATGGTATTATCTCAAATACGTATTATTTCGAATTTTAATAATTAGAAAAATACATCTTAATCCCTCGGACATTATCCCGGCCCTACCCGCTGTCATGGCCAGTACCGACGAGAGTGGGACGGACCACATACGTTGCAACCCGCAACCCCAATGCTCTCCGACTAGGCACCATATCCGCCTCGGGAAAGGATAATGCCAAATTGATTAATTTGTACTTGAGATGATCATCGGTTCTTCAACCGAAATTGTACCATATAGTAATAATCAAAACATTTTTTATTAACATTATAATGAGATTTGCTAAACAAATCCCAAGTCCTATTCAAGCAACATGTTTGTTTGAATGTTGATCATGTAGATCATGTAACCAATCTTGATCTAGATCACATCTAATCATTTGTTGGTTAGGGCAAAGTCATTTAAGGACATAATTATCATTAAATATTTCACAAATATTTGTGCATAATTATTCCAGGAAATTAAACAATTTAATTTCACTAATTAATTAAATGACAATCACTAGGTTCTTGATTAGGAAAGTATTTTCAGCAGTGACCCTCACTTACTAAAAATATCATATCTCAATTAATTTAAATCCAAATTAAGCAAAGTAAATTTCTAAAGTTTGCTAACTTGATTTACAACAGAACCCAAGTGATTTGCACGCATTTCAAGGCATATCAAATCCGCAATTAACATCTTAATTACGTCATGATCCGCAGTCCCCGAAACAGTGGATACATGTTCACTAAAATGAGCATATCTAGAGCAAACGGAATCGAAATCACGCAAACTCAGATCCTACAGTTTCCTTATTTAATGGGGAATAAAATCCAAATATTATTTTCGTGTTTAAACAATTTAAACAGTGCCGAAAATAATATCAAAACAGAGATGCGAAAATGAAATGCAAGAAAACTTTCGCAAACCCTAATGAACCCAAGTCGTCCTCGGTTTATGGATCGTATCCAAAAACACCAACCTGGCTCTGATACCACTTGAAGGATATGGTTAGATCCTCAAGCGCATCACGGAAGCGTGAGCGTCTCATCGAATACGACGAAGAACGACTAGTCGCACTAGTGGTTCTATGCAGCGGAAATTAAAAAATTTTCTTGCGACGAAACCACATGATCCAAGAACACTTCTCGGATCGTTTCGTCTAAACCACAAACAAGTATTAGGTTTACCTCTTGAAGCGTGGTTGCGATCAAGTCTCTAAACAAAGAGACCTCCTGTCTCAAGTCCGATCCGACGGAGGAGACGCTTGCGAGCGCGGGGATGAACCGCGTGCTTCTCGCAATCCATGTTGATAATCCAAGCGACGGATCTCCTGATCTCGACACACGAGATCCGATGTCTTCTTCACGAGCGGGGCGCACCGAAGGAGACGGAGATCCACGAGCAAACCATCGGGCAACATAACGACGATGCCGCGGCGATGGAGTACCTCTCTAGGGCATCCATGGTGGACGGCCACATGAGAGAGATAGAGAGAGGACGTGTAGAGGGAATGAGAGAGAGAGAGATTTGTTGCCTCAACTTATGTGTCAAGAAGAGCAATGGGGTGCCTCTCCTTTTATAGGGTTTTGGGATCCATGGATCTCAATCCATGTGTCAACACAAATCCAATGGTCCACATTAATTTGTGTTTCTTTCAATGGTCATGATTTGTTGCTAAAAACACAACAACAATTAATTTAATTTAGGTTAAATATATATTGATAAATCAATATAATTTAATCACCAAATTAAATTAATTCACATTGGAGATAATGGAAAGGAGGCTCCTCCCTTCCATAATGGTGGCCGTCCCCCCTCTCCTATTAGGAAAGGGAGATTCCAATGCAATCTCCAAGATTGCATATATCTCCAATATTTGCAACAACTTTTGTTGCAAATTATTTCACAAAAATAAATCCAATTTATTTTGTGAACATTGCAATCATGTCATTGGATATTTGTGAATCACATTCACAACCCAAAACAAAATGTAAATTACATTTTCAATTTAATGTCCAATGTGAATCCAATTCACATCAAATGTAAATTACAAATAGCTCTCTCTCTTATATATTATAAATCACATTTATAATATATTTGATTAATATGGATATTGCTATCCACATTATTCATATCCATGATGATTAAATCACATTTAATCATTTTGGATCTCTATTCTCTTGTGTCCAAATAATATGAATCATATTCATATTACTTACATCTTTGATAATCTAATTATCTAAGATAGCTCTCTTTATAATATGAATCAAATTCATATTAATCATGATAATTAAATCACATTTAATTATCCATATTCTCAATGCTCGGATACATATATCAACAATAGAATTATCCATGAACTCCTTCAAGGATAATGCACTTTCTCCGCAGATACTTGGAGATAAGGACAGGGCGATTGTATTTGTTCCACGTATAGTGACATGGATATTGAGATCGTATCTCAAATCCAGATCGCGGGCCTCCCATAGATGCTTGATTAAATCAAGACCGTAAATCTAATCTTCTCATTGTATCTGAATCACATTCAGATCAATGTCCAATACTTGGACCAAGATCAGATCACTTCTCTACTGAGAGGAGTCACTAAAATCCAGACCCGTTTCATCACTCCCTAGGAATGGAAGCGTCATGGTTATACAATCGTTTATGATCACATCACCCTCAGGTATTCCCAATACCTGTACATCCTGCATACTGGAAGACTCAGACTAAACCCGAAGTATTCGATCAACTTTATACTGTCTACTTCATGGTTTTATCAGTAAGTTTCTCATTCGATCATTGGGAGTCGGTATCGATCATATACTTTCCAAAAGCATATATCATACCTAGGTCTTGATCATATACTTTCCAAAAGTATATATCAAACCTACAAATTCAGTCAAGCTTTCAAAGCGAGACGACCGTGCGCACGGAATTTGATTCTTCCCAATATCTCATGAGTGAGCTCATGTCTTCCGGTTCAGTAACTGAACCTGTATGATCCCTTTGAGAGATCGTATTACTCATATGCCCTTATATGCACACCAGCGCGCCGGTGTGTAGACCTTGATTAGGTCATCAACCTATTGGTCTGCCAAATGTACATACTTAGACATATAGCAACACATCTGTCTCCGGTCAGAGGATGCGTGCCTATATCCTGACAGCATACGATATAGGACTTTGGTTATCTCGATCTCGTTAAGTCAACTCTTTGACCTAACTAATCTGACACCTCCGAATCTCTATTCCTATGCAGAGGACCTGCATCAAGAGGTCGGTCAGATATCAGCCTTCAGAGATAAGGATTGCCATCTCCTACTCAGGCTGGAGATCATCTCTTAACAATCATCTGACGGTGCTTGATGAGTCATCAATCTAACTCTTTAGATATTCATTCAAGCACCAGCCTCTATGATTCAATAGTTGAATCAACAGCTGTATGATCATCAAGATGGCCATGGTACATAACCCTAATTGTACTAAGGGACCTATTATGCAAATTATGTATTCTTCATTTCAGATTAAGGAGTGAATTGCAATAACATTTATTGCATAATGGCTCGCCGTGGGCTCGCATTTCCAACATTATGGCCTCGATCCGTTTATGGAATGTCGAAGAAGATTGGCTCATTGGAGATACTCCAACGATGAATGGATCGCGCTCTTCAACCTCTAATTCACGCTCTTGATCGAGGGTGGAGATTCCTGTCACAAACCTCGAACTTCTAGAGTCGATCTCGAGGAAAAATGAGGATAAAAATGGATCAATTCGAGAAGGAAACCTGGAGCTTTTATTTATAGGGGAAAACGAGAGATGAAATTCAAAATTGAAGCATGCGTGAACCGAGACTGTATTGGGTGAAAAGTTAATTGCGCATCGAACTGAGAAGTATGAGGATCAATCAGGTTGCGAGATTTGGAGAAGAGGATGAAAGAAATGTGTAGGAAAAAATATGAGAATTAGAGTGCTCAAGTTGTTATTCGGGTTAGGAGGAAGAGGAGGTTGAGTTGACTCGGGTCAACAGACCCGGTCCAGTCAATCAGCATTCATACCCGAATGGGTCCTAACACTTGAAGACAAAATGCTAAATAAATATAATAAATAGAAAATAAATAGAGAATAATTTAAATTAAAAAGTTTCAAAAATAAGAAATGTTTATAAATAAATAAGTTATTTTTTGTGACTTTTAATAAATTAATAAGTTAACTAATAAGGTTAAAATAAATAAAAACCTTTATTCATATGTATAAAATACCTATATATATAATATACTTATTTTTATTAATTATTTTTACAAAATATACATTATTTTATATTTGATTACTTCATAAATCAATTATAGGATTTTAAATATATTTTTATTTTATTTTTATGAAATAATTATTGGGTTAATTGAATAGGTTTATGTATAATATAGGTATAATATACCTATGATATGAATACAAATATTTTATTTGTTATTCTTTTCCATTTTAAAATTTTTTGTATTTTATATAAATAAAATAAAATATGTACAAGATATTAAAATACAATATGTGCAAAAATGAGAAGAAATAAATAAATAAAAATATAGGTACAATATAGACAACTACGTACAATAACACTCCAAAAAATGACTTTCAGAACTTAACTCCAAATTTTATGAAACAACTTTCATTTTAAAGCTTATTTAATTTTGAACATAATGAAAGTGAGTTTGATTTATTTTGAGTTTGTATGTAGTAGATATTGATATTTCAATTTTGACTTTATAGCTTTTTCAGAGTGTTGTCTCTCTTATTTTGTACAAATTCCTATTTGCAATTATTTTATTATTTAAAGTTTATTTTTATGTGCAAGTTTCAAGAAGAAAATATTTTTATTTGAATTTATTTTAATGATAAATAAAATAGTGTAAGATATATACATTATGGACATTGATGAATATACACATGTAAGATTTAATTTTCCGAATTTTTGTACATCAATGACCTTATCTTTCCTACTTTATTTATTGTCGATTAGGTCAAGACTTGACCAACTCTTAGGGTTAGGATCAACCTGTATTTATTTTATATATACAGTCCTCTTTTCTCTTTATATCCTTATAATATCCTTACAAGAGAGCTATAACTTTCTTCGGTGAGCTCCACCTCCTTGCACGCACGCGCGTCCAAGCTTTGTCCTTTCGTTGCAGCGAGCTTAGCCTCAACTCTAGCAATTGATCTCTATTTCACATCGAGGAAGAGTTTGAATAGGGGATTCAAGTCCATCCATCACCTGCTACCATCCAACAATTTTAGCTACCTCAATTATTGAGTGATTTAGGTCCATTTTGAGTCGAATAAGTTGTTATGTAGATCAATTTTGTGTGCTCAAAGCGAATAATTTAGGCAAGAGGAGGTCCCAAAACTGAAATACAAGACCAATCTCTGTTGAATCCTTATTCCTCTCAACATTGACATTAAGGGTCATCGAGTTCTTTACGAGAATTCAAGGTGAGCTCAAGGAGAAGTCATCGAAGACCAGAAGTGAGATGATTCAACATCATACACACCCAAGAGGAGAAGGCAGACTACATACACCTTTTGAGAGCTCCACTTAGGCACTATTGTAGACCGTCAAGTTTCATCGAAGGAGGAGACATCAACAATTGACACGTTCTAATCATCGTCGTCCATCAATGAATGGTTAGAATATTTATGTCCAAGCCCCTCCAATTTTTGAGGTACTCGAAAGCATTTGATGATTTTCTGATAGGATTTTTGCACTTGTGTCCCTCTGATTTTCTGTAATTATAACTATACCCTTATCTTTTTTGAAATATCACATGTACCCCTCATGATTAAAACAAACTAATGCCTAGTTAAGGTTAGTCTTAATAGAGTTGTGCCCCTACAAATTTGATCACATACCATTTGCTCTTAAGCCCTCCCTCCTTGTCCTAGCATATGTAGGAAGCAAATCATGGAAACTAAAGCAAGCAATGAAAGGAGGCTACTTCAAGCTTTATTGAGAGGTGATTACCACCATGGTGTGGGCTACAACTGCGTTGAAAGGTAATTAGCACCATGTTGTCACCACCGTGGAGGTGCTAGCCCTCTCGCATGGTGTCGAAGACCAAGGTAGTGGTGAATGGCTACTTCGTCTCCCCACAGTGGTGATGAGAGCAAGGAGCTCTGATTTCGACATCTCTCTCTCTCTCTCTCTCTCGCTCTCTCTCTCTCTCTCTCACGAGTCGTCTTTTCTCATGGAGAAACTTCCAAAGTTCCTTTCCTGTACTACAAGCATGTACCATAGAATTCTAACACTACACCTCTTTAAGTAAAAGTGTCCGGCGAATCCAAAGAAATGTCATAATTACTGTATTAATGATTCACCCTTCTAAAATATTTGGCATTTTTCACCAGTTGGCTTAACAAATAGAACCCAAAGAAGCTAAAAGGTAATCAGCTTGACCAATGGCGTATTTCAACATACACATTTACCTACAAAAATGAAATGAGAAAGCACCTAATAGCATTGTCCTAACGTTCCACAAGCAAGGGGATGAACAGCAATTGTAACAGAATATCGCTTAGAGAGTTTATACCAGATCAGGCATCGAATTCAACCACAACTCCCTGAATCTGAAAGATCTAAGTTGTGAAGTCAATACATGTATAACAAGCAAATAAATTATGCAACGGTTGCACCAGACGTTCATGCAGTTCTCAAAATTGGGCTCATGCAGTCGATATGAGGAGATTTCAGAAAGTCGCCACGGACCAGACTGGAAGTTGGGCTCATGCAGTTCTCAAAATAATGTGAACTCCACTGTCAGTATCAACGATATCACTGACATCTCCGACTTTTAATGCAAAGGTTGCATCTTCAAATGGCTTCTGCATCTCACCCCTCCCAAAAGTGCCTGCAGCAGTCACCAAATGCTTAGTCTCATGTGATCCATGAAATTGCAAGTTTTAACATCGAGGAAATGCAGCGTAATTTCACGGGCACTATAAATTCCACATTACATAATGTTACCAAATATCCTTCAGGACAAAAGTTGCAGCCTTACATAAAACCAAAACCACACAGATTCGCTTGGTAGGATACACACAAGGCAGCATAGTCCAATATCATATTATGAGCATGGATGTCTCCAACATGCAAAATATTTTCAATCGAGGATTTCCACAGTATAGAATTGTTATATAAAATTTAATTGCAGTTCACGAAGAAAATAGAACAAAATGACATCTTTACGGAATGCATGTGATTTTTCCATCACGAACCGATGCTGACTGCCAGCATTCCAAATTGTGAGACAAACCATGCCCAATATGCAGACGGGGGGGGGGGGGGGGGGGGGGGGGGGGTGAATGTTAATGTTTTGGTAGCTGCTAGATAATTTCTCTGCTTACTTCTGGCAAATGAGAAATATGGTGCCAGTAGGATCCTAAGTAGGAAGTAAGGTGTGGGGGCAGCACCTGTGGCGAATTTTCTTATGAGCGGGTTCTGTTTGTATTTGGGGATCCGTTTGTATCAGGGAACCATCCGTCTATACGGAAGTAGTATTTACCTTCCTAGGATTATGGATCTCTGAATCTCTTGTATTTTTGTTTTCTCCAAATAGTGAAAACCGCTCGTCACCGCCCAAGGATGTAGCCCACTTACGGGTGAACCTTGTAAATATGTACATATCCATTCTTGCGTGATTGATCGTGTTTGTGCGTGCTTCCGCAATTCGCAACAAAAAATTACAAGTACATCAACTCATTAACGTGGGCAACCATATTCCCATTGTAAAAACAAAACATTCATTTCTAAACAAAGGGAACAAAAGAAAGCAAAAGGTTTCACCCTCTCATTTTCGGAGCAGTAGACCGTGTCAGCTAAACTTTTTCTGAAGTCCTCCAGACCGAACAAATATATCCAGTCCCTGGATCTCATCCAAATCTTCCGCACAAAAAATCCAATCTCTTCAACCTCTCCCAAGCAAAGTGGAGAAGCAACATCAGTGCCCGGTAAGAAATGTGCTCTCAAAATCCCTCGTAATCACCCTAGTTCTCCAAAACAGCCACATCAAATCTTCAACCCTTAGAGGAGCCCATACCATCCTCTAGTGTTAGAAAACTTGATCGTGGAAGCATATCAGAAATAAAGGATAAAGAACAATGAAGAACGTGAGATTTAACGCAGAATCCTACTTTCTAAGGAGCGGGATGAAACCACAGGAGAATCCTTCAAAGGGTCATATGTTGCAATGCACTTTTTCAATTGATACAGAGGGTGAGGGGCTTCTTATATAGCCCTCACTAAGTCTCCACATCCCACAACTAGTAGATGTGGGGCTAAACAACTAGATGTGGTAAGTAGATCCTAGAGGGATCCATTTATCCATCTACAACACAAGTGATGCATGCTCGAACACTTCATCTCAAGCTGGAGCATGCAATGCTCAGCTTGAGCAAGCAAAAAAAAAACACTCAAACTCACAATACAAGACACTATAGGCAACATCAACTCAACGCGAACACAATTGCCGGATGTTGTCGAGAACGTTGCTTCCAAGGATTTAAATATCGATTTCAGATATCGTATCGATACCCTGTCGATGTGAGATTTCGTCGAAATTTCGATGAGATTTCATCGAAATTTCGAAGACATTTCGCCCATATCGACCACCATTTGTGAAGAAATGATCGGAAATTTCCCTCATATTGCCATTTCGCTCGAGATTTCGGTTCCTTGTCGAATCCGAAATTTCGTCGAAATTTCACCGAAATTTCGTGAAATCTGGTTCAATGGTTGCTTCTCATTCCGTACAAGTGAGGAGGAACAAACGAGCATGAGTGTAAGTCAAACTGAATCTCCTTGTCGGAGAGCATGTGCTCTATACTGTGCATGTCAGAGTCATTGCAACTAAAAATGAGTCTCCTTGTCGGAGTACTCTACCCCGCCACATCATGTGGACAACTCCTCCATCTCTAAAAGGACCAAACTGAAAAAAAACATAGAGGCATCCTCGTCGGAGTCCACGGTAGTTGGAGAATGGAGTCTGAAAATGTCTCCTCACCGAAGAACCGGGTCTCTCCCATACTGGCTCAGAGAATGGGATCTCGACTCTATAGTCCGTATGAAATCACATGAAAAACCTACCTCACATGGCATAAGGAATGAGATCTTTACTCTGGAGTCTCTATGGATCACATGAAAACTCTGAGACCGAAACAAAGATCGGAACCACAAAACTAAAGATCGCATACATGCGTGAATCAATCTGAAGACTTGGAATCAGATCATCGAGTCTGAAAACCATAGAGTCTGAAATATGAACGTGCATCTAGACTGAAATCTGAATGAGCATTTGGACTGTAGAATCTTAACTGGAACTCTGAACTGGAATCTGAATCATCAGAGTGATGATGATGTATGAGATGTCGTAGAACTCTACACTATACCCCCCTTTCTCCCATACTTGTCGGAAAACAATGGCATCGACAAAGTTGGAAGAAGACAAGAGAATGGGGAAAACATGAATCCATTATTCACATAAGTCGTCTACATTTTTTGGCTTTTCTTTTCATTTTTTTCAAATCATTTTTTTAATTTTTTCCCAGCCATTTCATTCATTTTTTAACAGCCATCACATTTTTTAAATAAGCTTTTCATCATAATTTTTTTCTCGGCTTTCTTTTTTCCTTTTACATAAGGCTTTTCTTTTGTACACACATTTTTTCCTTTTTTTTGTGAATACACAGTAGCATCAGGCCCCTTGGGCCTCTTTTCGTTCTCCCTTTTTTTAATAACTTGGTGTCCCCTTTGGGGCTAACCCTATTTAAGGTTCCCAATAGGGAACCCCTTTGCTCGAACGACCACTGCCTCCAATGGGGCTTCTCGATTGATGTCGCTGCCCGCAGGAGATGAGGGATCGAAGAGGCAATGCGATCGTCTGGAGGGGTAGAACAATCGTCTGAAAGGGGAGATGCGACTGATGATGAGGCCGTTGCCTGCTGGGAGTGATCGGAGCCTCCGTCTGGAGGTGCACGGTGTACAGAGATGATCGGATGCGCGTATCGCCTGTCTGGAATGGGGAGGGAGGTCATGGAGTGCCACCTCGTGATGGAGGTGTGTCGTCTGGGTTTCGATGCATCTATGAAGTGGTTGTGCCACCGCGCAAGTAGGTATCAGTATGGCAGCGCCAAATCGTTGAATCCCGTTGGATGAGGTGATATGTCCTTTTGTCTAATCTCCTTGTGCCGCCTGGACGATGAATCTAAATCATGAAGAAGAGGGCTTACGGGATGCCGATCTGGAGATTGGGCATTGGGAGCACTGGATCGTGCACGCCTAGAGAGTTAGGGTTCCATCAGGAACCCTACCTTTACATAATGACACAAACTCCAAAGCATAAAAAAACAATTCTCCACCAAACACAAGCAATTCATGATCTTTCAAGAGAATTTCTAATTCAGAACATAGGTGTTAATTATTGCAATCTGTGTCGCTTAAAGGAAGGAGTGGCTCCGCCAAGAAGTTGACGACGATATTCGAAACATGCAGCATTAGGGTTTCAAAAGATAACCCTAGAATTGATGATGTTCAGAACTATTGACGATGCATAGAATTAGGGGTTTTCGGATAAAAACCTAGAACTTGAACATGAACTTGAACAATAAATATTCAAAATAGTCTTCAAGAACAACTGACAATCGAATCTCGACCAAGAACATAAAATAAATCCTTAAGAACAAATCCTCGAGAATTGAACATGATCTGATACCATGTTAAAAAATTTGCAAAAAAAAATCTGACCATGTCGGCATGACAACATCCCCCTCTGAACTTTATGCAACCACAACCTTACATGCCTTCTTGACAGAGAACTTCCCCCATCCTCGAGTCCAGTCATCCCATTGATTCAAGGGATCTTCTACAGAATCCAACCCCTCCAACATACATGCATAGTCACATAAGCATAGTTATGAATATGGGCAGACATCCAGATATTTCTTATACATGGAATCGACCAGCAATCAGTCCTTGTTGCCCCCCAAGACCTCATGTCCCAAACGACTTGATACTTGAAACGAGCAATGTCCCGGATGATCGAATAAAAATTACTCCTAAAGTTGGATGATGATCTCACTCCCATAGGTGACACATAAACACTTTGAGTAACATATACAATAAATCCTCACCAAACCACTTATCGTTTTAGATGAGTGTGCATAACTGGAATCGCCCATCAGGACTTATTCTAGAAAATGGATCTAAACCAAACAGATCCACACCTCCAGGAACCACCATCATTCATGTATCAACCTGACAAAAATCTATGTAAGCGCCTCATTATGGAGGGGCTACCTAGCCCACTATGTGACTTTCCCATAACAATGACCTGTCAACCTGTGCAGAGACGAAGGGAGGAGGGATGGGAGGGGGGCAGGCCTCCCCGTTCCTTCGTATTTTCCCTCCTCAATTTTTTGTAACCATCGAGCCTTGACCCCCTCGTGCAAACTTCCTATCTAATAAGGAAATTAGATCATCTACTCACGCCTTCCCTTTCTAATTTTAGGGAATGAGAGAAGGCCTGCCATCATCCCTAATTTCAAGGGATAATGAAATTGTTGACACCTCCATGATTATTGGAAGTTACAACACCCTCTATCAATATGTGATTACAATCCCATCGGCCATTGCCCCTGTTGCAATTAATTATATTCAAAATTTTGAATTCCAATTTTCGATTTCGGAAGTCCATTAATTTCTTAATTCCAAATTTCTGACACTATAATATCATCTTTACCATCTTGGCATCTTCCCTTTCTTGATATCAATAACGTGAAAAAACAAGATTCCGGTAATTTCCTGTATCATAACTCCAATGTAGCCATTTCAACACCATCCCGGCCTCCACGTCTATTGATTTGATCCAAATTTTCAAGTATCAACATCATCAAATATATTTTCTAGATTGTTTACCATTTACAATTGAATAACTGATAGATGCAAATTAAATTATTCATACATGTATATGAAAAACAGCTTGTTATTTTTTATGATGGTAATCATATTACCTCTTAAAGATATTCATATTTTGTTTCGACACTATCAAATTTTCAGTAAATTTTTTTATATCTTGTGATTGCCATAGATTTTAGAGTAGATGCTGCAGTTTTTGCTAAATCATAGAAGAAGTGATAGAATGGAATGATACTTTTAGTCGTTAATCAATTGTTATAATGATGCTAACAATTTGTAAGCATAAAAAGGAGTTTTTTTCAAAATTTACATCTGATAACCATACCATTTTAGAAGTGATACAGTTATAGATGTCAAAATGTATAGAACAGATAATGTGGTGTATCGGATACAAATGTATCGCAATATGTAGGCATCCCTGATATCCTATATGTCACTTCAAAGTCGATTATAGATGAGTAAGATTCAAAGTTGAGGAGAGTGCATTTTAAATAGCGCAACATAATGGTACGTTCGATCTCTTTTGTTTTTTATATTATGACAAATATGACACAATTAGTTTTTTCTTTCAGGATACTTCCAAGTTACAAAGAGGAATGGTTGCTTACAATTATAATGTTTGTATTAAAGTTTATCTATACCCAAGTTATACTTTTAATGTAGTAAGTATGTTGATAATTTTATTACTCAAGTCTTTCTTTTCATTTTTAAAAATATTATAATATGTTTAAAAATAATTCTTTAGTGTTTTTCAAGATGGTATGATATGAAGTCAAAATAAATTTTGTATATTATGTAAAAAAATCTCGATATATGTTAAAAAATAATTTCCCTGTTCTTTTTGGGCTCCCTAGCCGACAATCCTGGCTTCGTCCCTGAACTTGTGCTAGCTAGAAATGAGGCAAACCGTTAACACTTAACAATCTCAGCATGCCAATCAAAATATCCACATGTTTCCATCACCATTTCCTCCTCGAACATCAGAAATGACACCATCACCATCCGAAAAGTTAATGCTGACACTACACCATTGATACTCTAAACCAACCAGACATGATGGCCTTTTTGCAGAGTTTGCCTTTCACTCCAGCCAGTACATGCCCAAACACCGGTGCTTCCCTGAGAGTTGACATCCTCTCTTCATTTTCCAGGCTACACACCCACACTCTCCCCAAAACCAACATCCCCTCTTCATCCTCCAGGTTCAAGCTCCCTCTGGCTAGCTTTCCCCACACCATCGCCAAAAGGGTTAACCCAAGGTTCCCATCGAAATCCACTACAACATTTTACGATTCACCCAACATTAGCCCATTCAACAAAATCTCCACTGCTAACCCACTTGATGTACGGGCCAAGGTGATCGAGCCAAGGACTATACCTCAGCAATCATCCCTTCAGCACAATTCTACACTGACGACGATAGTCCGCTTTTCCCTAAAAAACAAGTGATCCACTTCCACCGCTATCAGCCCATATATACATATCAGTGTGTCGCTCAAATGTTCAATATCCAACTGAGCAGCTGAGATCATCCCTCACCCAAACAAATGTCCATGACAAGTCTCACACTTCAATAGGCTGGTCTGCAACTAGGCAATCATTAATAGGCATATTGTTAATCTTGCCACCACCCTCTGCCACATTCCTCACCACCAAGAACCAATCTGCATACAGAAGATCCTCCAGGTTCCCACTTTAGCATAATAAAAAGACACCATTGTATCTCTATACATTTGTGTACAATGTTCTCTCACTATAACAATACATTATTAGACTGCAGCGCCTTGCATGTCATCCCAAAGCAGCCACCAGCAATGTTGCCTCCTGATGCTTCCCTGCCATTTTCCGTTGCCTGCTCGGCTTCTTCACCACTACCCACTCCCTCTGATCTCTCCCCTTTGACTAATTAATGGCCTTTGGCAATAGCCTTCTCCTTCTCCTCTAACATTGAGGTGGATCCCCTCTCCCTCGTGCTCCTCTCAACCTCCTGCTATCTACCTCTCGCTTCCAATTTAAAGACGCCTTTTCCAAATTAAAAAGTTCCGATTTAAATACAAAAATACAAATAAAGAGGCATTTCCCTCCTAAGTAGTCTGATAGATTTGACGTGGGCATGCATGAGGTCTGCAAGTACTCTAAAAAGAGGGAGAGCTCTTGACAGGTATAGTGCACTACCACTATTGTTGTTAGACAGGAAACCCAATTTCCAAATTGAAAAATATTTTAATAGGTGCATATCCAAAAAAAGTCAGGGCATGGTATGTGAGAAGACGTCAACATATACATATAAGAACAACATAAACGCAAACACCAAAAACACGAGTTTTTTCTTTGACAAGCAAAAGTTGAAACCAAAAAGTGACCCATCGGAGATGTTTCCAAGAGCAATCCAAGCGAATTAATATTCCTAGTGCAACAGTCAACACACATTTTGATGCAAATCGAAAATTTTAACAGTAGAAAAAAATTGGTGGTGAAAATATTTGGTGAAAGAGATCGGAGGGTGGAGAAGTGAAGGCTAGCTAGATACAAGAGATTTGGGGAAGAAGAAGCGCGGAGATCGTGTTGATGTAGAAGGGAGAGGGAAAGAAATATGAGATAATATTTGGTGGAGGAAATCGGATAGGAAAGGAGAAGAGAAGGCTCGCCGGATGCGAGAGATTTGAGGAAGAAGAGAGATATGAGATAAATCTCGATTTTTAATTGACTCTTGAATCCAATTAAAAATAGACTGTTATCCCCTTTGTATAGGAGGGGAGGGATTACAAAAACAAAAAGCAAATAAATTTCCAAATCCTAATATATCCTAATTGACTCTAAATATACTCTAAATATCTCTAACTGACTAACTACTCACTAAAGCTAACTAACTAATTTGATTTAAGATCACATGCGGCCTCACTATCTAAAATAAAATTGCAACGGACTCAATAAAATTAACTTGCAGTAATTTAATTAACGGACGAAAAATAGAGCCCTATTTATTTGTCCCACGCTGCATCAACTCTCTGTCGCTTTGAAAATTTTATTTCCTGATGAATTGCCTGATCTTCGATTCTTACATTGGAAAATTCCGACTGAAATTGTTGACTCAATCTTCCCCATTTTTCTTCTTTCAATATTACGTTTATAATTTCTTTCCACTGATGGACATTACTTGATGGACATTACTGTAAAATTTATACCCCTTCAATTATAACAACTCTCCCTCTTATCATATTCTTCAATTTAACATTTTTATAAAGGGGTTTTTTAAAAGAATTTATAAAAAGAATTTTGAAAGAGGGGGTATAGGTGCAAAACTTCCAGGAGATTTTGACTCATCGTTGTTGGGGAGAGAAAGCATACAACCAAGTAGGAAGTTTCTACTCTTCTTAGGGTTGGGCTTTCTAAACTCGACGGCAGTGTTGTTCGTGGCAAAAACGATGGTGAAAGTAGCATTGGATGCACGCAAGGAGGTGGTAGGGTTTGCGTGAGCAATGCACGGCATAGCGTACGGGCTCAAAGCTCATGAGGAAGCGGTAGGATAGGAGGTGGGGTCGAAGGGAGGCCAGTGACGGTGGTGGCGTGGGTTGCGGTTAATTAACGAACGAAAAATAGAGCCTTGTTTATTTGTCCCACACTGCATCAACTCTCTGTCGCTTTGAAAATTTTATTTCAAGATGAATTGCTTGATCGTCGATTCTGACATTGGAAAATTCCGACTGAAATTGTTGACCCAATCTTCCCCGTTTTTAATGTTACATTTATAATTTCTTTCCACTGATGGACATTACTGTAAAATTTATACCCCTTCAATTATAACAACTCTCCCTCTTACCATATTCTTCAATTTAACCTTTTTATAAAGGGGTTTTTTTTGAAAGAATTTATAAAAGAATTTTGAAATAGGTTCAAAACTTCTAGGAGATTTTGACTCATCGTTCTTGGGGAGAAAGCATCCGATCATGTAGGAAGTTTCTACTCTTGTTAGGGTTGGGCTTTCTAAACTCGATGGCAGCGTCGTTCGTGGTAAAAACGATGGTGATGGTAGCATTGGATGCACGCAAGGAGGTTGTAGAGCCTGCGTGAGCAATGCACGGCATAGGTATGGGCTTGAGGCTCATGAGGAGGCGGTAGGATAAGAGGCGGGGTCAAAGGGAGGCCAATGCCGATGGTGGTGTGGGTTGCAGTGGTGGTGGGCCTATGCTAACGAGAGGGGGATGCAGGAGTGTTGAAGTGGTTATAGGAGGTGGTATTGGGGGTAAGGGAACACGTGGCGGCAGTGGTGGGGCTGGGACCGATGCCACTATGGTCGGGGGTGTGAGAGATGGTTGCTCCGGGTTTAGAGGAGTTGGCGGAGGGAGGGAAAGAATTGGCCCGAGAGGGTGGAGTCGATTTTCCTGACGACTGCAGATCTGAAATGTGCTGGCCAACAACTCCATATGGTTCTTTTTCCTCTTTCTTCACTTTCTTTTCCCGTGTGACCTTCAAACTCGCCTTGGACAAGGACTGCTTTAACGACAATAACTGGAGATGGTGGTAAGGGTTCGGAAACCTCCTGGACAGTAACTTTGGGTGGTTGTAGCATCACAGATGGTGATGGAGTCGACTCTATGGTGCTTAGGGTTCGAAAATCTGCGGTCAACTCTTGTAGACTTGATTGGAAGTCGAGTAATATGGACACCAACTCTTTATCGTAGGCTCTGTCGGCTCGCCATTTACGTTCCGCCAAACGAGAGTATTTCATTGTGTGTTTGCATGAACATCTATACGGATCATCAGATTGTAAGGATGACCTATTGGCCATGCTCTGATATCAAATGATGAAAATCGAAAATTTTAACGGTAGAAAAAATAATTTTGGTGGTGCAAATATCTGGTGGAAGAGATAGGAATATGGAAGAAGAGAAGGCTCGTCGGATGCAAGGGATTTGGAGAAGAAGAAACACAAAGATCATGTCAAGGTAGAAGGGAGAGGGAGAGATATATGAGATAATATTTGGTGGAGGAAATCGGAGGAGAAAGGAGAAGAGAAGGCTCGCCGGATGCGAGGGATTTGGGGAAGAAGAGGCGTGGAGATCGCGTCGAGGTCGAAGGGAGAGGGAGAGAGATATGAGATAAATCTCAATTTTTAATTGACTCTTGAATTCAATTAAACACTAAACTACCATCCCCTTTATATAAAATGGGAGGGATTGCAAAAATAAAAGGCAGATAAATTTCCAAATCTTAATTTATTATAATTGGCTCGAAATATACTTTAAATATCTCTAACTGACTAACTACTTATAAAATCGACTAACTAATTTGATTTGAGATCACATGCGATCTTTTTATCTAAAAAAATAATATTGCAACGGACTTAATAAAATTAATTTGACCCTAATTTAAATTAACGGACAAAAAATAGAGCCCTATTTATTTGTTTCACGCCGCATCACATTTGGAAGACAATGTTCCACTTGCCTTGATAACTTGTGTATGTTCATAGATATTGTTTACCCAGATTGGCAATTAACTTATCTGTATGTCTAAGAATGCGAAGGACCCTATATACCTTGAGCTATTTACATCCATCTTTTTACCATGTATTCCCTTAACTACGGGTTTCCCTCCAACTAATATCTCGATTCTTAACAAGGCATGACAAGCGTGGAAAATAAATGGGGGAATGTGCACTCTAACAAGAATCATAAGTCATAACATAGAAGCTCGAACAAATCAATTTAAGAAAACAAAGTGAAGATCATGTGAGGTTAATAGTAATAAGCATTAACTGAATTCACTAAAATTAAAAGTCGGGGAATCTCAGTACAAATTAAATACACCTCCACTTCCCAACTACTCCAATGTCAGGTAATTGAATAAATTACATTCTCGCATAGACTTGAGGACTCAAAGACAACAATTTGTCAATCTCAAGCTTAGATCTCTATAAATCACATCATTCTTTATAATCTCCTTCAAATACTTTGCCGATCCCCATTGCCCCTTCCTGCAAGACTTATCTTCCAACTTTTTTTTACTCAATGCATGATTTTGAGTGGCTCGAGTAATCACTTTTATTCATTTCAAAAGATATAAACATAAAGCACGTGGTGAGGGATGTATAGCCTTACAACTAGGACTATGGCCAACATGACCTTAAAAATAGAGAAATTATGACTATATGACTATTTCCAAGAAGGCCTTGAAAGAAACGATGTAAGATTGATGACATGGCCTACATGTCCTTGACAAAAGAATAAAAAAGCTTCAAGTCATAAACGTAAATAATTCAGGTATTGTTTAGTGGTAGAATGTGTACGCATACTACTTCTCTTCCTTGATTCGGATAAATTTTTGGCATCAAGCACCTTATGTACTAAGTACATAAAATCAGGATCTATCCAACCTAACATCTTTTTGAAGTACATATTTTCCTCCTCGGTCCACCCATCATAAATGATCGCTCATTTCACCTCCTCATTGTCTAAGGACTTTATCGCCATCATCTTCCAACTTCACGCACCTTCAAACTAGGACACCATGTAACCTTTTTGCATATGCACATGACATCTTGAAACTGCAGGAAAGAAACTTGGTTGACTTGTTTTGGTGATGCATCTAATAAGCTACATCCACCGGATCATATTGATCACTACCAATTATGTTCTCTGCACGTCCATAACTGACAGCCCGACACTCGGTACTATACAGCATTGCAGACTTCCCGGGTTGGTGGTATAATACGTATCTTTGAGTTTTAAATGCATCTTTATGTTATGTATAATACGGCCAAAACCAAGAGTTGGTACACCAAAGAGATAATGGTGATTAATCAAACTTTCCATTCCAAATACACTTGTCATTTCGAAAGTTTTTCAATTTCCTCTATCATTGTTCGATGTTACTAAACATAACCAACTTCGTATCGATAGTACTCATATTATCACCATTCAAAAAATGACATGCAATTATCACTTTTACTAGAAAAGAAAAAAGAGAAGTCCAAATCTTTCATTCATTTCACGGAAAACCTAAATCGTAAATCAAAGCGCACGTGATCGAAGTCATGAAAAGCTGCAATATCGGATCTTTAGGGGCTGACCAAGGTCGCCGCCGTGCTTGGCGGAGCTGCAGTCGGAGTGGCGGGAGGCGAGGTCGTGGAAGCGGGCTTGGCCGGAGAGGATCTGGTCACGGAGGGCCGCAAGTTGGGAGGCGGCGGCAACCCTGGTGGTGCGGGAGATGACGGTGCCGTCGGGGTCCTTCCAGGAGGCCCGGCGGCGGGAGCCCTCGTGCTTGATGAGGATGTGGGAGGCCCTCACCTGGTTGTCGATTGCCATTACTGAGGTAGTTGGATTGGAAAGGGTTTCACCCAAAACTCGGCAATCTATTTGTTACTGTTAATTACTATTGGCTATTTATCTTGTATATAGTATCACATTCCTTTTTAGCAAACAAAAGCGGGAGGTCGTTTACATAGTACTCAGTGCCGTCCCTGACTTTTCATGGGTTCTAGCCAAAAGAAAAAAATGGGCCCTTTTAAAAAATTTTAAATATATATAACTTTTTAAAATTCCTAAGCTTCCTAAAAAACTCCTAAAAGTTTACAAAGACCTACGGATGTGATGTAACGAGCATCAAACAACAAGTCATGAACTAAAAATCAAGAAAAGAAAAAAGAATGGTAAAAGAATCAAATAGCACCGGGCAATTGCACCGCCGCAACTCATCAAACTTAATAGAGCCCTCAAGCACAATCCGACAAAGAACAACTCCAAATAAAACTTTATCTGCCTCACTTCTGTTTAAGCATAATCAAATAGTTGCTCTTAAATGTTGAAACTTAGAAGTCCAAGTAAAAAAACACGTTGTCCTGACTCCCATCCTATGATTAAAAATAAGGTTATAAGAAATGAGTCTGTATTTTAAAAAAAATCTCATCAAATTTCAGAAGTTTTTTCTTTAGGGTATATTATAATATCGAGAACAATGGTGATTTTTTTTGTTATAGGTGCGAACACGGTGCTTTTAAAAACAAGAAGTTTATTTTATTGGGTGGTTGGATTTCATGATCTTCTTCCATCAAATCATCTATTCTTGATTGTTTTCTCCAATAATTCTGCTAAACATCAATTTTTTCTTTGTGGGCATCTTCCGATTTGGAGTAGTGGTGATGAAATTAGCTAGATATTAAGAGTGACACCATTGATTTGATGATATCGAATTGCCCCCCCCCACCCCAATTATTGTTGAACATTGCGACATAAGTGCAACGGTTTGCGTCGAGCTTAGGAAAATGAGAGGACAAACGTTGCATATCAGTGGGTCAAACTAAATACATCCCGCAACATTTCGAGTTAGATAAAATAAGGACTATTGGGTCTATTAACGTACCTTTTGTTTTAAATAAAGAATAGTGGGAGAAATGTTCATATCCAGCATCAAAGTTTCACAAACAACAACACATCGAGATGTAACGGATTGTATTGGAAGGAAAACTAATCTTCCAATAACAATTTGTTCTTCGAGTATATAATATATGAAAAATACAAATAAGTGACTGATGAGAAACCACCTCGGTTAAAAGCAAGACTCCTTGTGGTATTATTTCAATTTGGAGGGTATAATCGTTAAAAAAGATACCATATTTTCTTGTAAACTATAAAATAAGATGATAAAATGCAGGCGAAACTGATGCGAAAATAGCGCTCCAGAGAGGATTCGGTGACGGTCCATCGTGACTGCAGTAATTGAGTTCATCATTCAAGAACTTAATGGGGATGGACCAACGAGAAAAGATGATGTCCGACAACTCAATATCTCAACAATATTACGATGATGCAGCATAACGTGCACTGCAAATGATGAAGAAACCGTGATTCGTGAAAGAGAAGGGGGTTTGGAGTATGGACTTTGGATTCCGATCGTCGATTCTGTTTAAATAGTGGCGGCGGAATGGGAAACGTCGCTACGAATAGGAAGGGGAACCGAAGAGTGTGGTAACTGTTTTCAGGAGTGAGGAGGAAGGCAAGACATATAAGGGATATTTTTGGGTAGTATGAGTGATGGGCCTTAAAATGGGCCCCTGAAGTTGGTGGGCCCTGGGCGGTTGCACCCAAAAACCACTCTCAGGGCCGGCCCTGATAATACTAGTTTGTGTCTTTGCACATTACATGTACCATTTATGGGAATGTACTCAAAAAGGACATTACATGTACACCCGGAAGGTTATTTTTGCGACGATGTACTCCGAGGCGGCGTACAAGGATGGGAAATAAGGAGAATAAGGAACTATTCTCCATTCGGTTGGATTATAGGAATACAGAGAATAAGATGGAATGAGTGTTGTTTTATGTTCGACTTGCTATGTAGGTTAATGAATAAGGTTTGAAAGTTAGTTAAAGTTGTTAGTTGTTATTAATTTTGGTGGGTTGAAATATATAGTAAATTCGTAACATATAATCGTCATTTGCAAACCGATAAGAACTTCCACCATAATATTAAATATCTGAAATCTACGAAGCCAAAGTTCAATGTACATTATTTATTGCATTATGACATGTTATCATACATCGGCTCCTCTCCAATCTCATGCGTGGAAGTTGATCCGGACGTCATCTACGCCATCAGTCGCTGCTTCTCACGTAGATGACGTTGGATTTCCTCCAGTTTCTTAATGAATAATTCTTCCGAAAATTTCAACATGTCAATTAAATCTGCCAAGAATACTCTCTCTGCCAGCAAGGATTGACGTGATTTGATAGTTGTCATTATTGAAATGGATAGATTGAATTTAAATGTATGGGAAGAAATTACCTCTTTTGAGTAACTGAAGCACAAACGAACGATCATCGGCACCCTCATGTCTGCACAAGTCCTCGAAAAGCATGCTCGCATCGTCCGGACAGAAGCATCTACGCCTGTGAGTCTTTGTTTGATTGCAACGAAGTACGACCATAACTAGGTCCCATTCCCTAAGAAAAATCGAATACTTATAAATAAAAAATAATTGCAAAAGAATTAAGCAGTTTCTCAGAAAAATGAAAAATAAATTAGGAAAAAATGTCTCTAATATTGCATATTTTGCATACATGTCAGTGTTCGTCAGTTCAGCCACACCATCATAGTAGTTGTTCAACCATGTCCGTTGTCACATCATTGGTTAGTTATTTAAAATGTGTAGTATCATCATCGGTATACGAAATCATGATCACAACAAATTTAACAAAGCAATTGAATTGAAAACCATCGGAGATGTTGGACATGTTTTTTTCCAATACAATATGGGTACAACATCGATGTAATCTCCCAAGTAGTGAAACTGAAAATATGAATACGAAAAGATGGAGAAACACAGTCGACCCTATAGGTTGGCTAAGTGTTATCCCAGGTGATTGTTGCCAAACTGTCAAGTAACACTTCTCCAGCTCGGACATCTTCATCGAAGACCCTGATATCGCTCGTTTCGAGTTGTTATCGAAGTACTCGTCACCTATCGTGGATACCACAGGGACCTGATCTTATGTCGAGTCGCGGGTGAATGCGCTCAATATCTGATCCTCATCATGAACAACACAGATAAAGTTGTTGATGATGCAACACATCATTACAACCATCGCTTGTTTCTTAAAGCTGTAGAATGATCGCTCATTGATTGCCTTGAATCGAGCCTTCATTATCTTGAATGTCCATTCGATATATGATCGGAGTTGTGAATGCATGTGATTGTACATTTCCTCCAGGTCTGGCATAGAAGCGGTCCCTTCAAGCCCTAAACTACGGCAAGTGCGTAATGTCTCCATGGTGTGACGTGAGGTACGTATCTGTGTTCGTGTATCTGGAATCTAGAAGGAACTTCTGACCAGTCGATACACGAAAACCGTCCTCGTCCAAGGCCCACCTCAGCACCTTCATGTCATCGACTAATCCCTCCCATCTGATGTTCACATATAGAAATTTGTAACTAAAGTCAACACATGCCATCACAGTCTGTGGTAGTGTTTGGTGCATGCTCTTGAACTTTAGAGCGAGATTTGTTAGGGCATTCGCATGGATAAGAATCCCATCAATAGATCTAAACACATCCTAAAAATATTTACAAGTTTTCATATTGTGTTACTTTATTGAAAAGACGTTACATAGACATGAGATCTCATTTGTCAAGTTTACCTTGATATATGGATAGAAGTTGCTATTATAGACTATAACATTCGAGATCAGGTAATCTTTTCGCCAACATGTGGACGAAATGATCTATGAGGGAGATGATGCGTATAAGGAAATCGTTGAGATGATTCAAAATAGTATCACCAAAATGTTGGAAATGTTCACAGAGCACTTGGTTATTTACATTATGACTGAGGTAATACAACAATATACAGAGTGACTCCCCGGTCTTTTTGGTGCCTCGAATCCTTTAGGCATGCCCTTTCCTTTAGGATGGCGTACAGACATAAGATGGTGTCAGGATACATCCGAAAAACCTCATCCAATCATCCCACGTGATCGTGCAACATCTCCTGGATCCATATGTGGCATGTACGCATGGAGGCATGCTTTGGCACCAGGGGGATATAAACGCCTCATGTGTTCTCCCAATCCTCTTCGTCCTCTAAGACTGCACGCAGATATATCATATTCAACATGATCAAGTTGTACCTAATAGCGATGATAGCCATCATGTCATCCATTTCCTACGATAGATCTCTTAAAATATTGACAAAAAGCATAGTATGAGAATATCACAAAATAAATGTGGCAAGAGATGGATACACAAAAAGTGACCCAAACTAGAGGACTAGACTCCCGCGTATTGTTCGTAAAGACACAAAATTATTACAAACCAAATAAATTCCAACAATAAGGATAGTTCCTATTATTAAACATACATACACTATTGAAAGGCCCCAGTTCATTATGGCATTGTTGCATCCCTTTAAACAACAAAGGTGCAGCATCCTACGACTTGCTGAGTTGGATGCTTACTCGAGAAACTAACTTAGCAGGCATGGACTTGGCATGGTTGAAGATGATTCGTTCATAAGGGGCACGGAGGTTGTGTGAGAGCTGGATTTCTGCCTTCAAAGCTAGGCCTGGAAGCAATGCCTCCAACTCGTCCAAAATCTCCTCCACCCCATCATAGGGATTCTTGGTGGTCCATGCTCATATCTTCTCCCTTTGCAACTTCAACATTTGTGTCGTTAGACGAATCACATCCTCGCCAACAACCTGTGAAGCTTTGGGGGAACCATCACTCCGGGAACACTTATTAGTCGAGGTTTATCCCTCGAATCCCTACATTGTCTCTTGCTGGAGAGTTGACTAGGTGGCCCCTATTGTCGAACCAAATCGGGCCCTCAGGCACATCAATTTCCTCCCCGTGCTCATCCCCAAAGGCTTGTTGTGTCCCCTCATCTCCCTCAAAAAAGGTAGCAAACGATCTTGTGGTGCAGTCCGGGAAGATAAGGCATATGTACCCCGGCGGTGTAGTCTCCTACCCTTACATCCATAAGATCGTAATAAGGGAAGGACTTCCTTCGATGGGGCTCATAGGCCTTATCAATCTGAAGGCAACCGTACGTGATTAAATGATATAAAATGATATAAGAACCTATACTATGGTCTAATGTACTTTTATACCATAAGACATGTTGCCTCATCAGATGTGACTACTGTATAGGATATCGTGTCCCACCCCCAACCGCTCTTCATCATCAGGTGGACGAACGATGTATAGTCCTTCTCAATTGTCTTCTTATATTGCCGTCCGACGCGCATTATTTCCTCTTCTCAGACTTCCTCTCACTTCCTCTATCCAATATTGAAGTCCTCAGCTCCTTCGGTTATTCCCTCTTCTAGTCCATGCCTTCCCTAGCCTGGAATTCCATTTATTTATTAATTGTCTGTTGTGATTCCCTACCTAACTCTCCGCTTTGTATACCCTCACCGCGGCAATCTTCTCGATTTAATTTCAGATGCATCTTCCCGAAAGTCGTGATCTTCATCTTATCTTGGTTCTTCCTGGTTTGCATGTTGAAGTGGGCAATAATGTTATGCCAGATCGACATTGTGATTGACCCTCCAACCCAGTCGCCTATATCAAAATGGTGCTTGAACAGTTGAAGAAGACACTCATCCATCACAAGTGTCCATTTCACTCGATGTGCACGGGACCCGTCGTCCCCAATGTGCACCTGAGGAACTTGCACCTCCCATGGCCATCCTGTATGGTTGTGATTAAACGGCTTAGACACATTCCAATTAAGAGTTAGCATCTTACCAATTCAAATGTGGGATAGGTCAATGATTCTTCATGAATAAAAAATCAAACGAATCGAATAACTCCAAAATTATTGAATCCAATAAAAAGCAAATTAATTTGTCCCTGCAGTAATGTATTACTATTGGATAGGTCAATGTTTACCATAGAGAAGCATATGAACAACTCTAGGGACTAGTTCTCCATAGATGAGCATATTAGATAAAATTGGATGAATGGCTGCAGCTCCAGCAAATATAGAAGCAAATGAACATCAATGCAGGACACTGATACATACTGTACAAAAGGGCTAAATGATCACCAATAATGCACACAGGGCATGGCAATCAAAGCAGCATGAGCTCAGAGCATAATGTGTCAATTATACCAAAAAAATATACTTTTCAATCATAAATTGAAAGGCAAAACCCAATTTCACCAATACTAACATCCAAGAACAACAACAAAGCATCATAGAGCAACAGTTCATTAACATTTCTCAGCAAATTAACATAGTATCATCAATCAAACAAACAAAATGAACATCCAAGGACAACAACAAGGCATTATAGATTACAGCATTGTGGCTCTTAGCTCAAGCTCCAGCCAATAGAGCATCAAATAGATAGTAATCATAACAAATGAACATCTCTCGGTTCATTAACATCTTTCAGCAAATGAACATCTCAAAGAAAATTAACATGGTACCATCAAACAAATAATCAAGATGAACATCCAAGAATAACGACAAGCATCATAGAACAGTAGCATTGCAGCTCTCAGCTCAATTTCTAGCCAATAGGGCATCAAATCAAGAGTAATCACAAAAAATGAACATCTCTCAATTCATTAACATCTTTGAGGATATGAATGTCTCACAACAAATTAAGATATTACCATTAAACAAGCAAACAAGATGAACACCCAAGAACAAGAACAAGGCATCATAGAGCAGCATCATTGCAGTTCTTGATTCAATCTCTAGCTGATAGGGCATCATATCAAGAGTAATCACAACAAATGAGCATCTCTCGGCTCATTAACATCTTTGAGGACATGAACATCTCACAACAAATTAAGATAGTACCATCAAACAAGCAACCAAGATGAACATCCAAGAATAACAATAAGACATCACAGTGCAGCAACATTGCAACTCTCAGCTCAATCTCCATCTGATAGAACATCAAATCAAGAGTAATCACAACAAATGAGCATCTCTTGGGTCATCATCATCTTCGAGGATATGAATATCTCATAGCAAACAGAGATAGTTCCATCAAACAAGCAACTAATATGAACAATCTAGAACAACAACAAGGCATCACAGATCAGCAGCATTGCAGTTCTCAGCTCAAGCTCCAGCCTATAGGGAATCAAATCAAGAGTAATCACAGCAAATGAGCATCTCTCAGCTCATTAATATCTTTTAGGATATGCCACCTCACAACAAATTAAGATAGTACCATCAAACAAGCAACCAAGATGAACATCCATGAACAATAATAAGGTATCATAAAGCATCAACATTGCAGCTCTTAGCTCAAGCTCCAGTCAATAGAGAATCAAATTAAGAGTAATAACATCAGATGAGCATATCTAAGCTCATTAACACCTTTAAGGATATGATTTTACAGCAGATTAAAATAGTACCATCAAACAAGCAACCAAGATGAACACCCAAGAACAACAAAGGTATCATAGAGCAACAACATTGTAGCTCGCAACTCAAGCTCCATTGTAGCTCGCAACTCAAGCTCCAGTCAATGGGGAATCAAAACAAGAGTAAGTATCTCTCGGCTCATTAACATCTTTGAGGATATGAGCATCTCACAACAAACTAATATAGTGCCATCAAACAAGCAACCAAGATGAACATCCATGAACAACAACAAAACATCATAGAGCAGCAACATTGCATCTCTCAGCTCAAGCTCCAGCCATTGGAAAATCAAATAAAGAATAATCATAATAAATGGGCATCTCTTAGCTCATTAACATCTCTGAGGATACGAACATGTCACAACCAATAGAGCATCAAATAAACAGTAATAACAACAAATGAACATCTCTCATCTCATTAACATCTCTCAGCAAATGACCATCTCAGAGCGAATCAACATTGTACCATCAAACAAGCAACCAACATGAACATCCAAGAATAAGAACAAGACATCATAGAGCAACGACATAGTTGTTCTCATCTCAAGATCTATCCAATAGAGCATCAAATACAGAACAAACACATCAAATAACGTCCATAGAAATCCTCCCACCAAGAGAGACATCATGAAATGATTTTAATAAAATAAACATCATAACATGACTCTAGTCCATGCTAAGAAGAAGGGCTAAATGATCACCAACAATACATACAATGCATGGCAATAACAACAACACGAGATCATAGTATAATGGGTCAATTATACAAATAAAATACCATTTTCAATCGTCATTGGAGAACCATAATCCAATTTCATCACCATAACATTGTACCACCAGACAAGCAACCAAGGTGAACATTTAAGAATAACAACAAGGTATCATATGCATATAGTCAACGAACTATAGATGCAAAATGGAGCATTATTTGAGCAGTTACCTTGCAATCCAATACAAGGAAGAACAAATTTGCAAGCACAATAAAAGGATAAATGCACTGCAAGGTCCCATAGTGAGCCATCAGAGATCGATCTCTGACCTAATTTATAAGGTGGTGATGGGTTATTAGAAATCCTAGACTCCATGGAGGAGGGCATGCTCGAGAAGACAGTTCAAGGGGTAGACGAGGACACCATGCCTTTAAGGCTGGAGAGCCCCATCAAAGGATCAAAAGGAACTCCTAAAAGGTCCAACCATCCCATTGATGATAGAGTTAAAGCAACCTACCTCATATTCACCATTCATGGGTCAAGGTTTGGGCATGCATGGGCCAATATTCATGCTTCATGGGCGTAGCTTTAGACATGCGTAGGACGATGGAGGAGTAGAGCAAGCAGTAGAGGAGGAGAAGGGAGGCCCCCATTGGGGAGACATCGTGTACGCGAGGATTTCGGGGATGGCAGGAGAGGCAGTGGCCGTTGGTGCAAGGCCGAGAACAAGGGAGCACAAGAATATGGGGAATTAGCTAAATACACAACTAGAAACAAAAAAATGATTTTTTTTAAAAAATAAATAGTTGCTACAAATTCCACAAAAAATCTCCATTAAAGAGAAAACAATGGGCTAGGATGAGATATTTTTAGATTTTCAATATATTGAAAAGTATTGCTCATTTTAAATCAAATATTCCCACTCAAAATAAATTCCATAGACACGATGTTTTCCTAATAAAAAATAGCATGAATAAAGGTATATATTCAAACTTTAATCCAACCAACTTCCAATTCAAAACAATAAATCATCATTTTTCACTTCATCTCAAAAATCCCCAAAAGGGTATACGACATATAGAATACGAGTTCAGAATCATAACTATATAAAATTTCTACATTATATCTACTCTACTTATATCTCGTACTTTCTTATATTAGAGAGAGGAGTTATCCTATGAGATGTGATTTTGTGAGATGGTGAGATGGGAGTGATGAATCTCATATTCATCATACTAAAAGCCACAATTAAAACCCAAGCTTAATCAATCGAATAAAAATCACCATTACTTCTTTATTATTATCTTGTAATATATTGTGTATAATAAACCCTTAATTGAATGTATTTAATTACCATTATTTTCTTTGTAATTATTTCTCATTAAAAACCCCTAAAAAATTAGGTAGAATAATTGTCCATAACTCCCTAACCCTTAAAAAATAATAAAAATACAAAAACAACTGAAAAGATAAAAATCGGTGTTTTTACCCTCTTAAAAATATCCCCTAAAAATTTTTTTTATACAAATGACCTCTTTTGACTTTTTATCCAACATAAAACTTGTAGATCTCATCGAGACGAACAACTTTCATGTTTTGACTTTTTTCTAATTTTGCCTCTAACTATTTTTTTGATATTTTTCTTTGTATTTACATTTTCAAATTTTTTGGTGCAGCCACGTGGCGATCTTTGAAGCCACCACGCAGCCGCACCTCCTTCTGCCACCCGGCGACCTCCTGGACCGTCAGATCCGCTCTTTTCCACCTCCATCTCAACCGTTCATCCTTCGCTCACTCCACGCCGTCATATCTGACTTCCAGATCTGATCCCAACCGCACGCACCCGCCTAAACCAAAACCACTCGATTGCATCCTCATCTTACGCCTCTTATTCACCCACGTCGCCTCTTTTTCTCCCACCGTTGGATCTCCCCCATCTCCCAATCTCATCCGCTCCTTCGCACCCTAACCTCAGCCGCTTGATCAAATCCTCGGATCTGATCGCAGACCTCCGCCCGTGCTACCTTCCTAGTCGTTGGATCATGTGATCCAACGGCTCAAACTTCGTCTTCCTCCTCCATAACCCCCCCAACCATTTTACCTCGCAAGTCATCAGTCCCCTTCCATTTTTAGCCCTTGCCTTCGGCCACTTCTCCACCACCTAACGGTCGCCCCGTAGCCCTAACGCAACCACCCTCGCGTAACTCCCACATCCCTCCTCCATTACTCTCCTTCGCCTTTACTGTGACGCCCCGTCCCTCCGGCTACGAAACCGACGAGACGGGAGCGTCGGACCTACGGTCCAAATACGCCCATGATCTATGATACTCAGCAGACCATCTTATGCACATTAGATTAACATTTGAAATATAAATAACAACATGAGAATAATATGAAATGGAAAGAAAAATGCACCATCCATTCTCATTGATAACCATAATCATCAAGTCCATGTCCACAAAATGAGATACATCGTATAGTTATAATTTTGTATAAGAAGCTCTCCACATATCTCGCTACAATGTCTCTCAAGAATAACAAAAAAAATAGTGCGGACGTAAATAAGTTACTCTAGTAGGACACACCCTGTCTGATGCAAGTATGACGAGGGAAAAGTCCGATCTCTTCCAAAGACCGCTACTGTGGCGGCGGCTGCTCCGATATACCTGTTGGGTTCACACGAGGGTAACGTTATGAGCAATTGCCCAGTAACGAAACATTATAATGACTAATATGGGTGTAAGAAAAGGATGTATACTCAACTTTATTCAATGGCATATGCATGTATCATAGATCGAAGAAAAATATCAAATTATTCTGATTCAATTTGGATCACATATCAACTGATTTCATTCATTGATTTATTGATCATTTGAGTACTACTATAGCGGTTTTGATATTTCAACAAGTTGATTAGGGACCACAATGATAATTAATTTCAACTACCGGCATCCGATCATTAATCAAAACTCGTATTATTCTAGCACATGCAAGTACGCAACTCGCAGGCCTCCGCTATGCGGGAACTTATTTTCATCTTGAGTAAACCCTCAAGATCCTCTTCTCAATCATAAAAGGAATAAACCAACACCTCATTCTCCAACCTTTAACCATATCCCGGAACACCTTTCACAATAATAATACTCGAAATAGAATATGATGCGGCCACACCAAATTCCACTCCGAGTCTTAATATCGTGTATAAGTGCGAAACCAAGAACGCCAACCACGCCACCTGCCTACTCCGTCGAGCGACTCCGGATACTACCGGGCTGCTAGGTGCAACGTGTCACCCAACTCGTCCATTGGGGTCGCGACCTTCAAGGCACCTACCCGGAGCTAAAGGGTGTATGCCCTATCCCTCGAGGTACCTACCTCCATCTACCTAATCATTATGAGATTATTATTTTTACCTAAGAGACGATGATATTTACGATCATGAGAAGATTGAATTCTAACAATACGATAATAATTGTATTATATTAAGTTGATGATCATCGTATGCTAGTCATAACTCAGCCATAATTTCACAACCATATAGTACTCATACTGGCATTATTTGTTAAGTCATTTTTTTTTACAGACTCTTCATGAAAAGCATATACATCTCTAAAGCTATATGTTCCCCTGAAGTTGGTAAAAGGGAATAGTACGATATATAACATCCTGAGGAGATTAATGATGCAATTGAGTAATGGACGAATACCATTACTTTTATGGACGTCTCTCCTTGGATTTGTACACATCAAGTTTAATGAAGCTAGAATTAGGTTGAATTTACCTAATAATTATCGTTTCCCTCCTAAACCTTACTCCGATTGCCTTTAGTGAAGACCTATCGTATCATAAACCCATGGTATTTTGTTCACAGAGTTTCATAACTTTCCTTTATTACTAATTTATGACCATGTAAATGTGGGTGTATTAATCTCACTAAGAAAAAGAAACAGATGTTACAAATTAAAAGGTCATGGATCATTTATCTAACCTGTCATTATTGCATCCTAACGGAAAACTTAGGAATTAAAAGGTTAACATGCTATATGCCAATACGTTATATAGAGTTAATATGAAATGGAACATTTAACAAAAATCAATGGCTTTTATGGGTTAGACGTGATAGCCTCTCTCCATTCCTATCGATGCATATGTTAGGCTTTGATTCTTTCTGGTTGAATTAGATAAACAGTACGGTTTTTGGCAAAGTTTAGTTGCTATATCTAGTTTATGCAGAGACATTATGCACATTAATGAGGATATGTATGCGTGGACAATTCATCAATTAAGAGATTTTATAACAATGACACATCCCATTTCATATATAACTGTCCACCGTTTATATCTCTCTCGAGATAAGAGAATGCGAAGACATCAAATCATCGAATCAACGATCGTCACAGCAATATGTATCAAAGGAAATATCTAATTTAGCAAGAACGAGTTCGGAAGACTCTAAACTCTCAAGAAATTCCGCAATAAATTTTAGAAGACGTAAACCTAACGAAGGATTGATCTTCCTATAAGGTTTGATATTTGAACCATTAAAAATATGTAAAACCAACAGGGAGGGAAATAGATATCGTTATGAACTCTTGTTTTATTTGCCTATGTATCAAGGCACAAAAACAAATCGAGATAGTATTGTTGACGCCGTAAAGTTCATGAATTTTATCACCAAAAAAATATATTGATCATGCTACAAGAAACACATAAGGCTCTAGAGATATTCAATAATATAGGGACAAAAGTACGTGGAAACCAACAACAAAAGGAGGGTATTTATCGTTACAAACACCTAAGGCTTTAGAGGTATTTTAGTGTATAGGGAAAAATGCGTGGAACCCAACAGCAAAAGGGGGGTTAATCGTTACCTCCGAGGATGTTCCCTCAGGATCTCCTCTCACACGGAAAAGATTTTTCCGTATCTCGATGGTAGCGCGAATGCGTGTGCGGAGGTGACCTCGAGCTTTCCTACGTGATGGTGTTCGCGGATCTTCGATCGGAGCTCTTCCGATTTCGACGGCAGCCCTCCGACGATAAAATCGATCAAGATGGTGGTGCTCCAAGGAGAGGGAAAGATGGTGGTGGCTAGGGCTTTGAGAGAGCAGCCTACCATCTCTTATTTATAGAAGGAGAGGTGGATTTGGATCTCGATTCGGATCCGGTTCGGATCCATATATGGGTCCCGATTATGATACGTAAAACAATGATAACTTGAGCTAGGAATGTCGGAATTGGGTGTTCTTGGGCTCGTTGGAAAGATCTCGACGAGATCCACGTAATGGTGTGATTTATTAAAATTTTTGGATGCCAAGAATACTCCAGATTTTTAAAGAAAAAATTCGGGATTTCACATCATAAAAATCTTAAAGGAAGTCTCGTCCTCGAGACGTAGGATTTGACGTATGGGTTTTGAATGTGGTGTAGATTTAGGCATAAAAAAAATCTTAAAGAGAACGAAACCCATAAAAATCTTAAAGAGGATTGAAATAGGGTTTCGTGAACATACCTTCAAAAAGATAGGGGTATTTCTGTCGCATATTTGCCTCAGGTTCCCAAGTGGCCTCCTCAACATTCTGACTTTGCCACAATACCTTCACTAAAGGGATGTCTTTCCGTCGTAACCTCTTGACCGCCCGGTCTAAAATCTGCACGGGTGCCTCAGGAAAAGATAAATTTGGTTCAACCACGAGGTCCTCATAGCTAATCACATGTCGAGGGTCTCGGATATACTTCCGGAGGTTTGACACATGGAATACATCGTGCACGCCTGCCAAGTGAGGGGGGAGTGCTACTCGGTATGCTACCTTTCCAATACGAGATAAAATCTCGAAAGGGCCAACGAACCGTGGTGCCAACTTGCCCTTAACACCAAATCTCTGAATACCTTTCATTGGAGATACTTTTAAGAATACAAAGTCTCCAGTGTCAAATTCAAGATCACGACGTCTCTGATCAGCATAGCTCTTCTGACGGCTCTGTGCAGTCAATAGTTTCTTCCTAGCCGTCTCCACTGCTCTTGTTGTGTCCTCGATTATCTGAGTGGAATAAATACCCTTATCACCCACTTCCTGCCAACACAAGGGAGTGGTGCACCTCCGTCCATACAATGCCTCAAAAGGCGCCATGCCAATACTAGCATGGTAGCTGTTGTTATAAGTGAACTCTACCAAAGGAAGGTGGTCCTTCCAAGATCCTTGCCACTCAATGGCACATGCTCTGAGTAGGTCTTCAAGGGTCTGGATTGTTCTCTCTGATTGCCCATCAGTCTGTGGATGATAGGCTGAACTAAGACATAGTTCAGTTTTTAGGGCCTTCATGAATTCTCCCCAATAATGCGATGTAAAACGAGAGTCTCTGTCAGATACAACCTCCTTGGGAATCCCATGCAAGCGAATAACATGTTGAATATATAACTTGGCCAGATCTACCGGAGTGCATGTCATGTTCACGGGAATGAAATGTGCAGACTTGGTCAACCTGTCCACAATAACCCAAATGGCATCATGTCCACCTACTGTACGAGGCAAGGATGTCACGAAGTCCATAGAGATACTCTCCCATTTCCACAACGGAATAGGTAGTGACTGTAACAAGCCAGGAGGACGCTTGTGCTCTGCCTTCACCAATTGGCACGTAAGGCAACGAGTAACATATTCTGCAACATCTCTCTTCATCCCCTCCCACCAGAAGTGTTGACGGAGGTCTCTATACATCTTGGTGCTCCCTGGATGGATAGATAATCTAGAACAATGAGCCTCATCTAGGATGTCTCTCCTTAACTCGCCATCATCAGGGACACAGACACGGTCCCCCTTCCATAAGATGGACTCACATACTCTGAATCCATCAAACTCCTCCTTCAGGTATCGATGGAATAAGTCTTGTAATTTTTGATCTGTTTGCTGACCATGCACAATCCTATCCCATAGTCCACTATACTTGGCAGGTACAGTTACAACGTCTGTAGTACTGTCAAAGGGGTGCCACTCACTAAGTGTTGCGAGCATATCCCATGTCTGTAGCCATGCTGCGGTGCCCTCGGTATGTGCTCTTCTACTCAAAGCATCTGCCACTACATTCCCCTTACCCGGATGGTAAGAGATAGTGCAGTCATAATCCTTCAACAGCTCCATCCATCGCCTTTGCCTCATATTCAACTCTCGCTGGTCAAAGATATATTTGAGACTCTTGTGATCTGTAAAAATCTCAAATGTGACCCCATATAAATAGTGACGCCATATCTTCAACGCGAAGACTATAGCTGCCAACTCCAAGTCATGAGTAGGGTAGTTCCGTTCATGATTCTTTAATTGTCGTGATGCATATGCCACGACATGACCACGTTGCATCAACACGGCTCCTAAACCCTCCTTTGATGCATCAGTATACACTGTAAAGTCTAAGGGACCTGAAGGAAGGGTGAGAATCGGAGCACTGGTCAGTCTTTCTTTCAATGTACGAAAGCTCAGCTCGCACTTGTCGCTCCAAAAGAAAGGGACATCTTTCTGTGTCAGACGAGTAAGGGGTAGAGCTAGCTGCGAGAAGCCCCTAACAAAACGCCTGTAGTAGCCGGCAAGGCCTAAGAAGCTGCGTATCTCGGTAACTGTCTTGGGCTGCTCCCAGGACATGACTGCCTCTATCTTGGCTGGATCAACCGCCACCCCTGCTCCTGAAATTACATGACCGAGGAAAGCTACTTCGGTAAGCCAAAATTCACACTTGCTGTATTTTGCATACAACTTGTGTTCTCTGAGTGTCTCAAGAATAATACGCAGATGCTGCTCATGCTCATGCTCATCATGTGAGTAGATCAAGATATCATCAATGAACACCACCACAAAACGATCTAAGTATGGACGGAAAATTCTGTTCATCATGTCCATGAACGCAGCAGGTGCGTTCGTGAGTCCAAACGGCATAACCACAAACTCATAGTGGCCGTATCTGGTACGAAAAGCAGATTTAAGCACATCCGCATCCTTAATTTTCAATTGATGATAACCCGATCGTAGGTCAATCTTTGAGAATACTGCTGCACCTTGCAATTGATCGAAAAGATCATCTATTCGTGGAAGTGGGTAACAGTTCTTTACCGTCCTTTTATTCAATTGCCTATAGTCGATGCACAAACGCATAGACCCATCCTTCTTCTTTACGAAGAGGACCGGTGCTCCCCAAGGTGATGTACTGGGACGTATAAATCCCTTTTCCAATAATTCCTACAGTTGTACTTTGAGTTCCCTGAGTTCGGCTGGTGCCATTCTATATGGAGGAATGGAGATCGGTTGCGTGTCGGGTATCAAAGTAATCTCGAACTCGATCTCCCTTTTTGGTGGTAGTCCAGGTAATTCCTCTGGGAATACATCAGGAAAATCTCGTACAATTTTGACATCTTCAATCATACGATCTTCGACGGGTAACTCCACAATATGGGCGAGAAAACCTATGCAACCCTGATCGAGCATGTGTTGGGCCTTCAATGCCGAAACATATAAGACCTCACTATCTGAGGTACGTCCATCAAACTGAAAGGTAGGTATGCCTGGGAGACGGAACACTATCGTCTTCTCGAAGCAATCAAGGCATGCGTGATAATGCTCGAGCCAATCCATACCTAGGATGACATCAAAATCTTCTAACTGAATGAGTAAAAGATATGCGGGCAATATGTGTCCGCCGATCTGCACTGCTACATTCTCCACTGCTTGTCGCACTATGAATAATTGGCCCCCTGTGCCCTTGATGTAGTATGGAGATGGAACACAGACTGGCTCTTTATCTAACTTAGGCACTAATCGATGTGCTAAAAAGGAGTGCGTAGCTCCCGAATCAAATAAAGCATGTAATGATATACCATGCACTGAAATCATACCTCGCACTACAGCTCCTGAGGCGTGGGCCTGCTCCTGTGTGATTGCGTTCAACTGTCCCTGAGGCTGTGGAGGGGCGTTAGAACCTGCAGCACTGAAGGTTGGTCGTGGTGGAGGACGTTGAAAACCTCGACCCCCACGGCGGGAAACTGATCCGTGTGACTGTGCAGAAGAGAAAGTTGGTCGTATACTTGGTGGGTGGCCACCTGAGTTGCTGGCAAGTAAAGGACACTTGGCCTTGAAATGGCCCTGCTGTTGGCAGTGGAAACATCTGCGATCTCCTGACTGAGAGAAGGAGCCTCCTGAGACAAGGCTAGCACCTCCTGTCTTACGGCTCTGTGAGTGTGTTGAAGAGCGGAAGGAAGTAGTACCCCGGCTCGCCAAACCCTGCCCCAAAGTAGGTGTAGGGGCAAATCTGCTAACGGTAGGAGTAGTAGCCACTGGGTGGAAACGACGCTCTCTACGAGCTCTGTAGAAATCTCGACGAGCAGATCTCGTGGGCTGAGGTGGTTGGAAATGTGATGGACTCCCCTGAAGCCGACTCTGGGTTGCCTCCATTTTGGTAGCTTTAGCAGCTACCTCCTTGATGGAAGTGAAATCTAATGCAGATAGCTGGTGCTGCACATCATCACGCAGTCCCCGGATAAACTTCTGTAAATTCTCCTCGGGAAAAGCAGTAGTTGCTGGTGAGTGGCGGGAGAGTTCAGTGTAACGAATGAGATACTCTTGGGCCGTCATTGACCCCTGCTTCAGCTCAGCAAATAACCTCCTCTGATCCTCAACCCAGTGATCAGGATAGAACTGACTACGGAACTCATCAAGAAAAATTTCCCATGTTATGGGATCCTCCAGATGTTCCTTGGTGGCGAACCACCAACGCTCAGCATAACCTGCTAGTGAGAACTCCACAAATGTAAGCCAAGACTCTTCAGGAGCATGAATCATCCTCAACACCTTAGATACGTGGTCCAGCCATAGCTCAGCCTCATCTGATGTGCCGGTGCCAAAGAATTGTGGCACCTTAGATCTCTGATATGCTGCGTAGGTCGTCTGATGTTTCTGCAGCGTCTCTAGGTCATCTGATCCTTCCGGGTCCAGAGACACCGAAGGATGAACACTGCCCTCATCCTCACGAGAGGGCTGGTACGAGGAATCATCCTGCTGGAGGAGCCTTTGCTCCAATACCTCCTGACGTTGTTGTATACCCTGTACGGTCTGAACTAGCAAAGCCAACTGCTGTGCAATATCAGGGTCAACACGAGGCGGCATGATTCCCTGCGAGAATCATTATATAAAAAAATTATTTCTATGATTCGAGAGACAATGGACACTTTAAACATGACTTTAATTATTCTCCTTACTAACGACAAGGTCAAGAGACTATGTCACTATATTTATATTTCAAATATTGTTAACAATTCTAATATGCAAAAGAGAGAATGGAGTATCGGGCTCTGATACCATCTGTGACGCCCCGTCCCTCCGGCTACGAAACCGACGAGACGGGAGCGTCGGACCTACGGTCCAAATACGCCCATGATCTATGATACTCAGCAGACCATCTTATGCACATTAGATTAACATTTGAAATATAAATAACAACATGAGAATAATATGAAATGGAAAGAAAAATGCACCATCCATTCTCATTGATAACCATAATCATCAAGTCCATGTCCACAAAATGAGATACATCGTATAGTTATAATTTTGTATAAGAAGCTCTCCACATATCTCGCTACAATGTCTCTCAAGAATAACAAAAAAAATAGTGCGGACGTAAATAAGTTACTCTAGTAGGACACACCCTGTCTGATGCAAGTATCACGAGGGAAAAGTCCGATCTCTTCCAAAGACCGCTACTGTGGCGGCGGCTGCTCCGATATACCTGTTGGGTTCACACGAGGGTAACGTTATGAGCAATTGCCCAGTAACGAAACATTATAATGACTAATATGGGTGTAAGAAAAGGATGTATACTCAACTTTATTCAATGGCATATGCATGTATCATAGATCGAAGAAAAATATCAAATTATTCTGATTCAATTTGGATCACATATCAACTGATTTCATTCATTGATTTATTGATCATTTGAGTACTACTATAGCGGTTTTGATATTTCAACAAGTTGATTAGGGACCACAATGATAATTAATTTCAACTACCGGCATCCGATCATTAATCAAAACTCGTATTATTCTAGCACATGCAAGTACGCAACTCGCAGGCCTCCGCTATGCGGGAACTTATTTTCATCTTGAGTAAACCCTCAAGATCCTCTTCTCAATCATAAAAGGAATAAACCAACACCTCATTCTCCAACCTTTAACCATATCCCGGAACACCTTTCACAATAATAATACTCGAAATAGAATATGATGCGGCCACACCAAATTCCACTCCGAGTCTTAATATCGTGTATAAGTGCGAAACCAAGAACGCCAACCACGCCACCTGCCTACTCCGTCGAGCGACTCCGGATACTACCGGGCTGCTAGGTGCAACGTGTCACCCAACTCGTCCATTGGGGTCGCGACCTTCAAGGCATCTACCCGGAGCTAAAGGGTGTATGCCCTATCCCTCGAGGTACCTACCTCCATCTACCTAATCATTATGAGATTATTATTTTTACCTAAGAGACGATGATATTTACGATCATGAGAAGATTGAATTCTAACAATACGATAATAATTGTATTATATTAAGTTGATGATCATCGTATGCTAGTCATAACTCAGCCATAATTTCACAACCATATAGTACTCATACTGGCATTATTTGTTAAGTCATTTTTTTTACAGACTCTTCATGAAAAGCATATACATCTCTAAAGCTATATGTTCCCCTGAAGTTGGTAAAAGGGAATAGTACGATATATAACATCCTGAGGAGATTAATGATGCAATTAAGTAATGGACGAATACCATTACTTTTATGGACGTCTCTCCTTGGATTTGTACACATCAAGTTTAATGAAGCTAGAATTAGGTTGAATTTACCTAATAATTATCGTTTCCCTCCTAAACCTTACTCCGATTGCCTTTAGTGAAGACCTATCGTATCATAAACCCATGGTATTTTGTTCACAGAGTTTCATAACTTTCCTTTATTACTAATTTATGACCATGTAAATGTGGGTGTATTAATCTCACTAAGAAAAAGAAACGGATGTTACAAATTAAAAGGTCATGGATCATTTATCTAACCTGTCATTATTGCATCCTAACGGAAAACTTAGGAATTAAAAGGTTAACATGCTATATGCCAATACGTTATATAGAGTTAATATGAAATGGAACATTTAACAAAAATCAATGGCTTTTATGGGTTAGACGTGATAGCCTCTCTCCATTCCTATCGATGCATATGTTAGGCTTTGATTCTTTCTGGTTGAATTAGATAAACAGTACGGTTTTTGGCAAAGTTTAGTTGCTATATCTAGTTTATGCAGAGACATTATGCACATTAATGAGGATATGTATGCGTGGACAATTCATCAATTAAGAGATTTTATAACAATGACACATCCCATTTCATATATAACTGTCCACCGTTTATATCTCTCTCGAGATAAGAGAATGCGAAGACATCAAATCATCGAATCAACGATCGTCACAGCAATATGTATCAAAGGAAATATCTAATTTAGCAAGAACGAGTTCGGAAGACTCTAAACTCTCAAGAAATTCCGCAATAAATTTTAGAAGACGTAAACCTAACGAAGGATTGATCTTCCTATAAGGTTTGATATTTGAACCATTAAAAATATGTAAAACCAACAGGGAGGGAAATAGATATCGTTATGAACTCTTGTTTTATTTGCCTATGTATCAAGGCACAAAAACAAATCGAGATAGTATTGTTGACGCCGTAAAGTTCATGAATTTTATCACCAAAAAAATATATTGATCATGCTACAAGAAACACATAAGGCTCTAGAGATGTTCAATAATATAGGGACAAAAGTACGTGGAAACCAACAACAAAAGGAGGGTATTTATCGTTACAAACACCTAAGGCTTTAGAGGTATTTTAGTGTATAGGGAAAAATGCGTGGAACCCAACAGCAAAAGGGGGGTTAATCGTTACCTCCGAGGATGTTCCCTCAGGATCTCCTCTCACACGGAAAAGATTTTTCCGTATCTCGATGGTAGCGCGAATGCGTGTGCGGAGGTGACCTCGAGCTTTCCTACGTGATGGTGTTCGCGGATCTTCGATCGGAGCTCTTCCGATTTCGACGGCAGCCCTCCGACGATAAAATCGATCAAGATGGTGGTGCTCCAAGGAGAGGGAAAGATGGTGGTGGCTAGGGCTTTGAGAGAGCAGCCTACCATCTCTTATTTATAGAAGGAGAGGTGGATTTGGATCTCGATTCGGATCCGGTTCGGATCCATATATGGGTCCCGATTATGATACGTAAAACAATGATAACTTGAGCTAGGAATGTCGGAATTGGGTGTTCTTGGGCTCGTTGGAAAGATCTCGACGAGATCCACGTAATGGTGTGATTTATTAAAATTTTTGGATGCCAAGAATACTCCAGATTTTTAAAGAAAAAATTCGGGATTTCACATTTACTCCTCTTGCAAAAATGCCTCGTCACCTCATAACTCCTGGCTGCCCCCTCCTATAAAACCACCTCCCTTCGCTCCGAGTAACCTGTCCTCCATTCCAAGGGCGAAGGCCCAGCTTCCCTCACCCCTCCGGTGACAGCAAAGGGGTGATTAATCGAGGCGACGATGACCTCAGCCCAGGTGTCGACCCACGGCCGCCATGACCGTGTTGCGGGTGCCACCATGCTCCGCCAAGCATGGAGGCACGATCGGCCTCATCGTGCGACGACCCCAGAGGTCCAATGAGGACCTCTGCCCAGATCACTGCCGCCACCAACACCTTGCTCAGGCAAGGTGATTTTTCCTTCTATTTCTCCTAATTTTCATGTCATTTCCATCATCGTCCACTTCCATCCGACTATCCCATCACCTCCTCCACATCACCCTCATACTCGTCGACAACCCTTCTATTCTCAGAACCTCCCCCGTTCCGACCCATCTCCACCTCCACTTCGCCGGAGAAGGAATAATGGCCTCCACTTCCTCGTCGCTCCAGGGCCTTCCATTCACCTCACAAATCACTCATGCACATTGAGCTTCGGCTATGCTAACAGTTGCAGGTGCTACCATCTTCATTGGTCGGAGTTCGTTTCGGAGCTCCGTTGAGCTGATTTCCTCCGGCAAGGCTTTGTCGACTTCAAGCTCTGACCATTCCCGGAGCCTCGTCGGATCCCGACCATCTCCGCCAGCTGTCCAGCTATCCTCTATGACCTTCAGGCATGCGAACGACACGTAGAGGAGCTCCATCGACCTCGCCGGAGCCCCGCCTCCTCCGGCAACCAGCGACGGAAGGTGAAGACACGGATACCATCCGATCATCTGGATCGGATGACCGTTATGAAGACACGTGGATGACCCAAGCCTAAATCTGCCCCAGCAGGCTCGGGTCTACGGTCTACCGAACCTCTCTCCGATCCAGCATTACATGCCACGTGTCCCAAACCGGGGATGCCTCCCGAGCCTAAGTCCCTCACGTGCACGTAAGGGCTTGGGTAATTTGCACGAAAGACCCCATAACTTTTGCTATTTGCATATTGATCCCCAGGCACGTGCCTCACGTGCGTGCCTAGATAATTTACAGTGATGCCCTTGCAAGTCGTTAGAATTATAAAAAAGGTCCCTGCGCGCATGGAAAAATTAGAAGGACCCTAGGAAGTTTTTGGTATTTACATTGAGGTCCCCTTCAGGGACCTGAATGTAATATTTATCCTTTTATTTCTTGCATTTTATTTACAATTATACCCATGCATTATTTTTAGCATAACTTGAGCATCGTAAGTCCAAATTGCATGATTTTAGTGTCATTTTGATCCTTGTTTATTCATCTATCTCATGCATGTCTAATTTTCTCATATGATATAATTTAAAAAGAAGTGATTTTTAATGTTAGATGATGACCTTGCTCTACTTGTCATTGCTCTGATTTGATGACTAACCTTATTGTTGTGATCAAAATGACCCTGATTTCAATTCTTATTATATTGCTCATTTTCAGTGATCTTTTAGGGTATATCTGTAATTTTTTGTTCTGCATATAAGTTCCCTTGCATTACTCTCATACATCATCTTACAATCGCAAAAAAATCAACTAAAAATTACATGCATCATTTTATTGCATTCTAATCTGCATAGTGCATCATGTATTTTCATAGAAACCTGGAAATCAAGAAATAATTCTCACATGTTCTGAACTGATCAAAATTCGATAAATAGATAGAGTAGCTCGTGTCCCTGTGTTCAACCTTGGTAGACTTGCCAAGTATATATACTCCACAACATTCAAAGGATTGTGGTTTTTGATCGTTCGATTTCTGCATCCTATACTACAATTATCGATTCTTAAAGAGGCGGATTTCGCTTTCATCAGGGAGATTCTGGACCCCTAGTTCCTATCTTCTCTCTCCTTGCTATATCTCTCGGTTGAAACTAGTGGTCCAGAATCTCTCGTCTCACCATCTCACCAAAATCCCATCTCATAGGATCGTCCCTATATATATATATATATATATATATATATATACACACACACACACACTTTATAAAATCTAACATAAAAATTTTGTAAAGGGGGATAAAAGTCAATAGATTCGTTTAGTAATTGTGTGTATATGTGTGCATGTGTGTGTATTGTGTATACGGGTGTATATGTATATTTGTGTATGTACATATAAAATTCACATATATGGTGAGGAGAAGTGTATGTTATAACTTAAGACATCACTATTCTACTCTAGAGTAATCGAAATAATCGATTTCACACTAAAAATTAATATAAAGAATAATGTATAACCATCACCTTATCAAATTTAAAAAATAATCCGCTCAATCATTTAAAGTAAATATTAAATTATTAGTAATTTCATGTAATTATTTTTATGTTAACAATACAAGTGCGTCATTATGTGTCCATATACCATATAGATAACAAATAAAAATAAATTTGGTTAATTATGTTTCTTAGGTTGCACGTGTAGATTGTTTCCAAAATCTGATGAAATTCACACAATATATGCATAAAAATTTATTTAAAAAAATATCTTATGATTATCATTTATACTTTTATGACATTATTATATACTTTATGATTTTTGAAAATGCATTCATCAATAAAATAGATTTTATTTTCGAAATATTTTAAAATTAGAACATTGAATTTTATAGTAAATAACAAAATATTATAAAAGGGATAGGTTGGAAGTACATCTACAATCCATTAACATATATATAAGCAGGAGCACTTCCACCGACATCAATTAATTTTTGCCCTTAAATCTCGATTTTGCCCTTTACCTCTTCCAAACATTCCGCTTTTACCCCTTATATCCCACCCATCTTTCCATTTTTGCCCTTGCCTTTGTAAGAATTCAACCCTCGTCCCTTCTTCCATGTGCAACTCCCATCTAGGGATATCGCTCCCATCCCCTTCTCCACCTCCTTCTTCGTCAGGAACTGGGGCACCTGCAAAGCAGCATGCTCCTTCCATCTCTCCAAGTTCAACAACAACATATATATAAGCAGGAGCACTTCCACCGACATCAATTAATTTTTGCCCTTAAATCTCGATTTTGCCCTTTACCTCTTCCAAACATTCCGCTTTTACCCCTTATATCCCACCCATCTTTCCATTTTTGCCCTTGCCTTTGTAAGAATTCAACCCTCGTCCCTTCTTCCCTGTGCAACTCCCATCTAGGGATACCGCTCCCATCCCCTTCTCCACCTCCTTCTTCGTCAGGAACTGGGGCACCTGCAAAGCAGCATGCTCCTTCCATATCTCCAAGTTCAACAACAACAACTGGGGCATCGAGAGCGACAGACGGGAGGCAGGGACTTTGGCGTTGGCTCGGCTGCCTGGACAACGAAGATGGACGGCGACACAATAGCTAGGGCGATCAGGGCGACGATGTGATAAGTAGGGTTTGGGAACCATGAGGGAACCGTCGGAAGAGGGTACTGACGGAGCGAGGAGAAGATATAGGGCAGTGGAGTAATTCTCTTTTCAAGGTAGGGTGAAATTGAAACGACAAAGGGGTTTGAGATGGGTAAAATCGGGTGGCGCACTGGCGACCCACGGGCGCGCCCCGGCCTCTCCGAGCACTCCTTCCTCATCATCCACCTCTGACTTTGCCGTACGCCTGCAACAAATACTCCATGAGTCTTGGCATGTAATTCACTTTCTACTCTCAGCTTTCCTCTTTCCATCCACTTCCTCCGTCGAAGAAACTGCCAAGGTCTCATGCCAACAGTCCCGTCTACCTGGTGAACTCCCCCCTCTTTACCATCTTCAAGCTCTCCCCTTTGTTAACACTGATGAGCCATCGTGCACCTCTCAAACATCACATAGATGTTTGATGACCCCAAACAGCACAGAGATCCTACTTGCAAAGAAATGCATACCGCATCAACAACAAATGCCATGGTCGCAGAGACCACAAGCCACCACCCCCCAAGCAACAGGAATCACTTGCTCCCACCTTCTCCTCCACAGAGGATCAATGTGGGACCAATTACATGGTCCCCTGCTATTCCCTCCACGAACACCGAGAATCAACGGGCGGTGGTTTGGGGCACGCATACAGAGGACGACCTTACGCGCTTGAGTATAATTCAGGGGAGAAGCATGGGAACCCCATGGAGACCATACTCGTGTCTTCAAAAAGTAGGGTCGCAAGCCCAAGACCCGTGCCAACAACATCTGGCACAATTGTAAGAACTTACAGACTATTTATTACGGTTGTTTAAAATTACGGTCCAACAAAAATTAACTATTTTCTTATTAGATATCCAACATGCTTTGTTTCCGTGTACAGGGTCTTCTTTGAATCAAAATCTACGTTATTAACTCATGTAGTAGACATGATCTACAACTTAGTTTAAAAGAACCTCTAATTCTACATGCAGGATGTGACGCTTTGATTAGAATTCGACTGTAATTTCTTAATCTTACAGTCCAACTTATTCTAATTTATATGCAATTGGAATCAAAGTTTCATTCTACCATAGATTCCTCAAAAAATTTGTTTTTTCCATTACAAATAATCATATCTTCTTTGGGCATCTATATATGTTTAAACTAATTTTACGTAATTATGGTTGTTGTCTGCTTAATTTCAGCATGCTACTATGTGTTCAACAACTGTTAAGAAATTACGCATTCCATGACTAATTCACGGTACTGGTTTCACCATTGCAGTCAGGACTGGTAATTCTGTCTGCAAAACAGAGTGAGGGTAATGCTCAGCTTGACAGCCAAAGCAGTCACGGAAGGTGGCTTCGAATCCCACTACAAACATGTCTTACCTATCGATTCCAATGAGAGGCTCGCGAAGTCATTTGCATGTCCGCATTGGTCAACCCTGTTGCAGGAAGTCATGTACCTCTGGCGAAGGTTGCAAGTGTATGTATGGTGACCACGAAGGAGAATCCGCTAGAAAAGTACATATAAATTGTAACGGTGGATGGGCATTTGTTCCGGTTCATGGGATTCTTCAATTACGACGAAGCATAGAGAAATCTGCTGGACGGTGTCTGCAGCTATGCTGCGACAACTCGGCCAACACCATTGGCAGATGTTGCTTGCTTGCATGATTATATCAATTATATATATATATATATTATGTTTGCAGTTTGAGCCATGATTTCTTTTCCTTACCAAATGTACTTTGTGAAATTCGTCAGTTAATATGTATAGCAGTATGATTATGAGGTGATATTGATGTTTCCTTTCTTACATAGGCAAGGTACACCTTACTGTATGGAACCTAATCGAGCTAAACTATGATCTCAGCTTTGGAACTACTCATCTTTCTAAAAGTGGTCTTTTCTAGATGATGACACCTTAATGCAGAACCAAATGCATCCAAGTCTCATCGTAACTTCTGCATACAATTGTTGCCGTCAACTGCATGGAGATTTGACCATACGTGGTTCCCTTTAAACATCCAAAAATGAATTAAGACTAATGTTAAGCTTAAAAATAGAGAATTTAAGACTACCTAGAAGAGTTTGTGGCACACAATTGTAATTCTAAATTTGATTGATATAAGAAGATTACAAAAATGAAGAGTTATCTTTTACTCCAAATACCATCATGTTCATGTCATTATAAAATTGTACTCTATTCCACTTAAATGATATTAAAAATGATCCAATACGTAGCAATTGAAGATAAAAGAGTCGCTCTTTGATGATTCTAATCCTGCATAAAAGGTTGATGAAGTGGTAATAGTCACACACCATTTTTCTGTTGAAGCAACAACTTCATCTGAGAGGATAGAACATGGGATATAATTGATTTCCTCGCATCACTAAACATTCGTTACCCGTGCTTTTGCACAAGATCCCTACTAGAAAAAAATGTAACATTTTCCTATTATTGAAGCAGCAACTTCATCTGAGAGGAAGAAGTTGTATTGAACCACTCATCTAATAGGTGTTGAACATAGTCACAATTTGAATGAAAGACTTCACATCCTTGATGCGATGAAATCTATTATATTCCAAGTTCTATCCTCTCCAAGCACTCCTACCTAATTGATCGTATTGACTATATAATTATATTCCAAGTTAATATTGATAATCTAGAAGGGGTAAACTTTTATCTCTATTTATATTGTTAAAATTCGACAAAAAAATGGAGGAGATGTGGGTCTTGGATCGAGTTGAAATTTTAATGTTACCATGCTAATATCAAGTGATCTAAAATCCCTATTTCTTTAAAAAATATTGTTCACAATGAAAGCTACATGCAATATCTAAAATGTTTAGATATTGTATATATATTCAAAAATTTGTAATGAATGAACACAATTACCATAAAATGAAAGAAGACTAATGTTTGAGAGGCTAAGCTATTTACTTTCATTACATAAAGTTGTGTGAGTTTACAGAGATGACATAGCACATATTTATACCCGTGCATTTACAAGAATCTAACAACCTTAGTAATATAGAACAGTCATAAGCTCTTTCTCATTATATGCAAAGTTAGTAAGTCAATTGTGGGATTTAATCATTGTAGCTAATGATCCCCACTAAAATAAAATATATCGGTAACGATAATTTTTTATATCTATTGTTGAATAATCAAGTTTTGAATGATTTGTTTGTTTTACATTGGATGTTGGCTACCTAACACAACCCCCATCATTTACTCAGGAATGGGATGTATATGTGACCATTAACTATTTTTCCCAAGATGAACTTCTTTATATGTTAAGTAGTATATACATAGTGATTCAATCAAATATGAATATATTTTGTTTGGGTTTGTTATCATATCTGCTTTTAAATGGATGTGAATGATTTTGCTTATTTTGGTTCAGACAAAATATGCACATAAAGTTATAGTTTTTTTTATTTGCACACAAGGATATGGATATAGAGGTAAATGAGACTATATAATTTTCTTACAAACAAAAATATGTTTATAAGTAATAATACAAAATCTTATTATATGATTTTACAATAAATAAAATTGTGATTACTGTAATGTTATCATAGAACAATATTCCCCGTGCTTGGCACGGGGTTATGCACTAGTATAAATACACACATGAGAGTTAAGAGAAAAAAATCAAAGGAAACCTGTACACATCCATCTCTCACGTACTCATTATCCATACAAGTATATCTTACATTATCCAAATATTAAAAAATATTTTGTAAAGTAAATTCTACTACATTTGTAGTTGTTCGTATATTCGTTTTCATCGTAGATAAATACTTTGCATGATTAGCTTTTTTACATAAATGAAAATCCATTTCACGAGTGTATGCCACGTGTATCTATTTCATGCATGTTGTGTCGTGTATATGGAGATGGCTAATGTAGTGGGAGATGGAGATAGAGAAGGATTGGAGGAGAGAGAGACGAGAGTTTTCTGAATATAAATTGTTGGGAGAGAGAGAGAGACATAGAATGGAGGGAGAAATAGAGTAAAGAAGAGGTGAAGAATTTGACATGTGTCTAGAGGAGGGGAGAGAAAATGGGAGAGAAAGAGAGAGCGTTTATCTCGGGTTGTGGGAGAGAGCGGGCGTGGGAAAGGGGTTCACATGTGAGAGAATGGGCATTAAAAGTTTCATGTGTCGGGTTGAAGGTGAAAGCTGGTGAAATCCCATCAGTAGTGGGATTTATAAAAAAATTAGGATGTAACCCGCGTTTCGCGACGAAATAAAGTTTATCAGATTTAATGTGAAATAAAAAATCAAGTTGTATTATTTCTCTGCAATACATTGTAAAATCACGTGAAACAAACACTTTAAAAGTATAACATGTAATATATAAATATATTTAATTAGTAGAGGCTCATATATAAATATATTTAATTATTAAAAGGCTCATGTAGGCACGACATCAACATCAAGGTGTTTTGTTATTGAATACTTCTTAAATCCACACAATATGTAAACCATCATAATTTGCATTTTGGTTAAATTATCACAACATTTATTGTATATCATTTTTTTCTAATGAAAAAATGTATAATTGATATGAAATTTAATTATTGCCATGGATAAGCAATACCACAACAAACAACTACTATTAAAAGAAGTCATACATGTAATAAAAAGAAATATGCAGGAGACGAAGCACGTGCAGAGGAGAACACAGAGAATAGAATGATGTGCACGGGAAGATTCACGAAGAAAGCCCTTATTGAATATCGTTAAACAAAGTTGGATTCATGGGTAGCTATCCATCAAATGTTTATGAAAACAACAAAAAACCGGTACTATATGAATGAAACAAATCAAATCAGAAGTTGTAAAGAAATTTATTAAATATGCCAAAACTGAATAAAGGTATGCATTCAAAGCAGATTCTTCAAATCATGATTTTTGAATGAGCAAAGCTTCATCAATTAATATATTAATAAATAAATATATTACAATATAGTTACATTTTAAAAGTTTGTTAGACTTCTTTTTATAAATAAGAGCAACTGTTCTTTTTTGTTATTTTTGAATCATTTTAAAAAAGCAACCCTTTGATTGAGATAGCAAGCTAATTTCGATTTCTTAACAAAAAATCATTTTGAAGCTTTGTCAAACTTCATAAAAAATTTGTTATTAAACAAATGAGTCCGGGCCATTAGTTATCCATGTTCATTATATATATTCTCTTCTAAATTTTCGTCATCAATAATATATTTCAACCAACATAGTTTATTCCTACACTTTATTTTATAGTTTTACAATCATATGCTACTTTCAAAGGTTTACCTTTAGCATTTAATGATAATGAAAACATCGATATGAAATAAATAAACACACGCACCCACGCATTGATCGATATTCCATTAAAAAATACAATCAAATTTTATACATAAAGAATTTTGAAACATAAAATTGTATTTCAACGTAAAAGATTTTTTTCTTTGAAAACTCACCATCCCATGCAATACATAAAAATCATATACAATATTGTATGAGAAAAGTAGATAGACACGTCTAATTGAAATGTTTATAACAGTTAATATTGAGCGAGCAAGCTAATGTACACACACCTAGAGCAGTGTATGTGAAGAGATCACCCAATAGTAAGTGCATCATAATAATATAAGCCACATAATTTATCGAATATAAGTCATTTATATGGTTTAGGTCTTATAAATTGCAATGGAGATACAGTTGTAATAAAAAAGTACCACAAATAAACAATTATGTGTACTACCATTTAGACAACAATGTAATAATTGTTAGAATAAAGGTTTAAAAGTATAATAAATAACATTAAAAATACCAAATTAGGTTCATATATACATAATTTCAACAACAACTTGTGATGATATTTTCAAATGTTTGCAAATCGATTCCTTAAAGACTTCCTAAATTGCAAGAATAAGCAAAACACATATATAGACAATTTGGCTTCTTCAAAGACATTCGAAATTGCCGCAACACTTAAAGTACTTCGTTTTCTCTAAGTTGTAAGTTGCGTGATTGATATAAAGTATAACCATCACCTCAGATAAATTATGAAGATATAAAATAATGGAAAGTTGAAGAAATAACACGAGCTACATGAAAATATTAAAGCTTCCCTCAACATATTGTAAATTGTTGGTCTTTTTTTATATAAAAAATGTATAAAATATATGAAACATAGTGAATATTAGTTTTACATCCAAATCCAACGTGGTATTACAATATTAAGTAAGACTCGTGCTTTGTAAATTGCAGTAGACATACAAATACAAAAAATAAAATTAGAATTCAGTTGGTTCTATTATATTATATTTACATTTACAACCAAACTATATTATATATATATAGGGAAAAAAGGAACCTTTTCTATTAAAAAGTTCAAAGTTTTGTTTATCTTGTTTGTAAGAGGAAAAGTTTTCATTTATAAGAGAAAGTATATAGTCCGCGGAAATAAAAATAAAAGTACAGTTTCTTCATGACCAGTGAGGCATGTGGCTGGCTACCTGTAATGGTTAGAAAAGTAGAAGTATGAGAAGATATTGTAAGGAATATTATGTTTTAACAAAATTTAATCTTTTTTCTTTTGATGTTTTGAGTTTAATTTCATTTCCTTTTTTTTCTGTAACCATGTCCTCCAGGTCTTGCACTAAAGCATGATGTAAAAAAAATTGTCAACAATTTCTATAAGGTTAGAGAATAAATATTATTATCACATTCTAATATATTCCCAAGACCTTCCAATGAAAATAGAAGTTTGGAAGGTTTTTTAATATTAATGCATCATACCTTCATAACTATCTTGTGAACTGGATGAACTCTCCATTTGTTTTGTATGCGCATTCAAGTTTGCCTCCGAAATTAACCAGTCGTACAGATAAAAAATATATACATTGTCATTAATATCAATGATAACAATACACTTTTAATTCAACTTGCTTAACAAAATTCAAAATATTTAGAATCATTTCTATTTTTAAATATATGTTGGTATACTGATATTGATATATGGTTTAGGTCTTATAAATTGCAGTGGAGATACAAACGTAATAAAAAGATTACCACAGATAAACAATTATGTGTACTACCATTTAGACATCACTGTAATAATTGGTTGGAATAAAGGTTTTAAAAGTACAATAAATAATATTAAAAATATCAAATTAGTTGAGGCTCATATATACATAATTTCAACAGCAACTTGTGATGATATTTTCACATGTTTGCAAATTGGTTCCTTTAAAGACCTCCTAAATTGTAAGAATATGCAAAACACATATATAGGCAATTTGATTTTTTTCAAAGACATCCGAAATTGCTGCAACACTTAAAGTATATCATTTTTTCTTTGTTGCAAGATGTGTAATTGATACAAAGTAATCATTGCCTCGGATAAACTATAAAGATATAAAATAATGGAAAATTGAAGAAATAACATAAAGTACATGAAAATATTCCAGATGTCCTCAAGACATGGTAAATTGTTACAACATGTGGAAGGTATTTTGTAAAAATTATATAAAAGATATGAAACAAAGTGAATATTATTTTTACATCCAAAACCAACGTGGTATAACAATATCAAGTTGGACTTAAGCTTTGTTAATTGCAACATATATATGAACATAAAAAACCAAAATTAGAATTTAATTGGTTCTATTATATTATATTTACATTTACAATCAAACAAAGGTATTACTTATATATATGTGCATATATAATATTTCATATATAGGGAAAAAAGAATAATTTTCCATTTAAAAATACTAAGTTTAGAAGCTCGGAGAGGTAGAGATCTCAACTAAAGATCCAATATAAGATGTAGATAAGCATAAACTAAATCAAAGAAGCCAACCTGGAAGCTCGAGAAGCAAAACCGAATGAACCGGCAACACTTCAGTTTTTGTCATCGAAAAGGCTCTAGGTCGAGAAGCACACCCGAACAATGCAAAGGTAGTGGAGGCGGCAAGAGATCAAGAACCTTAGAAATGTAAAGGCACCTAGAAATCACTAGACAATACATGATGGCAAGGGAGTTAAACATGCATAACACGTGGGACCTTAATTCACCACAACAAAACATCTCTTCGATAATCAACTGCACTAATATATATTTTTAATCCAGGAATCAAAACATAAAAAAGAGAAAGACCCATCGCTTCCAAATAATAACCGAAGAAGCAAGATCATAGGTTGACCCATGTGTCAAGACATGAAGAGAAATACTAACTTTAGGAAAGCCACGAATCAAACAATACATGACTGGAGAAGCAAGTCATAGCTTGAGCCACATGTCCAAACATGAATAAAAATCCTAGCTTTGATCAAAGAAGCCAACCTGGAAGCACGAGAAGCAAAACCAAATGACTGGCAACACGTCAGTTTTTATCGTTGAAAAGGCTCTAAGTCGAGAAGCACACCCAGACAATGGAAAGGCGACGGAGGCGGTAAGGGAGCAAGAACCCTAGAAATGCAAAGGCATCTAGAAATCACTAGACATTACAGATGTCAAGGAAGTTAAACAGACTTAACACATGGGGCCTTAACTCACCACTACAAAACACCTCTTCGATAGTCCACCGCTTCCAAATAAAGACCCGCCAACATATTTTTTAATCCAGGAATCGAAAAAGAAAAAGAGAAAGGCCCATTAAAATAATAATTAAAGAAGCAAGCTCATATGTTGTCCCATGTGTCAAGACATGAAGAGCAATCCTAACTTTAGGAAAGCCACGAAGCAAACAATGTGTTGAGATTTATCCTGTGAAGACTGATTGGTTGAATACAAGTGGAGAACATTGCTGATGTGGTTGATCTCCCTCCAACCTTCTGATTGGTTGAGAGCTCTTGTGCTAGATTGCTGAGGTATCTGATTCGCCTCCTGCATTCTGATTTGTTGGGAGATGTTGGGTTGGATTGTTGAGATGCTTAATCCACATCCTGCATCCTGATTGGTTGAGAGATGATGGTGGGGATTGCTGAATGCTTGGTATTCTTTTATTGTAGCATAAAAGGAGCCATGTGGAACCACATATTATATCCCAATATCATTCAAATAATAGTAGAGAGTCTGGTGTGAGAAGTGGAGTAGGCACATTGTCGAACCACTATAAATCCTTATCTTGTGCGATTGTGCGTGCTTTCTTCTTCGATCGTGGTTCTAGTCATATGGTGCTTGATCGGATACGTCCCCAACAGCTAGTATCAAAGTAAGGTTTAGAGATCAATCTCTACACAGATGATGGAAGAATCAAAGGTCAAGATCGAGAAGCAAGAAGTTCCATGGATCGAACTTCGTGTTTTAGAAGATGCAGATTGAAAATGTTCTATATTAGAAATCTTCCGATCGAAAGGAAGAAGCCCGAAGTTATTAAAGATGAGGAGTGAAAGGTCCTAGACCAAAAGGCTCTAAGAACGATAAGGCTTATCCTTGCTCCATCAGTGGTTACAAATATCGCAAAGGAGACGACGACGAATCTTTCAAAGCTCTTGAAAATATGTACGATAAGCCATCCGCATCAAATAAGGTGTATTTAATGAAGAAGATTTTCAATTTAAAGATGAGTGAGAACTCCATAGTGGCTTCACACTTGAATGATATGAATAGTATCATCAATCAGTTGGAGTCTATGAAGATCGTGTTTGATGATGGGGTAAAAGTTCTTATACTTCTTTCTAGTTTACCTGATAGTTGGAATGCTTTGTAGCAGTTAGCAACTCCTTTGGTTCTGCAAAGTTGAAGTTGGAGGATGTTGTTGGTCTTCTTTTTTGGAGAAGAGGCGCAACGGAAGATGTCTGGAGAAGAACACTCGTCAAATTCTGCCTTGAATACAGAAGGAAGAAGCAAGAAGAGCTACATGAACCAAAAGCATTCCAACGGAAAGTCGGTAAGAGGAAGATCCAAACTCAAAGATCTGAAGTCCATGGTATGCTGGAATTGCAATCAAAAGGGGCATTGTAAATCTTACTGATGATGAGGATAGCGATGCCTTAGTATGTGTTGTAGATGCTCGAAGCGAGTCATGGATTGTGGGCTCGGGTGCTTCATTTCGTACCACTCCACAAAGGGATATCCTCCAAAATTATGTAAAATGTGGTTTTGGTAAGGTATATTTAGGAGATGATGAATGTTGCAACATAATTGGAAAGGGATACATCAACATATCCCAACCCAACGGTGGCTTCTTGAGATTGAAGAATGTTAGACATGTACCCATTCTAACAAGAAATCTCATAACAGTTGGACAACTATAAAAAAGCAGCGTGGTGACGTCATTCGATCTTGATTCGTGGAAGATGTCAAAGGGATCATTGATCTTTGCTCAAGGTAAGAAAGAAGGAACCTGTATATTACATCAGGCTCATATGACATGGTAAATGTTACATCATCTAGGTGTGGTGCTAACACTTGGCATAGACGACTTGGTCATATGGGTGAAAAGGTAATGAAGATCATGCAGAAGAAGGGAAAGTTGAGAGGATTACAGACTGTTGATCTAGACTTCAAGGAGTCCATCTCAGGTATCTTCCCTTGGTAGATCTCATTATTTTGTTACTTTCATTGATGATGAAACTAGAAAACTGTGGGTTTATTTTATCAAACATAAATCCAATGTGTTTGAGACATTCAAAATGTGGAAGGCCTTAGTTGAGACTGAGACAGGTTTAAAGTTGAAATGTCTCAAGACAGACAATGGGGGGAATACTGTAGTGAAGAGTTTGAATCCTACTATGCCAAGAATGAGATCAAGAGATTGAAAACAATCCCAAGGAAGCCCAGACAGAATGATGTTGCTGAACGCATGAACATGACTCTTCTAGAGCATGCGAGAAGCAAGAGGATACATGCAGCTCTACTCAAGCGACATTGGACTGATGTAGTGAACACAACTGCATACTTAATCAATAGAGGTCCGTATATTGCTTTAGATGGGGATCTTGCAGAAGAAACATGGACATGAAAGGAGGTAACCCTTTCTCATTTATGTATCTTTGAATGCATAGCTTATCTTCACATTGAGCAGAAAGATAGAGGAAAGTTTGATCCGAAAGCAAGGAAGTGTACCTTTGTCGGCTATGGTATAATTATGGATATAGATTGTGGGATTTAAAGAACAAGAAGACAGTTAGAAGAATTGATGTTACATTCAATGAGTCTTCCATATACAAGAATGAACTGATAAAAGGAAAGACAACTAAAGAACCAGACTTTGTGGAGTTTGATGAAACTCCTGAACAAAGCACATCACAACCAAGTGATGAAAATGTTCAACCCATGCCACAGAATAATCCAGAAACTCCAATACTACGGAAATCTTCCAAAATCAACAAACCCACTCCAAGGAATTCACCTTCCCTGAATTATTTATTATTGACTGGTAATGGTGAGCATGAATGATTTGGTAAAGCTATACAAGGTGAGACTGAGACGAGGAATCAGTGGGAGTTAGCCATGAATGAGGAAATGAACTCTCCCTCAATAAATAAAACGTGGGATTTAGTCCACTACCGAAGGAAAAGAAGACTCTGCATAACAAATGGGTATATAGGATGAAGGAGGATGCTGATGATTCCATTAAATACAAGGTTCAGTTAGTTGCAAAGGAATTTTAGCAGAAAGTAGGAGTCAATTTCACAGAGATCTTTGCACATGTTGTAAAGGTCTCAACCATAAGAGTGATTTCGAGCATTGTTGCAGCTGAGCACCTGCATTTGAAGCAATTGGATGTTAAGACAACATTTCTCCATTGAGATCTTGAGGAGGACATCTATATGCAACAACCATATGACTATGTATCTACTGGAAAGAAGACATGATATGCAAGCTCAGAAAATTCCTTTATGGCTTGAAGCAGGCACCAAGACAATGGTACAAAAAGTTTAATGATTTCATGACAAATACATGATTGCGCAAATGTCATGCTGACCATTGTTGCTACTTCAAGAAGCTTGGTATGTCTTACATCATTTTATGATTATATGTAGAAGACATGCTTGTTGCAGGCTCCTGCAAGTAAGAAATAGGAAATCTGAAGGCAATGTTGTCTAAAGAGTTTGAAATGAAGGATCTAAGTCCCATAAAGCGAATCCTTAGAATGCAAATTAATAGAGACATGAAGAACAATAAAATGAGATTGTCCCAATCAGATTACATCGAGAAGCTACTTGAGAAATTTTAATATGAAAAATGCAAAATCTACTCTAACACCTTTAGGGAGCCACTTCAAACTTTCAAAGAAGAAAGAACCTGCTACGAAGGAGGAGCATGAGTGCATATCAGAGATACCCCTACCAGTCTGTTGTTGGTAGTTTGTGTACGCAATGGTTTGCACAAGATTATACATCTCCTATGTAATGGGAGTTGTGAGCAGATTCATGGTAAATCTTGGCAAGGAACATTAAGAAGTCGTGAAGTGGATTATACGTTATCTGAGATGTGCCTCTAACGTGACATTGTATTATGGGAAAACTGACATTTCCATTCGAGGTTTTGTGGACTCAGATTTTGCAGGAGATATTGATGATAGAAAAGCACAACAAGGTATGCATTTACCCTAGGGAGTAGAGCCACTAGTTGGATCTCTAAGCTCCAAAAGATAGTGACTATCTTGACCACGGAAGCAGAATATGTTGCAGCAACAGAAGCTTGCAAGGTAATGATATGGTTGAATGGTCTGATGAAAGAACAAAATAAAGAATGCGAGGATTGCCAATTATCCAGCGACAATCAAAGTGAAATTCATCTTGCGAAGAATTCTGTCTTTCACTCGAGGACTAAGCACATTGATGTGAAGTAGCACTTCATTCGAACACATCTAGAAGATGGGCAATTTAAGTTGAAGAAGATCCATACATTAGAAAATCCTTCTTATATGTTTACAAAGTCTGTAATGGTGGAGAAGATGAAGACACGTTCAGCTTCGATTGGTCTTCAAGTATAGAAGACAAGGGAAAGCTCACACCAATACTATTGAAGATGTGGTGTGTAACACAAATCGATCTTCAAGTAGCAGATTGTTGAGATTTATCATGTGAAGACTTATTGGTTGAATACAAGTGGAGAGCATTGCTGATGCGACTGATTTCCCTCATCCCTTCTGGTTGGCTGATAGCTCTTGTGCTGGATTGTTGAGGTGTATGATCTGCCTCCTGCATTCTGATTGGCTGACAGGTGTTGGGTGGATTGCTGAGAATCTGAGATACTTAATGCACATCATGCATCCTGATTGGTTGAGAGTTGATGACGGGGATTGTTGAATGCTTGGTATTCTTTTGTTGTAGTATAAAAGGAGCCATGTGACACCACATATTGTATCCCAACATAATTCAAATAATAGTAGAGAGTCTGGTACGAGCAAGTGGAGTAGGCACATTGTGGAACCACTATAAATCCTTGCCTTATGCGATTGTACGTGCTTTCTTCTTCGATAGTGGTTCTAGTCGTGTAGTGCTTGGTCGAATCTGTCCCCAAATACAATACACATAACTGGAGACGCAAGCCATAACTTGCCCCACGTGTCCAAACATGAATAAAAATCCTAGCTTTACTATAGATATATTGATAGTATATAGCCACTTGGAAGCACATAGGAGCTTTTATGCTGCTTGGTGCATGTGGTCAGATAGTGATGCCTCTCTTATATGTTCTAACTTCTAAATCTCACCAAGTAAGCTTGTTTCGACTCACACTACTTATAACAAGCCAAAAATTGACAGCTTTAGTTCATAAAATCGAATCATACAAGTTAATTTCACATGCCAAATCCACATTACGTGCAGGTGCAAACACATGGCAAAATAGATTGTTGTTTTTCTCGATTACGATGATTTGTCGTGATGGATCCATACTATATGAAGCCTAGCGATAGGTCTGAATGCACGTTTTTTTGATCTATACTAATATTTAAAAGGGATTTTTACACCTATAACTCGGAGTAATTTTACAATTACATTCATAACCCCACGAAATCACGAATTACACCCAGGACCCCCAAAAATTCTTAACTCTTACATGGCATAAGCATGTGTTAGTTGTCATCTATTTTATCTGTTAGCTCTCACGAAATAAAATACATGTTGCTAATTTTACCCTTAAATCATAGTACGTTTATAAAATACACTTCTAGTATAAAAAATCTAATAAAACAATTATAAGCGTATATTTTCAACAAGTTCTCGGAGGAGGCCTTCCGCTCCTCCTGCTAAGACAGCTCCCTCCCGTCGAGCCAGCCGTCCCTGACCTCCCCCCGCCCACCTCCTCCTGTTCAGCCCAGGCCCGACCCCCTGCCCACCATCTAGTCGCAGAGAAAGCCCCCCACCCACCTCCCCCGTTGAACCCCCCGGCGACGTCCCCCTCCTCCTGGCAACCGGACCCCGCTCACCCTCCACCAGATGCAGGGACCCCCCCCTCCCCCACGCTGAATGCAGCCTAGACCTCCCTCGCTGAACCCATGCCAGCCAGACCTCCCCTGCTCTGTCCACCTTCCACCAGTCGCAGGGGAAAGCTAAGGCGATACACATAGTGTTGGTTGGACGAACAAGGATCGGACAAGCCAAGGGACCGATGGATGTGATTGAAAGCTCAACTAAGGGGCTCGTCGTTGCTTCTAAATCTAGGCAACACACACCCATATCTGAGATCCAATCTCCTCGAGGAAGAGATGCTAGTTACGGTGATGCTCTGTTATTGGGTATGATGATGCTCCAGCATAAAGATGGAGACAGATGAACTTTTCATATGTGTGTGCAATTGCTTTTAGCTCCCTACTCCTTGGTTTACGAGAAGCAACTAAGCGACGAAGAAATCTTGATGAAGACCTCGAAGGTCAGGTCGTGGAGCTTTACTGTAAAGCGTGAAAGCTGTTGCTCTATACTTTGACAATGGCTGAAGATTGCATGCTACAGTTGGAGCCAATCTTGGTTGATCGATGATTCACAACAGCTCTCCCTTTGTTTATCTTGTCTGATGGCGCACAAGTTGGGTCAGAGGGCTCTTCTTATGGTGGTAGGATTCCGGCATCGGGACAATGCCTTAGGGAACGTTACATCTGCAAGGACGGAGCAAAACACGACCTGAGAAGGGTTCTCCAATGGTGTTGCTCTGTTTATTTGAAGATCTTTGTAACCTGCAAAGAAATACGTTGTTCGATTCGTGATGAAATGGACAATAGGTTTATTCGAAGAGGAAGATGGGGCATATGGATCTCTAGTGGTCAGCTCTTAGCAGACGAGGATCGAGCTCAAGTTCTGATCTAAGTGGTAGATGGACTCAAAGAAGAGCAGTGAATGCTCGACTCTATGGTGTTCAAGGGAGACGAGCTGTAGACTAACAAGGAGTTGCAAGCGACATAGAGGAAGATGGAGAGGGAAGATTGTGGGGATTATTGGTTGTCGTATTTAGGTTTCCAGATCAAATGAGAAGAACGGGAATTTGTGGCTTCAAATCTAAGGAGCTAAGAAGAACTGATGGGGAATAAGTAGCAGAGAACTTAGAAAAAGAAGAAGAAAAGTGAGTCCCCCTCTCCAGCCTTGGAGGCTTTTTTTTGAAATTTTTTAATAGGCAGTGGATAAACCATAGGTTAGATTACCCACAATATGGTTGAGCTAACTGCTCCCTTAACGGAGGTTTATAGGTGTGAGATGGAGGGACTATACATGATTTCTCATGTAATTCACAATTATGCAGAGCTATGAATGTAATTGTGAAATTACTCAGGATTATACGTGTAAAAATTCCTATTTAAAACACAAAGAGTGTTTAGTGCCAAGATGTTAAGTTGATGTTCTTCGTTGCATGTAGACGTACAATACCCCCTTCTCTTTTTTTAGTACACATGGGCGGCAGATTCAAGCAAACGACGCGAACCGGACATAATGCAAAGTCGAATCGAATGTAATAAAGGCAACATTAAAAACACCATCGTCTACTTTTGGCGAGTTGTCGGATCGGACCTCAACTGTTCACGTTCCGATCCGACATCTGCGAATAAGCCCTCTAAAATATGAGCTTCTCTCTCATAGTTCCCATTCCTCCTATTTCCACCTTTCTATATTGGGTTTTTATCACTTGTGCCCCTCTGAGATATCACAATTTCAGTTATGCTCCTATATTTTTTGGTAGTATCAGTTGTGCCCCTCACTTCTTTCTCCGTCATCAGTTGTATTCTTCCGTCAGATTGACCGTCAATGAGTTGACTTAACCATGGTTTTTTCAAACTTTGATGCAGTTAAGAAGGGTATTATTGTACAGAATTCTTCATCTTCTTCCTCCTCCATTTGTTCTTCTTCCTTTCTCTTCATACTTTCTCTCTTAGTAACACCTTCATGCATCCATCGAATCTTTAAAATTTTTGCATTTTTACGGGTATATCACTCATTACGGATCAAATGGTGAATTTTATTGAATTTTTCGGTGAATTTTCATGAATCAATTAATTAAAAATTTATCTCTACCTTAACAAATAATGAAAGACCTTAGGGGTGACCTGGGAGGAGCATGTGCTGCGGGAGGAGGCACGCGGGGGAGGTAGGGCCGGGGGTGCAGGGGTCGCGGGGCGCAGGGACAGGGGAGGAGGGAGGGGCGCAGGGGTCGGAGGGACGCGGGGGCGCAGGGGTCCGCTGGAGGAGCACGTGTTGCGGGAGGAGGCACGCGGGAGCATGTGCCGCGGGAGGAGGCATGGCAGGGGGTGCAGGGGTCGCGGGGCGCGGGGGTCGCGGTGGTGCGGGGCGCAGGGGCGGGGGGAGGCAGGGCGAGGGCACAGGGGCACGGGGCTTGGGTCGCAGGGGCGCAGGGGGGAGGGGGAGGGAGGGGGCGCAGGGGTCGCGGCGTCGCGGGGCGCAGGGGCGGGGGGAGGCAGGGCGAGGGCGTAGGGGCGCGGGGCCTGGGTCGCAGGGGCGCATGGGGAGGAGGGAGGGGGTGCAGGGGCGCGGGGGGAGGAGGGAGGGGGCGCATGGGTCGTGGGGGCGCAGGGCGCATGGGCGGGGGGAGGCAGGGCGAGGGCGCATGGGCGCGGGGCCTGGGGCACATGGGCGGTGGGAGGTGCGGTGTGCGGAGGAAGGTGCGGGGGGCGGAGGGGAGGTGCAGGGGGCGACAGAGGAGGAGGATGTGGACAGAGGCGAGGCGCGTGGGCGGAATCGGAAGCTCGGGGGAGGTTGCAGGAGAGCTCAAAGAGGAGGAGGGAGGAGCTGTGAAGGAGGAAGAGAAGGGAGGAAGAGGAAGTAGATGGGGGAGGAAGAAGATGAGGTGGAGGAATGATCCGGAATCTTTTTTTTTAAACTGATTCCGTTTATTTCCTCAAAGTTAACGCCCATTTGCATTGTGGATGGATGGCAACTAACGCAAGGGGCACAACTGATAAAATGACAAAAAGTGAGAGGTACAACTGATATTACCAAAAAGATAGAGGTGATGAATCTCGTATTCATTATGCTAAAAGCCACTTATTAAAATCCCTGCTTAAACAACCCAATAAAAATCACCTCTAATTCTTTGATTTTATCATGTACTATATTGTGTATAAAATACCATTAATTTATTTAATTTCCCTTATTTTTCTGTAATTATTTTATCATTCAAAAATCCCTAAAATTAGGTAGACACTTTGTCTATAATTCACTGACCTTTAAAACCACTAAAAAATACAAAAACAACTCAAAACCACAAAATCGGTGTTTTTATCCCCTTAAAAATACCCCCCAAAATAGTTTTTTGTACAGATGACCTCTTTTGGATTTTTGACCAACATGAAAGTTGTAGATCTCGTCGAGACGAGCAACTTTCATGTTTTGACTTTTTCCTAATTCGGCCTCTAACTATTTCTTTTCTATTTTTCTTTGTAATTAATTTCTGAATTTTCTCATTGGGCCACGTGGCGCCCTCTGGGCCGCCCACGTGGCCCGCTCCTCTTCACGCCACCCGGCCTCTTTTGGGCCGTTGGATCACGCCAACCCCGCCTTCATCCTCACCGTCCCTCATCGCTTCATCGTCAACCGTCATATCTAATCCCAGATCTGATATCAGCCGTTCTCTAGCGCCTAAATGCTAGCCGCTCAATCCAGCACCCATCCAACGTCCCTCCATCTGCCACGTCTTCCCTCCATCTCCACCGTCAGATCTTCAAACCATCCAACGCCTCTCCTTGCTCCACGTCGCCCTTCTGTCCACTATCGTTGGATCTCACCCATCTCTTCATCATGACCACCCACTAGCGCTTGATCCTTAGCCGTTCGATCCCCTCTTCATCCAATGATCCCCAGCGTGCCACGTCCCCCTTTAAACCCACACCGCTGGATCTCATCCAACTTTCCATCTGGACCACTCATCGGCGCCTAATTCCCCGTCGCTGGATCTAATCCTAAGATCTAATCAGACCCTTCCGCTCGCAAGCTCATCCTCGCCGTTGGATCAAGATCCAACGGTCCAACCACCGTCTCCTACCTCGCGTAGCTCCGCTCCCAGGCGTTACAAACCTCGCGCGTACCCCGCACCCTTCCTTTTCTGGCCGACACCTCCAGCCATCTCTTCCGCTCCTAACGGTCGCCTTGCATAGCCCTATCCTCCGTCTCCCTCGCGTAACCCCCCTCGACCTTCACCATTAACCCCATCGCCATAAAACCCCCCTCGAAAACGTTCCTCCATCACCGTAACCTCCGACCTCCTCCACCTATAAAAACCCCTCCCCAGCCACCGGAGCCACTCGTCCACCAATTTGGGCCTTCACCTAGCTTCCTCCGCCCCTCCGGTGATAGCGGAGGGGCGGAATTGAGAGGCGATGATGGTGATTGGCCTGGTGTTGACCCACGGCGGCGCTCCGCCGTGTCCAGGTGCCTAAGCCACCCCTGAGCTCCGTGCCCTGGCCGAGCACGCAGGGCGAAGACCCCGAGCTCCACCGGAGCTCGATCCCAGGCCGCTACCTCCGCTAACTCCTCGCTCCGGCGGGGAGACTTTTTCTTCTCCGTTTCTTCTATTTATTACACCACCCTCCACCATGTCCACCTACGTTTAATCGCACCATCAGCTTCGCCAACATCCCAGCACCCTCGCACACCCATCTCCTTCCTCCAGAACCCCCTCGCGCCCCGACTCCGCTCCTCCGTCCCCACGGTGGAGGACTCGCCTGAGCCATCATCTTCTCCACCTCCGCCGGCTCCCATTCACCCACCTCTCACTCACATTCCACGCACACAAGCTTCGGCTATAATCTAACCTTGCAGATCCTCAATGGCCGGAGCAAGTCACTCCGCTCCTATCGACAGCTCCGCCACCGGCAGCTCTTCCTCGATCTGCCCTTCTTCATGCTGCCGGAGCACCACATCGCCACCAGCTTCCTCGCGAGGGCCTCAGCTTCCTTCTCCGATCTTCGGAAGACCTCGCGAAGACTGGCGGAGCTCAAGGGAGCTCATCGGAGCCCAGTCTCCTCCGGTGGGCCGCGACGGAGAGAGAAGCACAGATACCATCCGATCTTTAGGATCGGGCGGCTAGGATGAAGCCACGTGGTAGACCCGAGCCTCTTCCCCGACCTACAGGCTCGGGTCATCCGAGCCTAGAGACGTACCATCAGACAGTGCCACGTGGACCGAAGCTGAGGGGTCATCCGAGCCTAGTCCCTCACGTGCAGAGCACGTGAGGTGCTGGGTAAATTGCATAAAAAGACCCGGAAGTTTATGGAATTACATTTTGGTCCCCAGGCACGTGCCTCACGTGCGTGCCTGGTTATTTACAGGGAAGCCCTCCAGATTCTGAATATTTGCAAAAAGGCCCCTGCGCACAAATGGAGAAATTACAAAATGGCCAGGCGGTTTTTGGTATTTGCATTTAGGTCCCTCCAGGGACCTAAATGGAATATTTATCCCTTTATTTTATTGCATTTTTATTACAATTATGCCCTTGCACTGTTTTTAGCATAACTTGAGCATCGTAGGTCCAAATTGCATGATTTTAGTGTCATTTTGATCCTTGTTTTGTCCTCTACATTTTAGCATGCTTATTTGTTCCATTTGACACTGTTTTAATTTAAGTGATTTTTTTTATGTTAAAAATGGGACCATGCTCTATTTGTCTTGCTTGATTTGATGACCAATTTTTAATGATGTGTTCAAAATGACTCTAACTTCTTTCTATATTGCGTTGCTCACATTTTAGGGTATAATTCTGGTATTTTATTCTTCATGCATATTCCTTTGCATTATTTGCCCATGCATCATTTTAAATTGCATAAAAAACAAAATAAAAATGCATGCATCATGGCATCGCCTTGTAAATATCACAGTGCATCATAATTTGCAAATGGATCTGAAATTGAGATTAAATCACATTGAACTTCATGAATCAAAATTCAATACTCAGATTAGGCTGCCGTATCCCTGTGTTCGACCTTGGTACACTTGCCAAGTATAAATATTCCACAGCATTCAAAGACTGTGGTTTTTGCTGAACCAAATTCGCCTCCTGTACTACAGCATTATTCATCCTTATTAAAGAGGCGAATTTCACGCTCATCAAATGGCGCCGTTGCCGGGGATACGGCTTTGCTTAAGTTTTGAATTTTGATTTTTTTTTTAAAAATTATTTCAAAAACTTTTAGGTCCTCATCTCATGCATCATTTCTTTGCATATTATTTGCTGATTTAATTTCTCTGAGATTCTAACTTTTCTCTTTTGTGGCAGGGTCCATGAAAATCAAGGATGCCTGATCGTCATGGAGGCGCGAAGTCGGGAGCTTCCGCTGAAGAGGCCGCAAAAGAAGCCGTGAAGAAATTCTAGGATTTTTTATCAGTCAAATTGCATTGCATGTTGTAAAAAAACAAAAAGAAAAAAAAACATTGCATCTGCATATTTATTTTCAGTCTTGCATATTGTACTCAAAAAAAAATCCCCCCCCCCACACACACCTACACTACACATGCACATACTCACCCTCCCCCTGTATAATTCACTCTCTCTCTCTCTGTGTGTGTATATCTATTCTTCACGAACCCCCTCCCCCTCACCCTTGTACCATAGACATCCCCCCCTAAACACAGACCTTACTTCGGCTATGTGTAGCCTAAGTATAGGGGGGACCTGCCTATTCATCCCTTCCTCGTGTGGTCTTCTTGTGCTTAGGTCGATTTCAGCCTAAGTATAGGGGGACCCTCCTCCTCAGTTCCGCTATATCATCCTGTACTTGAACCGAGCCGTGGCCTCATGGCACTTATGCTGTGAGGACATAGCAAATTTTAAGTATAGGGGGGTATACCGTATATTATTGTATATTACTTTAGTCTTAGCTCACGTTTTTAAAACTTTTTAAATTTTTATTTTTCGGGCTGGGTTTTGGTAACCTTGGGAACTGAGTAAAAAACCTGTAAAAAATTAAAATTGAGGGATCAATCTTTGTAAATAACCCTTTTTCAAAAAGAAAAAAAATTGAAAAATTAAAATTGTTTCTCGGAATTTGACTCTGACTACTAGGCTTAGTAGACATTTTCAGTGAGGGAATCTCGGTCTCCCTTAGCAGAGTGGGTGGTTTAAAGGACACCGCATATGGCACTGTCCTTAAGGATCACGGGTCTCGACCCGCACTTACACCCATACTGGCTGAGAGTGGATATTTTTATTTATTTGAGTCTGGGTCAGTCATTGTCTCTCCCAAAAAAAAATTAAAACCCATAAAAATTTGCAAAAGATAAAAATCAAACAAAAATTCTTTAACCCATGGAGTTGGTGTATTCCTGACACATTCACACTCACGCAAGGCTTGAGTATTTTGAGGACACTGGATCTCTGGAATCTTGAGAGTCTGAGTTAACATGCCTTAGTCATTAGGGTTTTCATGACTTAAATATCCACACTCCTCTGAGTTGAAAGATTTGAGTGCTATATTGCACTCTTCATCTCTACCTTCAAGAAAATATGATCAGCACAGTCACTTCCACAACTGCATGATTGATGAGCTGAGATGAGATATCACTTGAGGAACTAGGACCAGAGAAACAAGTTTAGACTCGATCTAATGATATTCGAGGATGGGATAAAGTTAATGAAGGCTTCAGAAAACTTGAGTGTCAGCAAAAACCCTAGCCAGTATGTGAACAAGATTCATATGCTATCTCTTGATATTTACCTAAAAGTGCCAGGGTGTGATGAAACTTAAAGAAACTTGTTGATCAGTGTGTGCCAATCTCTTGGTAAAAGCAGTGGAGCTAGCCAACAAAAGAAATGAAATGTCAAAGAAAAAGCTCAATCATCAAGGTCAAATTAGAAATGAGCTTCCACCAATGGCGAGCGCTCCCAAACATTCTCAAAGTGTCCACTTGGACCAAGCGCTAATTAGGACCAGGAGTCAGGCTGACACCGAAAAAGGGCTCTGCATCGTAAATGCTACAAGTCTGGGTGTCGAAGGTATCTTAGATACTCAAAAGAGACACACCCCGGTGTATTCCCAGAAAAACAAGTGCAGACGACTCCAACTCTCTTGACGGACACATTGATCAACAAAATAATAATATACATGTGTTGAGTAAAAGGCACTCGAGAGGCCCCTTGTTCCAATGTGAGGGTGAGAAAATTAGACACAATCCCAGTACCTCCATCATCTGGCCGTCCATCAACATTTCAAAGTCTGACAAACTAATGAGACGGTGGACTGAAGCAAGAGTAGACTTATTCCCTGGTATTGAGGATTAGGTCTAGAGGAAGATCTTTGGGACTGGAACTTTGGGTGATGCATCGACTCGGCTCTCATAAAATGCAGTACACCAAATGTCATATCCTTATATTATATGTACAAAAAGAGAGTCTGGTAATCAGAGAAGTTGGATTCCTTCTGACTAAGGCTTGGATAAACCCAGAATTTTAGGATCACTTAGGTCAAGGGTCTTCAAAAGATCAAGCCTTGAATTTTTCACACGCACTGTCAGGAATTAATCCAACTCCTTCATTCTTTAGATGCTCGAGGACGAGCATGGTTTAAGTATAGGGGTATGATGAATCTCGTATTCATCATGCTAAAAGCCACTTATTAAAATCCCTGCTTAAACAACCCAATAAAAATCACCTCTAATTCTTTGATTTTATCATGTACTATATTGTGTATAAAATACCATTAATTTATTTAATTTCCCTTATTTTTCTGTAATTATTTTATCATTCAAAAATCCCTAAAAATTAGGTAGACACTTTGTCTATAATTCACTGACCTTTAAAACCACTAAAAAATAACAAAAACAACTCAAAACCACAAAATTGGTGTTTTTATCCCCTTAAAAATACCCCCCAAAATAGTTTGTGTACATATGACCTCTTTTGGCTTTTTGACCAACATGAAAGTTGTAGATCTCGTCGAGACGAGCAACTTTCATGTTTTGACTTTTTCCTAATTCGGCCTCTAACTATTTCTTTTCTATTTTTCTTTGTAATTAATTTCTGAATTTTCTCATTGGGCCACGTGGCGCCCTCTGGGCCGCCCACGTGGCCCGCTCCTCTTCACGCCACCCGGCCTCTCCTGGGCCGTTGGATCACGCCAACCCCGCCTTCATCCTCACCGTCCCTCATCGCTTCATCGTCAACCGTCAGATCTAATCCCAGATCTGATATCAGCCGTTCTCTAGCGCCTAAATGCTAGCCGCTTGATCCAGCACCCATTCAACGTCCCTCCATCTGCCATGTCTTCCCTCCATCTCCACCGTCAGATCTTCAAACCATCCAACGCCTCTCCTTGCTCCACGTCGCCCTTCTGTCCACTATCGTTGGATCTCACCCATCTCTTCATCATGACCGCCCACTAGCGCTTGATCCTTAGCCGCTCGATCCCCTCTTCATCCAATGATCCCCAGCGTGCCACGTCCCCCTTTAAACCCACACCGCTGGATCTCATCCAACTTTCCATCTGGACCACTCATCGGTGCCTAATTCCCCGTCGCTGGATCTAATCCTAAAATCTAATCAGACCCTTCCGCTCGCAAGCTCATCCTCGCCGTTGGATCAAGATCCAACGGTCCAACCACCGTCTCCTACCTCGCGTAGCTCCGCTCCCAGGCGTTACAAACCTCGCGCGTACCCCGCACCCTTCCTTTTCTGGCCGACACCTCCAGCCATCTCTTCCGCTCCTAACGGTCGCCTTGCATAGCCCTATCCTCCGTCTCCCTCGCGTAACCCCCCTCGACCTTCACCATTAACCCCATCGCCATAAAACCCCCCTCGAAAACGTTCCTCCATCACCGTAACCTCCGACCTCCTCCACCTATAAAAACCCCTCCCCAGCCACCGGAGCCACTCGTCCACCAATTTGGGCCTTCACCTAGCTTCCTCCGCCCCTCCGGTGACAGCGGAGGGGCGGAATTGAGAGGCGACGATGGTGATTGGCCTGGTGTTGACCCACGGCGGCGCTCCGCCGTGTCCAGGTGCCTAAGCCACCCCTGAGCTCCGTGCCCTGGCCGAGCACGCAGGGCGAAGACCCCGAGCTCCACCGGAGCTCGATCCCAGGCCGCTACCTCCGCTAACTCCTCGCTCCGACGGGGAGACTTTTTCTTCTCCGTTTCTTCTATTTATTACACCACCCTCAACCATGTCCACCTACGTTTAATCGCACCATCAGCTTCGCCAACATCCCAGCACCCTCGCACACCCATCTCCTTCCTCCAGAACCTCCTCGCGCCCCGACTCCGCTCCTCTGTCCCCACGGTGGAGGACTCGCCTGAGCCATCGTCTTCTCCACCTCCGCCGGCTCCCATTCACCCACCTCTCACTCACATTCCACGCACACAAGCTTCGGCTATAATCTAACCTTGCAGATCCTCAATGGCCGGAGCAAGTCACTCCGCTCCGATCGACAGCTCCGCCACCGGCAGCTCTTCCTCGATCTGCCCTTCTTCATGCTGCCGGAGCACCACATCGCCACCAGCTTCCTCGCGAGGGCCTCAGCTTCCTTCTCCGATCTTCGGAAGACCTCGCGAAGACTGGCGGAGCTCAAGGGAGCTCATCGGAGCCTAGTCTCCTCCGGTGGGCCGCGACGGAGAGAGAAGCACAGATATCGTCTGATCTCCAGGATCGGGCGACTAGGATGAAGCCACGTGGTAGACCCGAGCCTCTTCCCCGACCTACAGGCTCGGGTCATCCGATCCTAGAGACGTACCATCAGACAGTGCCACGTGGACCGAAGCTGAGGGGTCATCCGAGCCTAGTCCCTCACGTGCAGAGCACGTGAGGTGTTGGGTAAATTGCATAAAAAGACCCGGAAGTTTATGGAATTACATTTTGGTCCCCAGGCACGTGCCTCACGTGCGTGCCTGGTTATTTATAGGGAAGCCCTCCAGATTCTGAAGATTTGCAAAAAGGCCCCAGCGCAAATGGAGAAATTACAAAATGGCCAGGCGGTTTTTGGTATTTGCATTTAGGTCCCTCCAGGGACCTAAATGTAATATTTATCCCTTTATTTTATTGCATTTTTATTACAATTATGCCCTTGCACTGTTTTTAGCATAACTTGAGCATCGTAGGTCCAAATTGCATGATTTTAGTGTCGTTTTGATCCTTGTTTTGTCCTCTACATTTTAGCATGCTTATTTGTTCCATTTGACACTGTTTTAACTTAAGTGATTTTTTTTATGTTAAAAATGGGACCATGCTCTATTTGTCTTGCTTGATTTGATGACCGATTTTTAATGATGTGTTCAAAATGACTCTAACTTCTTTCTATATTGCGTTGCTCACATTTTAGGGTATAATTCTGGTATTTTATTCTTCATGCATATTACTTTGCATTATTTGCCCATGCATCATTTTAAATTGCATAAAAAACAAAATAAAAATGCATGCATCATGGCATCGCCTTGTAAATATCATAATGCATCATAATTTGCATATGGATCTGAAATTGAGATTAAATCATATTGAACTTCATGAATCAAAATTCAATACTCAGATTAGGGTGCCGTATCCCTGTGTTCGACCTTGGTACACTTGCCAAGTATAAATATTCCACAGCATTCAAAGACTGTGGTTTTTGCTGAACCAAATTCGCCTCCTGTACTACAGCATTATTCATCCTTATTAAAGAGGCGAATTTCGCGCTCATCAAGAGGTATAACTGATATTGCGATATCTCGGAGGGACACAAGTGATAAAAACCCTTCTATATTTTCCATACTGTGATTTCTCTCTCGTCAACTTTGCATATTTGCATTTTAATGCTCACTGATTCCCATGCTCAGAATAACCGGAATTATATACTCGTTTCAGCCAATAAGCATAGAAGAATTATACTCCATGTTGAGTGACGGAGTTACTATCTGCGTGAAAAGTTGTTTTTACGCGAGCAAATAATTTGACATGTCTACTAACACGCACGTTTGTTGAAAGATTAGGATTCCAAGTGTAATGTTAAGATACACCTATGTTTAATCTAACCTGATTTCACTACAGGAAGCTTAAATATTTTTAGAGATCATGCAATTCATTGTAGGGAGCTTTCGAGTTTTCAATGTAGACACGATTTTATTAGAAACGTTTTATTTGATATACTCAGATGTGCATGTATTACTGAAAGAAAGAGACACATGTGAAGCATGTTTCTATAGATTTGATAGGAGTTTCTTCGCTAGTAGCATTGAAGAGTGGGACCTTCTCATCGGGACATGCTACCATTAATGTCGCTTTAGCAAAAATGCTGAAGAATGAGAAAGCGTTTATTGAGAATTAACATACTTTCATCCCTTTTGATTTTGATACTTTTGGATTCTTAGCACCAGAAGTTGTTGAGCTTTTGAATAGGGTTTAAAAAGTCATGAGCAATAATGTTATGATTCCTATGTTTATGGATGTGGCGCTTAAAAGGATTGATTTTGCAATTCAAAAAGGATTAGCAGCACAACTTGTTGTCCGCTTGTATCATATTTTGATGTTATGATCATATTTGATACACAGATTAAATTTCCTACTATTTTCATGTTGACAATTTGATTTCTTAACTAGTTGGCATGAGATTATGCATCCGTATATCTGCAATCTTTGACAATTATATGATAACCATGTAATAATTATACACTGTGTTTATCAGTAAAGTCCTTTAATCAAACTATTCAAATTGATGTCAAGAAACTAAAAATAATAAAACAATTACAAGGAATACAACAACAAAGTCTTTTCTCACATTAAGTTGGGTCGACTACATAGATTCTTTGCCTCTATTCAGATCTATCTTGGATCAATCTCAAATTTAGATCCAAACAATAAGATTCCTTCGTGTAGTTCATTCCAACACTTCTTGGATCTTTCTTGCTATCTCTTAGTTGGCTCAACATTCCAAAACTTGCATTTCTTAACCGGTGCATCAACCAACCTCCTTTATAAACAATCATACAACCTTAAGTGATTTTCTCGCATCTTATCCTCGATCAGAGCTACACGGAATATCTTAAAAATCCACTACATAACTATCATGGTTTCTCTTTGTGGATTGGAATTCTCTCAATGGACGTATTCCCTCAATGGACCGATTATATATATCTGAACCCGTTAAATGAAACTTGCAATAAAAAATTTCAAGATTCAAAAACTCTCCAGAGCTGCAATTATTAGAAAATAAACATGCGGAAGCGAACATGGAAAAAAGATAAAGAAGAATAAGAACAATATGATTTAACGTGGAATCCTACTCCGTGAGGAGCGGGATGAAATCACGGGAGAAGCCCTCAAAGGGGCATATATTTCTGTTGCTTTTCTCAATGGATTACAGGGGGTGTGGAGCTCTATATATAGCACCCATGGAGTCTCCACATCCCAAACGTGATAGATGTGGTACTAACCCTGGATGGATAAATGGACCCTCTCTAAGATCCATTTACCCATCTCCCATCCATATGGCACACAACCAAATACTCCAACACTCCCCCTCAAGCTGGAGCATGCAATGCTTAGCTTGGACAAATGGAAAGAAACTTAACACACACTACACGACACGACGGACAATATCAACTCAACGCGCACAACTGTCAGATGCTGTCGAGGATGTTACTTCTCATGTTGTGCATGTGAGGAGGGACGAACGAGTTGGAGTGTGAGTCTGCTGAATCTCTTTGTTAGAGAGCACGTGCTCTAAACTGCGCCTGTCAGAGTCACTGCAACTGACATGAGTCTCCTCGTCGGAGTACTCTGGCCCGCTACAACATGTGGACAATTACTCCATCTCTGAAAAAGGGGCCGAACTGAAAAGGCCGTGGAAGTGCAATCCTCGTTGGAGTCCACTGTCGCTGGAGATTGGAGTCTGAAAGAAGTCTCATTGTCGGAGAACTGGGTCTCTCCCATCTGACACAAAGAATGGTGCACTACTCTGGTGTCCCTATGATACCACATGCAAACCCTTGCCAACATGGCATAGGGAATGGTCCTCTACTCCGGAGTCCCTATGGCTCACATGAAAACTCTGGCCAACAACAACAAGAATAAGATGGGGACCACTACAAAAAGATGACGTACATGTGCACATCTGAAAAGAAGACCACATCCATGTACAAGTCTGAAATTGAGGACTCGAGATCAGTCGTCAAGTCTGACAAAATCTGATCATCTGTAGAGTCTGGAAAAATCTGGCAGGGTTTGGAGAATATGTCATCTGAAGAAGACCTGTGACTCTATACAACACTCCCCCTTTCTCCCATACTGGTCGGAATAAAAATCATCGATCAAGTTGGGAGAAGACAAGAAAATGAGGAACAAAATCAAATAAGCCGTCATTTTTTATGGCTTTTCTTGTAATTTTTTTATTTGTTTAAATCTCTCTCTCTTTCTTTTTTTCGAAGCAATTTTTTTAAGCCATTAATTTTTTTCGAATACTCGTGTACGGCTTTTTTTAAAATTGTATGTGCCTTTTTTAAATAATCTAAACGTTGCCCATTTAGGCCCAAAGATGCCTTAGTCCAATCGGGCTTTACAAAATAACTCTCTCTCTCTCTCTCAATCTCTCCTCTTTTTCTCCTTTTTTTAAATCTCTCTCTCTCTCTCTTTAAATCTCCCTTTTCTTTTCTCTCTCTCTTTTAACTGCATTTTTTTTCAGTCTCTCTGCACTTCCCCCTTTAAAAAAAAGAAAAAATAGCACACGACCCAAAGGCCCACCTCATCCGTTACAAATATTTTTTTGTTAATGGTAATCGGCCCATCGAGGCTGCTTAGGGTTCCCAGTGGGAACCCTTCTCCCGTATTCACGTCTCCCCCGATTGGGGGGGGGGGGTCCTTCTTGGACTTTCTCCTCCAAACAAAGAATGGGGGCGAGCATGCCAGGATGGCGAGGGAGATCGGGCTCGCGGGAGCTGCACGCATGGGACCGCACACTTGGATGACGCGCCACAACAGATGACGTATACGAGGGGCTGCACAAGGGTCTGCGTGCAGGAACGTGAAACCGCCAGAAGAGAGGGCTCGCGCCTTGGAGCCGCACGGAGTACCGCCTGCGTGAGTAATACGGCGAGGAGCTCGCGCGTCGCCTGGGCACATGTTTCTAAGAATAGGGATCAAGGTTGGAATGGGATGAAGGGCCCACACTGCTTGCTTTGAGCGAGGAAGCCCTGGCGCACTGCTAGAGCGAGAAGGAAGCGGATAAGTCGCTTAGAAGAGGAGCAACTGGCGCTACCACCCTGACAATTGTGAGGAAGGTCGTGTGTCACCTGCACGCGATCAGGAAACCCTGGACTGTACGCAGGTGCACAAGGAGAAGAAGACCATGCTGTTGGGAGAGTCGTTGCACCGCGTAATGCTGCCTGGGATGTTCTTGGGTGTCGCCGCTAGGATAATGGGGAGGTGATTGTGGGTTTGGAGAGAAGGAGTACACCCCCTCTGCCTGGGGTTTGCACAAGGAGGCACGACAACCACTAGAGGATCACGAGAGGCGGTGCAATGGTGCATCACTATCGTTGAGAATAGAGGAAGATCTGGTGGCATCCTTTCTTGGGTTCCCTGATGGAACCCGCTTTTTTGGAATACATGGATGCGGAGACCGGAGAAGGCGTCTGTCTGGAAGACGCAGAAGCAAATCTGGAGATGATCTCACGGGTGTTGGCAATGCGAGATGTTGCAAGAACTTCCTGCCGTCGAACTGAGAGAAGTAGCAATGAGAACTAGGGTTTCAGAATGAAACCCTTATACTTGAATCGAAAAATGAACATTCTCCACGAACAAATCCACGAACAATAATCGAAACTCGACTAAATAAAAAACATAATATGATTCCTCGAGAATCGAACCCGCTCTGATACCATGTTAGAAAATAAACATGCAGATGGAATAAACCCTGGATGAGGTAAATGTGGTACTAAACCCTGGATGGAGTAAATGGATCCTCTCCAAGATCCATTTACCCATCTCCCATACATATGGCGCACAATCAAATACTCCAACAACAATCGAAGGTTGAGTGGAGCTCGCATGTGTGTATGTAGGCCCCATTCCTCCTCTCTCTATTGCTACAAGAACTCAAGATGCGAACTCATATATAAGTCCATTAAACTTGTAGCACTACTCCATATGGTACTAAAAAACTCCACCCAACCTCACATTGCTTCAACTTGAGAATTCCCAAATTTCCCTTCAACCCAATTAATTTCTCATTTGAAACTAATTTGATTACCCACTCTAATTATACAGATTTACCAAATTAAATCCTAACTAATTATATTACAATCAAATACAACACAACCCTCTTTCCTTCTCTTACCTTCTCCACCGTAGAGGGAATGCACGAGGATGGCTCATGGGGAGGACGAGGGTCATCGATAGCATATAATACGGTTTAGATATTGGATATAGAATGCGGAGGGATGGTAAATAAGTAAGGTGTATCTTTTTTGATGTTGATTGATTTGAAGGATAAACAGATAGATAATGCAATTATATAAGGGTTTGATGGGGCTGCCCTTTGCGGGCAGCCAACATGGCTGCCCACTCCGTTTTTTCCGCAATTTTTTTTTATTTTTTTGGAAAATTTATTCATCTATATATCCCTCCTATATGACATTCAAATTTCGTCAGAAACAGAGACTCGTACGCCCTCTATTCAAATAGGGTCGATTTTAAAAAATCATGTGACCGTTAAAAAATGACTGTCTGGATGGAAGTCGTATGAATATCTGTTTCTAACGAAATTCCAATGGTATATAAGAGGGATATATAGATGAATATACATGGTGAAATTTTTCAAAAAAAATAAAAAAATTTGTGGAAAAATGAGGCGAGACAGCCATGTTGGGGCAGCCCCAGTTTTTTCCATTATTATAATTGGAAAAAATGGGGCTGCCCCTGGGGGCAGCCAACATGGCTGCCCCCGCCCCATTTTTTGGCATTTTTTTATTTTTTTTTGAAAAATAAAACCATGTATATTCATCCATATATCCCTCCTACATGCCATTCGAATTTCGTCAGAAACAGAGACTCCTACGGCCTCCATCTCGATGGTATCGATTTAAAAAAATCCTGTTACCGTTAAAAAATTACTGTCCGGATGGAGGCCGTAGGAGTCTCTGTTTCTGACGAAATTCGAATGGTATATAGGAGGGATATAGGGATGAATGTAAATGGTGTTATTTTTCAAAAAAAATAAAAAATTTTGCCCAAATAAGGCGGGGGCAGCCACATATGACCCATTATAATTACCATTTTACCTTTAAATATAAAAAGATCATATCCGACCGTTTCCCAGGATTTCAAGGATAAACAGATAGATAGGCAGTAAGTTCGTTGGGGTGAACAGTGAAATAGGGGTTGACATGGTGGCGAATCTGGCGATGGAAAAGATTTGCATTTGCACATGTTCCAACTAATTTAACAGGAGTCGGAAAGACAACTCTGGGTTAGAAGATGTGGCCCGCATTGCATATTTTATGGTTCATAGTTGTGGCCAAAGGAAAACTATAAGCAATCACTGCAAAATCACGAGTGGTCACAGGAGCCAAATTGCCCCCCTGCCCCCCAGACCTTCCTGTACCACCACCAACTCCCCCACCACTCTCCCCGTCGGTGCTCCACTCCCTCCCGCCGGTGACCTCTCCCCTACTCTCACCTTCCCCAGGGACACCGACCTACGACTTCCATCTCCTTGTCGGCACTTCCCTCACACTTAGCACAGCAGAGTAGAGCAAAGCAGAAGAAAGATGGGGTCCGTCTCCCTTAAGATCGGCGAGGGCACGGCCCGCTTCCGCCGCTCCCCGTCGTGGCTCTCCTTCCCCCTCTCCCTCCTCATGCTCCTCTCCGTCCTCGCCACCAACCTCCTCGCCCTCTACGCCTTCACCCGATCCCCTCCTCCTCCCCACCTCCCCACCAACACCGTCACCAACGGCAACCTCTCCCTCATCTCCGACCACCTCTCCCTCATCCTCCGCGAGATCTCCACCTCCCAGCGCACCCTCTCCGTCCTCGAGCGCGACCTCCTCGGCTACGACTCCCCCGACCCCTCCCTCGACCCCTCCTCCCCATCCGAGCTCCGCCTCTTCCTCTCCCCCCTCCCCCTCCCCCTCGGCCCCGACTCCAAGTCCCACCTCTCCCACATGACCTCCTCCGTCTCCCACCACTGCTCCAAATCCCTCCACCCCTTCATGTCCTACTCCCCCTACCACCTCTGCCCCACCGCCCCCTCCCTCCCCCTCCAGCTCCTCTCCCGCCGCTGCGACCCCCTCCCTCGCCGCCGATGCCTCTCCCCCCGCGCCGTCCGCCACCTCCTCTCCTTCCCTTCCTCCCTCTGGTCCGGCCCCGGCGACAGCTTCGACAAACTCATGTGGATCAAGCCACGCGGCAAGAACGACTTCCTCGCCGACGAGGTCCTCGACCTCGCCCGCGCTCGCGGTCCCGCCCGCATCGGCCTCGACCTCACCCCTGGCGCCGGGAATTTCGCCGCCCGGATGGCCGAGAGAAACGTCACCGTCATCAGCCTCACTGTCGATGGGAAGATGAGCGACATCATCGCCTCCCGGGGGCTGCTCCCCCTTCAGATCACTGCCGCGCAGCGGTTCCCGTTCTATGACGGTGTGTTCGACCTGGTGCACACGATGGAGCTCGACGACGGGGGAGGCGGAATGGAGGGGATGGAGTTCCTGATGTTTGATGTCGATAGGGTGCTCAGAGTTGGGGGGCTGTTCTGGCTTGATAATTACTGGTGCGTGGATGAGAAGAGGAAGGCCGCGGTGACCGCGCTGATAGAGAAATTCGGATATAGGAAGTTGAAGTGGGTGGTGGGGGAGAAGGCCGATACCACGGGCGGCACCACCGGGAAGCCCAAGGTGTACCTGTCGGCGGTGCTGCAGAAGCCAAAGAGGGGGTGAGAGGTATGGATCCATTCCGTTGCTCCATTCTTTTTGTAGCAAATCCTCATAAAATTTTCTTCTTGGCTGAATAACTGTGTATGATGTGGGGGCGGGGCGTCGTTGGGGATCACTACATATGTTGTATTTATGTTTGTTGGAGCTGCGTCTGTAGAATTTTATGCTGGGAGTACTTGGCTACTTGCACTGTGTTGTACTATTTTTAGGAGGAGAGATCATCGATAGGAAAAAGTTGTTAAGAACAAGCATGACCTTCCGACACTTTTCCATTAATTATTACAAAGGATGCCATTCGTCTCTTACAAGTTTTCAGTCTGCTGCTTTGTCTTGATCCTTCATGTGCTCCTTTTATTTAATTTTATGCCAAGACTATATAACTGAATGTTTGATGGTTAAGAACTCAAGGCTAAATCAACTTACTTCATATGCTCGCATACATTTCCTATAATGGTAAGTATGGACTTGCCTGTTTACATTTATGCTCAATTCATGTCATTATAGTCACATACCATCCTTACTCCTACCATGCATGTTTTTCTTATGGAGTTATGTGCACATACCTGGCAGTACATATCTAAAATAGCGAAGCCTTCTCCCATTTTGATGCAACCTAGATTTGAGTATGCCTAATCCATTGTACATTATAGGTACACTTGCCATGCATACTTTATAACATTGACGTTAATTTGTACAGCAGTGTTTTCTCTGGAAATTGATATCAAAATATAGTATTATATAGAACATATATCAATTAAAAATGCATCTACATGTGCTAATACATAAATCTGTAAATAAATCCTAACTAACTATATATGTTTGAAATATTTAGGCCTCTTTATTTAATTTCCGGGAATCATCTTCAACCTTAAACTTTTTTAATAGTAGGACCGTTAATTTCGGGGGTCCGGAGCATCCCCTTGGTAATAGAACATGGGCCCTTTAAGGTGTAGGCACACCGCACTACCATCAGACCACTCCTTGGGTTCAACCTTGAGTTTGTTATATACGTTTTTGAGCTTTTAGGGTAATGGCATTGGTTGGCTAAACACATTTTTTCTCTACAACTCAATCTTTAATATCTGTTGACTAACTCATGGGCATAACCTCACAGAGCTTGTTTATTTGCAATTATGGCCTTTAAACACGTCTGTTTAGAGCCTTGGTACTTGCACAGAGACTGGAAGCCCTTTTAGACAAAAAATTCTGTTTTCCCATTTTGTCATGGAGTATAGCATACTCTAATGTTTGGCGATGTCCTCATCTTTGCAGAACTCACTGAATTGTATAGATCATAATTCGAAACTGTTGCCCGTCTTCATCCGGTTAATCTTCTTGTCAATTTTCCTTTTGAATAGTGGTTTCCACTACTTGAATTGTCTGAACACTTTATCCTTGGATTAAAAGGCAAATCAAGACCTTCCCAAAATAGTTAGCAATAAAGGTTAATATGTATCTCGCACTGCTTTTGGAGCTGAGTCCAATGTACCCTTGGTTCCATGTTCAATACCACTAAAGTTATTTTTGGTCGGTTTTCAAAGAATGCAACGCTCATCGAAGTTTGATTTGCCCATGCATTGACCTTTCTTTTGATGAGAGTACTCATGTCGCTTTGGCGAAGATGTTTCACTTTGAAACACCACATTTGATGCAATCTATATCATAAATAGCAGAAAGGTTGCGGACTTGCGGCATAGATATTCCTTGATCTTTTATTGGGCATACCATGATGACCACATTTCATGACTGTCAAGACTCTACTTCTAGAAAATATTCACACTGATTCTTCTATACTACCTAGAAGAATGAGGCTCTTTATCATATCTGGAACATGCATTAGTCAATTGTTTGTCGTCCCATAACGCCTCTTAAATTTGATGGTGCCCATAAAAACAACTCCTCCGTCGATTGATCTGCATGAGGAAAACCAATGTACGTATGTGTGACATATAACTATGGTATTGCCATCAATAAAGGTGATGCTCCGCAATGAGTTAGGTTGGTGGCATCCACATATGTGTTAAGGATCCATGTAATGCACAAGTATGTAGCTTCCATATGCAACTCGATGCCATAGAAGGCCGTATCGGCGATATATCGACGATATATCAGTTTCGACATGGAATGGGTATCGAAATCACCCAGTATATCCTTTTACAGGCATATCGGTTCATATCAGTAAAAATGACAGGAGTCAATAAAATCCTAGATATCGATCGATATCGCCGATATCTCTATATATCAATGCTAATATTCATGCAAGATTGATTCCACTACTTATCTAGCTACACCCAGTATTGAAACACATATCTTGCAACAAGACCCCCGTACTGGTAGGGTATGGTGCGACATGAGGGTGCATACAATGGTTCTTCAACTTAGAGTATATTTGCAAGTTATTTCATGTTGTAAAGAACTTGAATGAAATCAATTTCCAATATCTATAAGTCAATTCTTAAAAAAAAACTATAAGCCAAGAATCAACATTGATATCGATATGTTCGAAATGATCGATATATGTGATATAAGCTTCATAGATGACTGATATGTGTGATCTAAGAGTATATTTGTAGGTTATTTAGTGATCTACGAACTTGGATGAACTCCATTTTCAATATATACAGGTCAACAACTAATAGTACCAACGATATGTTCGATATGATCGATATGTGCAATATAAGGATCATAGTCTTCACAAATGATCTATATGTGTCATTTAAGTGTATATTTGTAAGTTATTTAATGTTATAACTTATAAGAACCTGAATGGAATACATTTCCAACATCTACAGGTTAGGAGTAAACATTAACAACGATATATGACCGATATGTGCGATATATGGGCTATAAATGACCGATATGTATGACATAAGTGTGCATTTGTAAGTTATTTGTTGTTTTAATATCTTGGATGATCTTAATTTCTAATAAAACGACAAAAATGATTTTTTGAGCCATTTTCGACATTTCCACAGATATCATCAATATATCGGCGGTATATCCCGATATATCCATTTCCGGGCGGACTGAAACGATATCGATATCGATACGGCCTTCCTTGCTCGATGAAACACCTCTCCCATCATGCGATCATTGTTTTCACGACTTCTCGTGGGTGTGGTCAACAAGGAGGGTAGTCATGATTGGTAAGAGAGTCACATGCGATGAAGGCAAGGTTCAGAATGTCAGTATGCGGTATTCGTTCGATCAGGTGGTCTGGAGCGAGTAAGCGAATAGGCGGAAGTATATGCGGATTATGCGGTTTCTATTATTTTAATTTAAAAAATTAAAAAATATAATAATAATTTTAGACATTAGATATTTATATTAAAAAATATAACATGAAAGAAATATGAAGTGAAGACTTTTTTGTACAATATGATATCAACCAAAGCATTTCCAAAAGTCATCCATTTTCAAAAGATAAAGAGGTTAAGTTAATGGCCGAGAGAGTAAAAAATGCTGTAAATTGATTGAAGATAGAAAAAATGGTAGATATCATTGTCCAAATTGGAAGATAACTTTTTTTGGAAGTGTAACCTGGTTAGTAAACATAACCATGAACCTTCGTACTTTAGTAAATGGTGTATTTGTCTACTCAGAGTTAAATACTAAAAAAATCAACCATTTAAATTAAATATATAATATTTGTTCTGTGCAGTTATAAAATTCCATGTAAATATGATATCTATATTCATTTTATCCCATAAAAGATCTTAAATAATTACATGTAATTTTTTCTATATTCATGCAGTTATGAGATAATGTAAACAATAGAGATATTGTTTGGAGAATCTAAAAGATTAGAGTTGTTGCTGCTGAATCTATAAATAGAGAGATTTAGAGCTAAATAGAGCAACCAACAAACCTTAGTAGAAGAGAAAAAGATGGCAGAGGAGCAACCCATGTGGAAGTCAAGAAGGTAGTGGAGCAGAGAGTTGCCTCTATTACATATGCGGCCACATATGCGGATTACTCGGCTGAGTATACCCCATGACCCGCATATTGAGCGAGTATAGCATACTTGGTACGGTAGGGGGACTGCCTTCGCATATGCGGCCGCCTAGGCTGACTTTCTGAATACTGAATGAAGGAGTCAAGGGTGACATTGGATTCAATTGCGTATAGGTGGAGAGGGAGGAGGCATACGACTCGAAGGGGAAGTAGAGGAGGGGAGGATAAAAGTGTAAAACTAATATCCACCATCGGATCTAAAGAAGATGTATGTCTGATTAAATTAACTCAAAAAATAGTTAGATTATGGTGTAAAGTAATGCAATGGTATAAATGTAACATTTAATCTCATGTACATAACTAACCCTAATTATTGTATATAAATAATTATATTAATGTAATTTTATTTTTGTGTTTTATTAATTATAAAAATCCCATAAAAATTAGATAAATATTGTACATATTTGTTTTGAAATTAGCAACAAATCAAAAATACAAAAAATCACAAAATAAATTAAAACAAGTATTTTTAATCCTTAAAAATACTTAAAAATATTACTATATACATATGACCTATTTTGAATTTGTGTTCTACATGAAAGTTGTAGATCTCAAAAAGATCTACAACATTTATGTTCAATGCCTTTTGGTTTGAAGCTTGTGCATATTTGTTTTAGATTTTTCTTTATTTTTTCTCTTTTCTATTTTCTTATTGGACCATGTGGCGCTTCCACAGTCGCCAACGTGGCCTGCCTCTTCTTCTCCACTTGCTCACTCTTTCCATCGTTTGATCGCCTCTAATGGATTCGATCTAAGCCGCTAGCTTCCACCCACTCCACAACCGCTTGATCTTCCTATCAGCTCCATCACAACCTCCGTTCCTGCTCTACTCTGGACCGTCTGATTAACGCGATCGGATGGTTGAGGCATCGTTTCCTTACTCGTAATGTCCCTCTCCCCCACGTTCACCTCACCGACACTCCTCCCCTCAATTCTCCCAACCGTTCTCCACGTTCTCTTCCATCGCCTCCACCTCCACGATTTTGACCCAATCACCGCCTATCTCGCGGCCCCCTTAGATTCAACGTACCACCTTCTAGGGTGAATAGACGATGGTTACAATCTCCACAATCATCATCCTATAACCGTCGTCCATCTCCACAAATCCACCTCCAGCTTCTCCATTGCCTCCTGTCCACCCTTCGTGAGAGGTTCCGGCCTAGCTCTCTTCCCCTTCCTGTGACAGGGGGATGCAGAATCGAGATGTGACAATGGTTGCATTCTCCAGTGAGATCCATGGTCTCCGACCATGCCACGATCGCCTAACAAGGTCGTTTGAGCTTCCTTCACCGGTTGAGGAGATGAAGCGAATACTCGAGCCCCTCGTTAGCTCAACCCAAGCCTTCCGATCACCCTCGCGTGTTCTTCAATCCCAGGTAAGTCTTCTTTGTGCTTTTTATTTCGTTTTCTCCAAATTAATTAGGCTTTCACAATCACTCCCACCCCTAATTGATTGCATCTCCACCTTCGCCACACATCCTTCACCCACTTGCTACCATCCTATCACCATCCTACTTCTTCCATATCTCCTTTCGCTCCGTCCTCTTCTTCTCATATTCGCATGAGAAGAACCCAACTGGACCTCTGCTCCCTCACGCCTCCAGGTCCTCACTCATCTCGCTCACACATCGCTTCAGCTATAGCTAACTTATTTGCAGGCCCTCTTCTTCAATGGTAGGAACTCTAAGACTCGCTCTGTTCTAGAGCACAAGGTCTGGCAAGCCACCATATTCTCCTCGATCATGTCTTCGATGATCCTCCATCGACTATCCAGCATCTTCACCGCCCATTTTCGGAGGTGGTTGGTGTATCGGAGCAGCAACAGATTGCGGGAGGATCTATGGTGCGCCCGCTGAAGCTTCATTGGATGACAATCACACAAGGAGGAGATGAGAGCAACCATAAAAGCAGACACCATTCGATTCTCCAGATCGGATGACCTGGATGAGTCTCGAGCCTCAATCTCCCAGCCTCCAGCCTCGGTGGGACCAGAGTTAGTCCCGAAGCATGGGAATCAGCCACGTAGTCTCGAACCCAGTAGATGACCAAACCTGGCTTAGAGCCTCATGATGCGTGCGTCACGTACCAGGTTTTGGAGAAATTTAGCCGAAGCTCGTGAAACTTCTTTGATTTGCAAACATGTCCAATTAGGCGCGTGCAAGGCATGCGCGCATGGGGTTATTTGCACCACTACCCTGCCGACTCTTCATATTTGCTAAATGACCCCCGTGCGCATGAAATAATTGCAGGGAAGGTTATGCGGATTTAAGATATTACTTTTATACCTTGACATGACCTTTTTGTGATGTTCATGTATATATTTGCATATTTTTATTTGCGTTTATGCCGTTGGACCTTTTTGTTTATAACTTGAGCATATAAACTCCTTTTTCAATGATTTCAATTTCATTATTTTGCTTATTTGATGCTCTACTTAATGGCATCACTGATTTGACACTTTAAACAGTATTGTTTTATTCGATACATAATGTGTCATTTCACTTATCATTTAAATGCAAATTGCTTACACATCTTAACATTGATGCATTAGATCTGAACTTGTTGCTCATATACTTTGATCATTAAAGGGCATAATTATTGTACGTAATTTTGTTTGCATCGCATTGCATTCTGTTGCTTGTCGTCTTTTATTTAACTTGCACGAAATGAAAATAAAATGCATTATGTTCATACATCATATATTGCACCGTATTGTTTGTGCATTTTTGACCTAGGTAGATAATTATATCACTTAATCTAGGTATTAGGATCTGATTAGTCATTAAGGTAGCTCGTGTCCCTGAGTTTGATCCTGGACTACCCATGTAAAAATATATTTAGAAAGAGCCTCCTCCTCGAGGAGATATTTTTGGCTCGGTCTCTGATAGATCGTTGATCGGCCTTGTTACAAATCGACTATATTTATGTAGCCAATCAACGGTTCATCGGGGAGCAACACATCAAAATAATATAACAGGTTTCAAGTAATATGTATTCGAGAATTAATCAATAATGAGGATAGAAACATCCCGATATAGTCAATATAACAATGATATATCCTCTTTGACATGTTTAGGATGTCATTATTGTCTTCGCTTTCATTACCCCCCATCCCCCAATTGAACGATACATCATTTCACATGACTGATATCATCTAAATCTGAAGTGTTTAGTGCGGAATTTCCACCATTTTGATAAGATATTGTCAATATCATGTTAATATCAATGCTTTATCATTGATCTCAACCATGTTACTTGATTTGGATGAAAACCAGTTGAAGGTAACTTTTTGTTTTTTTAGCTTTGTAAGATGTTTTTTTTTCATTATTTTCTATAGCTATTCCTAGTATTTACTCATTTGGATACAAATTTGTTAAAAATGTATTAGTAATCTATCTATTGAAATCTAGGTCGATGTCAAGTTGGTGTTGATTGCCCTTAATTTATGTAGAATATAATTTCAAATATATATTAGATCATCTTTTTTTCCTTTCAAATATGCCGTTATCATGAATGATATACTCTATAATCTATATGTTATTGCACTAGTTTGTTTGTTTCATCTCCGATATCGCTCAGGATTTTGGTTATACATAGTATGCGATGTAACTTGATGCGAATGTGCTAAATGCACTTCCTTCTTGTCTATAAGAATATTTTTGTATAGTACTTATGTTATAAGTACTATGATGATTTTAATGAGCGAGAAAATCACTTTTTAAACCATTTTTGATTTTAATGAGTGAGAAAATCACTTTTTAAACCGTTTTTGAGATTTTCATCGACATCTGTGATATTTCTTGATTTATTCCTTTCTAAATCTACAAATATGATATCAATATTTGATATTTCAAACCTTAATCAAAATACACGATGCTATATAAACTCCTGGGACCATAGCTTCTTTCTATGTATTCTGCACCACTGCTTTACTGGTAACGAGGGAGGGATGCCAATACCTTTACGGAGTAGCCCAACTAAGGTTGAATTTTGTACAATCTATGTTGTGATTGTTTGTTCGCCCAACTAAGGTTGAATTTTGTACAATCTATGTTGTGATTGTTTGTTCGTTTTCATTTGATATCTGTTTATCTCGGCACATAATACAGTGCATCCCTTGATGTCCACAATATTGAAAATGCACATGGTGAAAAGAGGTTGCACATCAAAATTGTTTTTGATCGCAATTCAATGACCTTAGTTTTGTGTTGTCCTCGCCGCAACATCAGATTATCTGCTTCACTTTTCCTTATCCTTCATTTCCTTCATGATCCCACCAAATTCCACTCCCTGCATGCCTTCACTTGCTGCCTGCTCATTTGCTTTCACCCGTCCTCTCATAATCTTCTCCGCCACATCTCAATCTTCTGTTGGCCCCCTTGTATCATCATGCCCTCTTCCTCCTTGAAGGCGACTTTGCTTGGAGTCTCCCGTCCCCTCCATCTCCTAACAAGGAAACACATACTTTCTTTCCTCTTATTTCTTAGACTGATCCAAAATCTTGCCTCTTTCACGTATCCTCGATTTGTCCTCCTATTTAAATCTCCTGACCTCTGTTATCCTGCATGATCTTACACCCTTTCTAGTATTGCCCCAGCTTTCCTCTCTACCCCTTTAGCTCCTTTTCCGAAAACTGACTGCACAGTTGCTGCCTCTTCTACCACCTTTCTACCTACAAGGCATTTTCTGCTTCCCTTTGGGCTGGCATTGACCAGAGTTTCAACTTGCTTGGTCAAGGTCTGAGGGAAAATGGCCTCTTTGATAAGGTCCTCGCCCTCGTTCATTACGATGTTTGCATTGGGCTAGATCATTGACCTTGCAGTGGGGATTTTTGTTGCTGACCAATAGGAACGTCGTCGTGGTTAGCCTTGGAGTGGACGGGGTGAAATAAAGTTATCACATCGTGCATGTTTGTTCCCACTACTGGTAATGCATGGAAATTGATCTGGGTCAATCACAAGGTATCCGGCATCATGCATAATTGAGGAGTTGGCTGAGGGAAGATGGAGTTCTTTATGTTTGAAACGTAGGGCGAGGATGGGACATTGCTTTGGATGGGGAACTACTGTTGTATCATGAGTGTAGGAAGGAAGCCTCCATCTGGGTGTAGGAAGTTGAAGTGAGTTGTAAGGGAAAAGGCAGATGCGAGGTATGAGCGTCTGCTGAGGGAAGCGGAAGACAACTGATAACTTTTTGTCAACAGTTTAGTCAGGGTGAAGCCCTTCTCTCCCCTTTTTCTGATGCTTTTATTATCTTGTGAACCTCTTTCAATATGATGAATGACATGTTTTTTTTTAAATATAAATACCGTCTGATGAATCTAGGATGCGTTGCGGATGTTTTGTGGATTTTTTATGTAGTATATTTGTGAATTGTGTATCAGTCATTTCAAGGAATAATTGTGCTGGGAATAAGTTGGTTGCTCATGTTGCACTGTACTTTTTGTTAGATTATGGACGGGGTTATGAATCCAAGAAGCTTCTAAGAATCAAGAATGAATTGTATACAACGTCTGTGTTTTTTTGGATTTTATGATTTTTTATAAAATTAATGCAACCCGTATAAAACTTATGTTTGCAAGAACACTTGTAATTCCCTCGACATTGTTGGAGTATGCGTCATTGTAATGATGGGTAATTGTATTCCTCCATGATCCAATTACAACATCCACATGTTTAATCCCACATCTACCATTAGTGGGACTCCAGTCAGTTGGTGGGGCTATATAAGAAGCCCACACCCCTTATAACAGTTGAGAGAAAAAAGTTAATGAAAACATCGACCTTGAGATTCTCTCGTGGTTTCATCTCGTTCTTCACGGAATAAGGTTCCATGTAAAATCCCGACATTCTTCAATGTTCTTGATTTTTTATCTCTGACATGCTTCCGCATTTCAGATTTCTAACATGGTATCAAAGTGGGTTCGTTTCTCAAGGATTTTGTTTATGCTCATGATTGGTTCAAGTTCTAGGGTTTCTTCTGAAACCCTATTTTTACATAGTTCATGGCCGAGTTTCGATTCTTGGATTTCTATTCTTGAATATTATTTTATTCATATTTGAAAATATGTTAATGTTCGAAGGTGTGTTGAAAATTCTGAGTATGCTGTCATCGAGGTTGAATGCAACTAGGGGTTTTCCTGAAACCCTAATTTCGCAGAGGCAACATCTCTAGACATGCTCAAATCTGCCGCCCCCATCTCCTCTACAATGATCTTCTAGTGGGTTTACGCAACTCATGGTTTTCTGGTAACCAAACACACTATAAAAAAGGCGCGATTGGCGTGCACATGGTGGCTCGTGATGTGCACGTCGAGTGCATGCCAAGTGCATGCCCACACTATGGGAGAGCACATGTGCTCGCCCGATGTGTGTTCGCCCAATGGAGGTTCGCTAGGGTAGGCGGGTAAGCACTTGTATACACCAGGTGCTCGTCCGACCTAAGCTCCACGTGCACATTTAGGATCGCCAAAGGCTCACCCGCATATAATCTGGCGAGCGAACGCACGAGCACATGTGCTCACCCAAACTAAAGAGGTGAAAAAATATACATGTTCGACGGGGTTTAGACACCTCGTCGAACCTGTATTGCATGTAGAGAAACCACTGCAAGTGCTTATTAGAGTGAAGAAAAGTACCTTTAATGTGCCATCTATCCAACTAATTCAACTAACTTGTACCTGCCAAACTCACATAATATATATGAACTTATGAACTAAACATATAAGCTAATATAAAATTTCAGTAATGCATCATATTTAGTAGCTAAATATAATATTAATAGATTTTTGAAATGTTCGACAATTATAAGTACACCTAATTCTAATATTAAAGTTCATACAGATGAAAAGATTTCATAAAAATCCACAACAATCAAGACAAAAACCATCAATCATTTCTTTTTTGATCTAAAAGATTTGGAGATTAAACTATGGTTTGCTTTCTTTTTCTCCTTCTCCTTAAATCTGGCATGCGTGCCTCGTCTTTGGGTCATTGTCCTCCTCTTCATCTGATTCAATCTTTTCATATTGAGATGCACGCCTTTGTGACCTACATTATGGAAAAGATATATTTATATATATGATATACAATTAAAGATATTGAAATATGAAATTCTTAGGATTTAGAAGGAGAATACTTACATGTATACCGAGAAATCTTGCTGGAGCTTCGTCACGTGCTCCACTATCATCGCCATCTAAGACTCCATATGCAATGATGGCTGTGATGACTATGACTGTGAATACGATGGCTGGCCATAAGTAGAATAGGAATGATGATGTTCCCCCACATAGCATGGAGGAAGATCACATAGCGTTTGCTTCCTGTTCGCCACAACACCCCTCTCCTCCAACATCTATTAAAATTTTGATTGTTTCATATGCATATATAGTTAAAAAACGAATCTACTAAAATAATATTTATCAATACCTGTTTTCAAATTGCTTTATCAAACGGTGGTTGTTCCCTATAAGGATCCCCACCCCATTTCTATGCAACTAGTGCCAAATAATGATCTTGAAATAAAAGTTAAAAAGATAAGAAATAATTATATTATATCTTTCAAATTGCTTACAGATAAAAAGACTAACCAACAATTCTCCTGCTTCAAAAGTGGACCATTGGGACTCTCCCTCTTTCCCACTCATGTGGGACCTAGACCACATTCTGAAAAGAGAGTTCTCTTTCCAACCTTGTTGCCTGAAAATAAAAATAATAACAGAATGGAACTATAATAAGTTAGTTGATGAGCGACCAATCGATTAGGGTTAAGTATCAAGAATAAACACGAGTCATTGTGACCCTAATAAGCTAATCGGACTCAGTAGGAAAATAGAAGCCACACGATCAAAAAGATAAGTCGATATAAAAATAATGTCTACGGTCTCCACTATTTATTTAACTTGGTATAGCGACCAGGGTCGAACACAAGTAGCACGAGTTAAATCTACGAAGTAGTCGTAATCAGGGAGTAAAAGGCATCATTTTTGTAATTTTTAATTTTGCAGTTTTTTTATATTTTCAAAATAAGAAAACAAGACAAGGAGATAAAGAATAAGCAAGCTTTCACAAATTTTATTAAGGGTCAAAAATGTTCAAAAATAGGAAACAAAAATATTTTTATGTTTTTCAAATATCAACGATTTTCTGGAAATTTTCCAATTTTTATATGATTTTATAAAAACTAAAGAAAGGCAAGAAGAGAAATCAATGTACGGCCTGGACTAAAAGGCAAATTAAAAATACTAAAAATGCCTTAATGTTCTGGTTGTGATTTTTATGAGGTAGTAAATGAAGATATCTAACAACAACTGAAACTATTTTTTTTGATTTTTTTAGAATTTTTAATGATTTTTATAATTTTTGAGAGTTTTTAGGTTTTTAGGGTTTTTATAAAAGGGATATTGTAACAAAAATGCTAGTGGAATCAAAACACAGAAACAAGCACACGCATTACTTTTTTTGTGATTTTTAAAACAATTTTTCTGTTTTTTTATGAATTTTATAAAACAGACATGACACTTTTTTGGAGTTTTTGATTCTTAGAAAATATCAAACAAAATCAAATTAATTCACAAAAATGGCCATAAAATACTATGTATTAGTAGGAGCTAACATTAATTTTCGCGGAATTTTTGGAGTTGATTTGATAATTATTTAATAAAAAATAACACGCACAACAAGCAGGGGACCTAAATGCAATTAGACGAAAGTTTACATGCCAAAAGATAACACGGATAAAAAGCTCAGGGTAAATCTTGCAAATTGTTCAATATATTCACGTACATGTTTAAAAACACACGCACTGGGGTGTATTTGCAATTATCAGGAAACTTATACTCAAAAGATAAAATCCACAAGGTTCAGGGATAAGCCATGCAAATAACCACAAACTCACGTGTACATGCACGTGTCTCAGGTTCGGAAGGACTAAAATGCAAATACTGAAACTATAAGGCCCAAACTGCAAAAAGTCTGCACTACCACTTTAAACTATGGATTAACTAGCAAAGCATAAAAGAGCGGGATAAAGTATGCAATATACCCTGAAGGGGCACGTGGCACGCGTGGAAGGTGTTGTGGGCATGAATCCACATTTCATCATCTTTATTCTATCATTTTGGCCTCAAAAACCCTAGTAAATGCTTGTAAATAGCATTAAATAGAGCAATTTAGCATGCATACATGTGCATTCAATTAATGTGTAAAATACTGTAATTAAAGCCAAAATTATAGAATAAATAAAAGAAAAGAAAAAGAATAAAATATTGTAAATATTTTATGACCCAAAACCCCGAGACCTAGGCATCTTGATGAATAGGTCGACAAGGAACAAAGTAGGGGGAGATAAGGGTTAAATACCTGTCCATTTTATTCATTCTTTATTCATTTTGGGACCTTTTTTTGGTTCCACTTTTTATACATCAAATAAAGAAACTTTGTACATGAAAGTTGTAGATAATTTTATATAGAAAAATACAAAATTGATTTCATTCAAAAATAATGTACAGATAAAAAGTTATGGTCTGAATAAAAATCTAAAACTCCAACTTTCCAGACCTATATCTTGCAAATAAAAACTCGAAATGTACCAAATCACCTTTAATTGTATATAGCATAAAATAATCTATTTAATGGAGGTAGTTTCGTATTTTTCGGAGTTACGGTTTGAAAGTTGAGTTTTGGACCCTTGTAGTATACTTGTACAGATTAGAATATTCAATTTATTATTTTCTCATTATTTTTGTATTTTTATATTTTTATAATTTTGTAAATATTACTTATAATGTATTTTTATATTAAAATTAGAATAAAAACCTAAAGAAAACTCAAAATAAAAATATATGTATATATAATACATATGTATAATACCTATATACATACTTATAGTATTCATACTTATATTTTATTAAGTGTATAAAATACATCAGAAAAATAAAATAAAAATATATTTAAGTGTATAAAAGTATGTTATAATTTTATAAAATAATAAACAAAATTAAAGAAAGTACAAATATAAAATAAAATTAAATTAATAAAATGTATAGGTATATGTACCTACAAGGGGTATAAAAGGAAACTTTTAAAAATATACCTCATAAAAATAATTAAAAATCAGAATTAAATACTTTATAAAATAATAAACATTTTTTATTTTATAACCTAAATAAAATAACATCATTTACTAATTTTAAATGATTTTACAATAATTATTTCCAGGCTTTTTCCTGGTTGGTCCACGTGGACCAACCAGGAGGGCTGGAGAGTTGACCTCGGGTCAACTCTCTGACCCAGCGCATGAACCCTGTCAGAGTTGGTTTTCGAGCATATTTCTTGGCTTTTTCGCAACCAAACCTTTCACCCTTTCGACTCGACTTCTTCTGCAAATCTCTTCCTCGATCATCCACCTTGCCGGCCCCATGATTACATTGGGCCGAGGACCAGCGATTTCCCCAATATTCGTTGATCTTTGAGCCCCTGTCACCTCGGGTCAAACCAAATATATGGAGCACCCCGACTTCAATTTCAAAATCGAGTCCCTTCGGTCCACCCCTCACCGCCTCTCTTGTGCTTTTGGCTTCTTGGAGGTGACAGCTCCACAGTGGTCCCGGCAACCAAGGCGTACGAGGTCGGAGGCGTCTCCACCACCTCCCGCAACATCGGTGGTTGAGGTACTCTTTCCTCCGGTCCACACCGTCGAGGAAGCCACTTCACCCATTTCTTTTTCGTGCATTAGCTTAGCCTTAGTCGTAGGAGCAAAAGCCCTCTAGAAATTTCGCCATCCATCGTGTGAATCGCTCGATTGCTCATCCTCGCCGGAGCGCAACTCCGACCAACTCCCCCCACATCGATTTTCGCCACGATTCCGCCCCCTTAAGGTCCACGCAGTTTGCCCTGGACCTCCTAACTTTTTTTTTGCAGGTCAACGCGCTTTGACTCGCGCCTGGAGGCGATTCTGGAGCCTCATCGGAGCTCGCAAAGCCCCCCAGCTCCGCCAGCCTCCCGCGAGCACCCCGGCATTCGCCGTTGTATTTTGACGCCCCCAGGAGGAAGAGCCGACCTCCAGGAGCTCCCCCGTCCATTTTGAAGTCTCATAGCCACCGGAGGACGGAGATTTAGCGCGGCGAAGCTCGCCCTCGCCGGCGTTCTTCGCTGTTCTTGGTCCTCGCCTCCCAACCGTTGGATCGCGGAGAATCTCCAGACAGCCCAGCTACCGTTGGATGGCGCAAAGTTCGCCACCGTCAGATCGTCTCCCAACGATCTAATCTTCGCCGTCCAACGCGAAGCGTCACCAGCCATTGGATCTGCGCCACGTGTCAAGTGAAGAACTCAACGCCGTTCGATCTCCTCAACGAGGGTATTTTGCAGAGCCACGCTCGCTATTTTTGTAATTTTATTTTAGTCCTGAAACTTTTATTAGTAGTTTAAATATTTTGTAAAATTTGCAACTAGGCCCTCGGATTTTAGAAATTTGCACATAGGTCCTCTGACACGTCACCTCACGTGACCTGTTCACGTGAGGTGTTTGCATTTTGCAAGGAGGCCCTCGGCCCTTTAGTTATTTTGTTTCAGTACCAAAACTTGTAGCTCAAGTGTTAAACTTTTGGAAATATTGCATATTAGCCCCTGAAGGTTTTTGGAATTACTTTTAGGTCCCTGCCAAGCGCGTGCAAGTCACGCGCCCTGGTGGGTATTTTGTACTAACACCCCTGCGGGTCTGCTAATTTGTATTTACTCCAAGAACTTTGATAATTAGTGTAAAATTTTGTGTAAATTTTGTAATTTTGCCCCTGGACTTTCGGATATTTGCACTTATGCCCCTGCCAGGCTGTAACATTTTTGCGTGCTTCTCTCATTTATTTAAGGCATCATTTTAACTTGAAAAATCCCACAAAAATTATGCTAAGCTCATGTTAACTTGTATGTTCACGTCATATTTTTAGATTTTATTTTTGTTGTATTTTCATATTTATTAAAAATAAAAAACATGTATTTTCCATACTCTTTGCATTAGAAAACCCATAAAAATTATAAAAACATTTTGAAAAATTCCAAAAAAATTATATTTTGTGTGTTTTGTCATCTACTAGTGTCAGTCCAAAAACCACTAAAAATTGCAAAAGGAAAATTCTAAAAATTAGAAAACCCTAAAAATCTTTATAAAAATCTAGAAAATCATAGAAAAATCACAAAAATACAAACTCAGTTGCTTTGTCTTCCTGGTTTCATTGTCTATATTTTAAAATTAATTTGAGGAATTTGAGGTACTGTTTAGTATTTTTCAACCTCATTTTAATTTCGGCCAGCGAGTTTATTCACTGTTTTCCCTTGTTTTGCCTATTTAGAATACCAAAAATATTTTGGAAAACACCAAAAAATCATAAAAACAGTAAAAAATTCATAAAAACATCAAAAAGATTTTATTTCTGAGTTTTTGAGTATTTTTGCATATTTTTACAAACACATTATACTCTCTTTCCCCTATATTGTCTATATAGTCCTATATTGAAAAAGAAAATATAAAAATATAAAACATAAAAAGAAAAGACAAAATCAGTAAAAAGAAAATCAAAATACAAAATTAAAATCAAAAATTAAATAAAAAATATAAAAAATTAAAAACCCACAAAATATTTGCTTTGCATTAGTGTAGGCAACACTTCACACTCACTCACACACATTAGTTTGTTCTACCCTGTTTGCTCCCTGTGTTCGAACTCTCTGCATACTTGCTTGCTATACATCTTTTGTGCAGAGTTAAAAATAAATTTTAACTCCACATTTATTTCTTATTGCTTGATCTATAATGTGGGTTAATTGTTGATTTTAGTTGAGTTTCTGAGTGGTCGACACTTCGACTGAGTTCCCGCTTTATGTGGAACTTAAGACCGCAGAAATTTGGCTAGATCAAGTGGCGTTGTTGCCGGGGATCAACAACGAGTAGTCATTTTTGCTTGACTGTGTTTGTTGTCTTCACTATTGCTTGCTCTTTTATCTCTCTTGATTTTGATCTATATTGTTGAGCTTTCTAACCTCTCTTTTTCTTGTCTTCTTGCGAGGGACCGCGGAGCGAGGCGTATCGCTTAGGGGATCCGAAGCAACCACGTGAAGCGGGGCCGGCTTTTCTTAAGCCAAGACGGCAGGAGAGAGCAAGAGGAGTGAGAGAGAGTAGTAGTTAGCTTGCATTTTATTTTGTGAGAGAGAGTGACTACTAATTTGTAATAATATAGGACTTGGACACTTAGACACTTCGGGCCTAACTTCCGGGTGTTTGTTCACCCGGGGGCTCACCGCGGTTTTCATCACGTTTTTTCGACAGTCATTTTCCGATTTTGTTTTCATTTTTCATTTCTTTTGTGGATTGAGCCCTTAGTTTTAGGCCGGCTTGTTCGATTAGATTAGGTCCAAACACACTAATAACCATTGCATGCACGTATAGCTCGAATTTGGACTTAGTTTAATTAAACAGTTAACTCATCTTCTTAGATCCGCCGCACCGCGAGCCCTCCCTATCAAGCGCTACTCCTGAACTCGATGTGTCGAGAAGAGGAGGGGGAGGTCTAGACCGGACTCTTAGGATCGAGGATTGGTGATTAGCTTGTGGTTCTTAACGCTAGCAGTTGCCTATCTTAGGATGATTTCCGCATTGCATACGGGCATGTAGATTAGGTTTATAAATTTCTGCTTTGCATCCCGCATGGAGAGAGCTGTGATTCGCTGTAAGTCTTCTTACTTTGCATCCATCATTTAGGCACAAAGGTGAGATTTCCATCTTTGTGTCGACTTGCACGGCTTTTCCGACTCTATTCTCCCTCTGTTTTTGGACAAAGTAGGATCAAGAAAATACAAAAATCGTTAGGCGCTTGTTTGAATCTACTCAAAAGAAGCGATAACACCAAAAAAAAATTAAAAAAGGGACTGCTAAGAAAACTTTGACCTAAATAAAACTTGTAATGGAATTCATTGTTTGGGGAGAGTAACACGCTCACTTGTTTTCAGGTTGCATGGGAATGTCTCCTTCCAAGTGAGTTGAGTGCTTCGTAAGGATTAGAGCCAAAAACCCAGCTTGTGGCTGCCTTGTGTATCGCATGGATGTCTGAAGTATTGGCGCTTCTATCGTACGTGGACGAGTAGGGCTTGGTCAACATTGGTGACTCTCTATTGTGTAGAGCATCGACCTAGTCCGAAGTATCGAGTCTAGTCCACGCCTTCACGGGGGTGTCTGTCTCATCGTCTCGCGTCCGAGTAGGTTCTTGCACACTCACGAGTGATTCCGTTACGAGCGAGTTCCGAAGTATCGGTTTCGCCTATTGGCTTCCTTTCTCTATTTCTTTGGCTGAGTAGGGATCCAGGAAGGGTTAAAAGGACCTCAAAAAGCGCAAGCTACAGGTTACACAGGAGGAGGACAAGTGCAGGATACTCTTCCGGCAGTACTCTCTCCTTTAGGCGTAGCGCTCTAAGGACTCGTGATAAGATTAATTCTTGAATTCAAGCTAAAATCGATAAGATAAAAGCCGAACCTTCACGGCTTCATGTGTTGAGTTGGTGAACTTACCCCTGCTTTGTGTTTGATTGCTAGTTATCTTTAGGTCAAGATAAAAAACATAGCACAATTGTGCGCAATTTTGCTTCTCCCTTCTTCTTCTGCAGTCACCGTGCTCTTCCCAATAATCAAGATGATGGGACGGAGATCTCTTAGGCCGACTCTGTCGGCACCGCTATCCAACACTCCTCCTCATTCATCTAGGACAACCTCGGAGAGTCCACTCTCCGAGCCTGAGTTTACTTCCGCCATGTTCCCCCTCGATCACCCTTCTCATTCTCCTTCTCTCAGTCCAATAGTTTCAGAATTCAGTGCATCGAGAGCTCAGAACATTTGACGGCGCCTGAGATGTGTTCTTTTGCCTTTTCAGAGAACCCCGACATGGCTGACAGAGGCGAGCATCCTGATGATCATGAGCACCCTCCATACTTCATTGATCAAGCCGCAATCAACAATTCACTTCTTGCATCCCTGGAGACCATGCAGAGGCAGATTCGTGACCAGGGTACTTTCATGGGTGATCTCATGAGAGAAATAGCACAGATGAGAGAGAACCGACCTGGGGGCGGTGGCGGTGGTGGAGGAGGAGAAGGACCTGATGCAGGAGGAGGTGATCCCGACGCCGAGAGACCGCCACAGACTATCATGAGGGAATTGCACAATCCAGCCGCATCCCTCACTCATCGTTGGATCAGACTTCCGCCTATCCATGGAGATTTCGAGCTTCGGCCCCACACCATTCAGCTTCTACCAAAATTCCATGGGTTGCCGACCGAAGAGCCACACCTCCACCTCCAAGAGTTCGAAATGATCTGCAGCACAATCCATGATAGGCTGATGACCGAGGACACGATCAAGATGATCGCCTTCCCTTTCTCCTTGGTTGACAGAGCCGCATACTGGCTCAAACATTTGGGGCGATTCATAAATACTTGGGCAGATCTCCGGACCGCGTATTTGAAGAAATACTACCTTCTCGGTCGGACAAATGCAGCTAGAGCCATGATCAGCAACTTCGTCATGATCCCGAATGAACAATTCCATGAAGCCTGGGATCGATTCAGAGAGCTCATCGACCGGTGTCCACATCACGATATCTCCAAGCCCAATCTAGTTCAGAGCTTCTTTTGTGGGCTGACACCGGAGCAGCAGGGGCTCGTAAATGCCTCTTCTGGTGGATCATATTTTTCCAAGGGTGAAGACGACGTTTGGGCCATCTATGAAGGCATGGCAGAAAATTCAACTGTGATGACCCAAGCCAGAGTCTACACACAACAAAAGCCAACTCAAGGAGGAGGATCATTCCAGAGGATCGCCCGCATCGATGCCGGTCCCAACACTTCGTCGGCAGCCGCAGCCCAAGCCGAATCAGCCGCAACCAATATGGGAATCATCAGTGAAAAGTTGGACCGCATGGAGATCCTTGAGAAGAAGCAAAACCAAGGTCTAGCCCAGATGGACCTTCTCACCAAAACCATGGGTGACCTGAAAACTAAAATTCTCTGCATTCAGGAGGCACATGCACACACTCAACAACCTCCCAGGTCACGGGCCGATCCGAGCAGTAGCAGCTCCATCCAATCCTCTACCTGACACCGTCAAGTCAACCACATCCAGGCAGAGCCGGTGCCACAACTACCGTACTACCCATCGCAGCCACCATCTCAGGACACTTAGATGGTGGTGTATCAGTCGGATCAGCCATTGGCAGTTCTGCCACCACCTTCCTTCGAGCAGGAACCATTGATGGAAGTCAACGGGATATGGTACGACCGGTACACTCAGCCCGGGATTCGTCGTGATCACCCCGGATTCCGTTGGGGCAACGGTGGCTCCTCATCCCAGCAGTAGAATCCATCTTGAGGACAGCAGAGCAGCCAGCAACCACAGCAGTAGCAACCCCAGTATGTCCAGCAGCAATACCAGAATGGTCCTCGTCCCGCTTATCAGGGACAACAGTGGAGGCAGCGTCAGCAGCCTCATCAGGCATATCCCCATTCCCCCCAGTACCAGCAGCAGCAATAGCCTCATTTCCCGCAAGGGAACCCATCCGGTTCTCAAGCCCCCGCTTTTGAGAACCCAACTCTCGATGATCTTGCCCGCTTGCTCTCCGAACAACGAGCATCCTTCAGGCAAGAAATGGATGAATTCCGGCAGGAGATGAGGGAAATCATCAAAGGCAAGGCCGCCATACCCGCTCAGATTGAACCCAACCCGAACAATCTAAAAAGGAAGTCTGAGCAGGTAGAGTTTACAGAGGATACCTCTCCTAGTGACTACTTGAGTGACATATCTTCTTCTATGTATGATGCTGATTTTGTGACTACTAGGAGCGGTAGGATGCCAGCCGGCGGTGCCTCTTCTGAGCGACAATCACACGCTGAACCAGAAGCGCCAGAGGAGCAGAGTAGCGGTGCTGATGCCACTAATGATGATGTTAGAGACGGTGGTGCTGAGGCCACCAATGATGGAGATCCAGACGACGGTACTGGAGCCGTCGTGATGCCAGATGCAGACGGTGGTGCTGAGGCCACCATTTTAGATGCTGAGCCAGAGCGCGGTGCTGATGCCGCGAAGACAGGTGCCGGTGGTGGTACTGAGGCCACCACATCCACTTTTGTTGAGCCTCCATCTGTGATGTTACCACCTTTTGTATCTATGGACTGTGGTAACAACAAAAAGAACAAAAATATGAATAAAGGAAAGGTTTCTGTTCACATTACGGATCCATATGTGTTGAATGATGATGATTGTACGGATTCTAATCCTCCACAGGCACATGGACCTATTCCTAGTCCTCCATCTGAGGAGGCCCCTACCATCCCCTTCCCTGAGGCGCTCCGTCGGGCGAAGGGGAATAAAAGAGAAAATCCAAAAAAAGATCAGCAGGTAGAGTTCAACAATCAGATGATTGACATATTCCACATTCAGCTGACTCTACAAGAAGCACTTGAGCACATTCCCCTCTTCAAAAAGAACTTGAAGGAGAAAACTACAGTCCGCAGGAAGAGGAGGAACCACAGAGATCAAATCCATGTGCTCACTCATTCCACTTGCTGCACTATTCAGAACAAACTGCTAGCCAAGCGACCAGATGCAGGAGCTCCCTATGTCAGATGCGAGATTCAAGAGCAGCAGTTTGATCGTACTCTGTTAGACAGCGGCTCTTCAATTAACCTTCTTCCGGCAGCCTTACTCGACCAATTCGAGTTTGGTCCTCTTCTTAGGAGCAAGACAGTCCTTCAGTTTGCTGATAGGTCGACTAAGAGGCCGAAGGGGTTATTGAAAGACGTGGTCGTTACCATTCAGGACCTGAAATTCCCCGTGGACTTCGTTGTATTGGACATGGAGATCCCTGAGACGGTAACCGATGCCCCCATCATACTCGGACGCCCATTCTTGGCCACAACCAAGGCAGTGACCAACCATGATAGTGGGAAGGTGTGTTTTCGCGTAGAGGGCGAAACCATACAAATAGAGATGATCGAAGAAACAAGAGCCAGAGAACTAGAATGCTCAGAGCAGTCAAGCGAAGCTGCGCAGATGACAGAGGAAGAGCTAGACATCCACCGGGAGTGTGATTTTGTGATGACAAATGATGAATCTAACTGGACAGATCCTGTGGCACCGACCCTCGCCTTGCCTACAGATTCATTATATCTAAAGCTTATGGCAGTCGAGAGCCTGGAGAGCACACCCCTGGACAAGGATACACCTGAAGCTGACAGTGTTGGGACGAGTGGTGTTGATGATTTTCACTCTTATTCATATTCTTCTGATCCCTCGAACTCAGACATTGATTGGGATGATTTCGATGACTATTTACCTTGTCTGATTCCTTCTGAGCCAACAACCATGACAGAGTGCGAGCCCGTGCAGTTTATTGATGATTCAGCAAGCCGCCCTTTGTCAGAGATTCATGCAGAGTGAGAGTTCTCTCATGCAGACCTGGTCGCTTTCAAACAGACATATCAGAAGCCAGATCTGCCACCTCCCACTTGTCCAGAACTAAAGCCTTTGCCGCAGTCGCTGAAGTATAGATTCCTTGCGGGTGAGCCTGATATGCACCCAGTCATTATCTCACCAGGTTTGACTGGAGAACAAGAATCTCGTCTGATGGAGGTTCTTGAAAGAAACCGCAAAGCAATAGGATGGAGTATAGCTGATCTCTAGGGGATTAGTCTGGCTCTGTGCTCCCACCACATCTATCTTGAGGACAACGCTAGGCCGTCGCGTGAGTTCCAATGATGGCTGAACCCGAATCTTCGAGACGTAGTCACGAAAGAAATTTCGAAGTGGTGGAGCGCCGATTTTATCTACCCCATCTCCGACTCTAAATGGGTTAGTCCGTTACATGTGGTTCCCAAGAAGACATGTATCACTACAGTTGTGAATGAGTCTGGAGAGGAGATCGCTACCCGAGTACCTACTTCTTGGAGGGTTTGTGTGGACTACAGACGATTGAATGAGGCCACCAAGAAGGATCATTTCCCGTTACCATTCATTGATCAGATTATCGAGAGGCTAGCTGGGAAGAGTCATTTAAGCTTTCTTGACGGGTACTCCAGATATAATCAAGTGGCCATTGCGCCCGAAGATCAGGAGAAAACGACATTCACCTGTCCGTTTGGGACTTATGCTTTCAAACGGATGCCCTTTGGTCTATGTAACGCTCCAGCGACATTCCAAAGGTGCATATTGTCCATATTCTCGGACATGGTGGGTGACTGTTTAGAGGTCTTCATGGATGACTTCTCAGTTTATGGCGATGGGTTTGATGCTTGTCTTGATTGCCTAGACCGTGTGCTTCAGCACTGCATTGAGGTCAATCTCGTGTTATCTTGGGAGAAGAGTCACTTCATGGTGACTCAGGGGACGGTCCTCGGTCATATCGTTTCCAACAGGGGAATGGAGGTCGATCCGGCCAAGGTGGATATCATCAGAAAACTCAATCCACCATCCAACTTGCGTCAGTTGCGGTCTTTTCTGGGGCATGTCGGTTTCTACCGACGGTTCATTCAGGACTTTAGTTGTATTGCCCGACCGCTTACTGATTTGCTGACAAAAGACACCGAGTTCCTTGTCAATGATAAGTGTCTTGCGTCTTTTGAGACTCTCAAAAATATGGTTGTTTCAGCTCCTGTCCTTCAGCCACCTGATTGGTCTATCCCATTCGAGATCATGACGGATGCTTCAGATTTTGCCGTTGGGGCTGTGCTTGGACAGAGGAGGGATGGTTTACCGTTTGCCATTCACTATGCCAGCCGGACTTTGGATGCCGCTCAGCAGAATTACACTGTGACTGAGAAAGAGATGCTGGCCGTAGTCTTTACTTTGGATAAGTATCGATCTTATATTCTCGGATCTAGAGTGACAATCTACACATATCACACCGCCATCCGGTACTTAATGGCCAAGAAGGATGCCAAAGCATGCCTTATCAGATGGATCCTTCTGCTCCATGAATTTGATATTGAGATTAAGGATGAGCCTGGAGTCAAGAATGTGGCGGCAGATCATCTCTCCAGATTGGAGAATCTTGAGGAATCTGAGCCCAGCGCACCTATCACAGAGACATTTCCGGACGAGGCGATCTTGGCGGTCGCCTCACTCCCATGGTATGTCGACTTTGTAAACTATCTTGTTGCCAAGACGGTCCCTCAGGGTTGGCCCAGGCAGAAACTTGAGACCTTCCTAGCTAAGGCCAAGTTTTACCATTGGGAGGATCCCGTCCTTTATCATGAAGGAGGGGATAGCATCTTGAGGAGGTGCATTCCTCAAGAAGACCAGCATAGCGTCCTCACATATTGCCACAAGCTTGAGGCAGGAGGACATCATTATGGAAAAAGGACAGCACAGAAGGTGCTTCAATCCGGCCTATGGTGGCCTACTCTCTTCAAGGATTCTGATGAGTTCGTGAAGAGATGTACTGACAGTCAGAAAATGGGAACCTGCGGACAGAGAGACATGATGCCCATGCAACCCATTCACTTTTGTGAGGTTTTTGATGCATGGGGGATTGATTTCATGGGCCCATTTCCTAAGAGTCAGGGATTTGAGCATATTTTGCTCGCTGTGGATTATGTCAGCCGATGGGTTGAGACCATCCCTGCCCGAGCCGCAGATGCTAAAACCGTTTGTAAATTCTTGAGGAAAAATATCATTTCACGATTCGGGGTACCTAGTGTCTTGATTTCAGACGGGGGGGGGGGGTCTCATTTCATCAATGACAAAGTTAGGACCCTTGCAGACGAGTTCGGCATTGACCATTGGGTTGCCACACCGTATCACCCTCAGACTAATGGTCTTGCCGAAGTATCGAACCGGGAGATAAAGACTATCTTGCAGAAGGTTGTCCGCCTAGACCGAAAGGATTGGTCACAGCTTTTGGACTCGGTCTTGTGGGCCTACCGGACTTCTTTCAAGAATCCATTGGGGACATCTCCCTTTCGACTCGTCTATGGCAAGCCGTGCCATTTGCCAATGGAAATCAAGCACAAATCCTTTTGGGCAGTCACTGAGTTACTGTTAGATCCCGAGAGCATAGGAGAACAGAGAAGAGCAGAGTTGGCAGCCCTGGAAGAACTGAGAGACACAACCTTTTCCAACGGCCTACAGTACAAAGAGAAAGTGAAAACATGGCACAAATCCCATATCAGCCATAAACAGTTTGAGCCAGATAAGAGAGTATGGTTGTTTGATTCCAGGCTGAAACTATTTCCAAGGAAATTACAGAGCAAGTGGAAAGGTCCATATGTGGTCAGGAAGGTACATGACAATGGCAACATCGACATATCCGAACCGTCATCTTCCTCTACCTTTCGCGTCAATGGTCAACGCCTGAAGCTATATCTAGATCATGATCCGCCGACCATCGACGTTGCCCCCATTCTTCTAGTATGAGATGTGTTCTTTGACTCACATCATCTACATCTCATACATGGTGATCAATTCCATCTTCCGCTGTACAGATCCATCTGTTCATATCATCTCTTTCATCTGTTGATTTATTTTCTTCTTTTCTTCTTTTCCTTTTCTACTTTCTTTATCTATCAAGAAGGTGCCGCCCTTGTAGACAGTTTTTCATACTTAGGACGTACTTTGTCCTAAATATAGGGGGGTGTGCACCCCAAGTTCTGTTATTCATTTCGATCCTCTCCATTGTCTCCTCTTCTTGTCTATACTTAGGGATACTTTACCCTAAGTATATGGGGAGACAATCTGAGTACGATCTGTTCATTCCCACCCTTGACCCCCCTTGCATTGTGTACAGTCTGCTATACTTAGGATTATTTGATCCTAAATATAGGGGGGACGGTCAACTTCTCATTCGTTCATTGATTTCTTCGTTTCTTTATTCTTTGGACTTACCTATACTTAGTACGAGTTATGTCTTCTCTTTTCTCTCCGATCTATGAGGACATAGCTCAAGCTAAGTAAAGGGGGGTCGTATATACTGCGTATATACTTTAGCCATAACTCGTACTTTCGTATTTTTATAATAATATGGTTAATAATTCTTTAAAATTCATTAAAAACCTTAATAAAAAAGTGTTTTGTTCCTCAAATTCTTTTTGTAGATACTGATTAATAAATCAGGCGAAAATGTTTTTTGCAAAATGTTTGAAAAATAATTTGAAAATCTCTGTGAAAATCTATTGAAAACTATTTTGAAAACGTTTTGTTACATGTTTTCAACCTTTGTAAAAATTTGTGGTTTGTAAAATTTATTTTCTTTGTGTGAAATAAAAATATTTGAAAAATTGGTTGCAAATGGTTTGAAAAATGGTTGCAAAAATATTTGAAAAATCTATACATACTGTTTGAAAAACCTTTGCAAAATGATTTTCAAATGCGTGTACATGTTCGTAAAAATTGGTTGTAAAAATTATTTTGGACTATAGTTTTCAAAATTGTTTGAAAAACCTGTGTCAAATAAGTTTGAGGAATACATACATCTCACCAAAATCCACTTTATATATATGTGTAAAATTGATCACTTACCTTGTAAAATTCTTAAAATCCACTTCTTGTATATATAAGAAGCACTCCCCTGTAAATATTTTTAACCTAGCTTTCAGCCAAAATCTTTTTATTTTCAAAAATCCCAAAAACATTTGCAAAAATTAAAATCAAAAAACATTTGAAAAACTTTTTGAAAAAATCTAAAAAATGCATATGCATCATCATCATCATCTTTTCAAAAACTCATAAAAAGTTCAAAATCTTTGAAAATTGCATCACAAAGATATTTTCTGCATAGCATTGCATAGCATGAGCATTTTTCGGATTGAGTTTGATAGTTGAACAAGTCTAAGTAAAATCCGAAGATTGGAGCTTGATTGGACCTTACAATCTACCTAATAACAGGAACCTTATAGGAACTGGGTTTGAGGTACTTCAGGTCTAGTTGACTTAATTCTTTGAGGATCACGGGACTTGGTTCAATGGATTCTTGACTGCCTAAGTAGAGTATTTCGGAGCACACGCACGACTCTTGTTGATAATGACCTAACTTGGACACCTGTACCTTTCACATGGCTCAACTTAGTTGGAGTGGTGAGGGGATTGGATTTGCCGGTATGAGACGCACACAGGTGGAAACACTTGTCCTCCTCTAGGGAGGGAAGTGCACCCAAACCCGTCCAGTAATGATGAGTTTCGAGGATAGGAGACCGTGGGTTGCAATAAAGCTTCAAAAGAGGGATAGTCTACTGGCTCAAGAGGAAAAACTCCCTATGTAAATGCTGCTGTATATAGTAAAAAATGCAAAAAGCAAAAATGCTAAAAAGGGGACATGCCTGTAAAAAAAATAAAATTGCATGCTGGAGTGTACATATGTTGTAAAGTCAAATAAGCAAGCTTGAGCTTCAAAGTCAAATCATGTGAGCTTGCAGCTGGATGACTTGACTACACTGGTCTTGCATCTTAGGATAGGTAGCTACACTGGCTACCGTCCATTCTTCTCTTCACCCCCTCCTCGTGAGCTGGTGGCCACTTGAACTTAGAAGGGAATACCCTGCTCCTTGAGGGATGAGTTGTTGGATTGGGGAATCATTGGGTTCTCATATTGGAGAAGTCAGTCTCTTTGTCATTGCAGTTGGGGAGAGCCACCATCACTTACACTGTACGAGTCAGATTCATAGTCATAAGGGTTTGCGTATGAGTTGAAGTATTTTTGACCTGTCTATTGAGGAGACTTGAACAGAGTTTTGGGATTTCTCAGGGACTGTTGGATTTCGAATCTGGTTCTCATTAAGGCTCCGCCCGCACTAAAATTCCAAAGGTCCGACTTAAGGTCCAAACTTTGATTTTATGAAGATAAGTTTGATAATCGAATTTAATCCACTTTCTTCTTTTTCTTTTCTTTCTTTTTCTTTTTGCACTTATTGCATAAGTGTTTGCTAGGGACTAGCAAAGGTAAAGTATAGGAGGATGATGAATCCATATTTCATCATCTTTATTCTATCATTTTGGCCTCAAAAACCTAGTAAATGCCTGTAAATAGCATTAAATAGAGCAATTTAGCATGCATACATGTGCATTCAATTAGTGTGTAAAATACTGTAATTAAAGCCAAAATTATAGAATAAATAAAAGAAAAGAAAAAGAATAAAATATTGTAAATATTTTATTTTATGACCCAAAACCCCGAGACCTAGGCATCTTGATGAATAGGTCGACAAGGAACAAAGTAGGGGGAGATAAGGGTTAAATACCTGTCCATTTTATTTATTCTTTATTCATTTTGGGACCTATTTTTGGTTCCACTTTTTATACATCAAATAAAGAAACTTTGTACATGAAAGTTGTAGATAATTTTATATAGAAAAATACAAAATTGATTTCATTCAAAAATAATGTACAGATAAAAAGTTATGGTCTGAATAAAAATCCAAAACTCCAACTTTCCAGACCTGTATCTTGCAAATAAAAACTCGAAATGTACCAAACTCACCTTTAATTGTATATAGCATAAAATAATCTATTTATTGGAGGTAGTTTCGTATTTTTCGGAGTTACGGTTTGAAAGTTGAGTTTTGGACCCTTGTAGTATACTTGTACATATTAAAATATTCAACTTATTATTTATTCATTATTTTTGTATTTTTATATTTTTTATAATTTTGTAAATATTACTTATAATGTATTTTTGTATTAAAATTAGAATAAAAACCTAAAGAAAACTCAAAATAAAAATACATGTATATATAATACATAGGTATAATACCTATATACATACTTATCGTATTCATACTTATATTTTATTAAGTGTATAAAATACATCAGAAAAATAAAATAAAAATATATTTCAGTGTATAAAAGTATGTTATAATTTTATAAAATAATAAACAAAATTATAGAAAGTATAAATATAAAATAAAATAAAATTAATAAAATGTATAGGTATATGTACCTACAAGGGGTATAAAGGGAACTTTTAAAAATATACCTCATAAAAATAATTAAAAATCAGAATTAAACACTTTATAAAATAATAAACATTTTTTATTTTATAACCTAAATAAAATAACATCATTTACTAATTTTAAATGATTTTACAATAATTATTTCCACGTTTTTTCCTGGTTGGTCCACGTGGACCAACCAGGAGGGCTGAAGAGTTGACCTCGGGTCAACTCTCTGACCCACCGCCTGAACCCTGCCAGAGTTGGTTTTCGAGCCAATTTCTTGGCTTTTTCGCAACCAAACCTTTCACCCTTTCGACTCGACTTCTTCTGCAAATCTCTTCCTCGATCATACACCTTGCCCGCCCCATGATTACATTGGGCCGAGGACCAGCGATTGCCCCAATCTTCGTTGATCTTTGAGCCCCTGTCACCTCGGGTCAAACCAACTATATGGAGCACCCCGACTTCAATTTCAAAATCGAGTCCCTTCGGTCCACCCCTCACCGCCTCTCTTGTGCTCTGTGGCTTCTTGGAGATGACAGCTCCACAGTGATCCCGTCAGCCAAGGAGTACGAGGTCGGAGGCGTCTCCACCACCTCCCGCAACACCGACGGTTGAGGTACTCTTCCCTCCGGTCCACACCGTCGAGGAAGCCACTTCACCCATTTCTTTTTCGTGCATTAACTTAGCCTTAGTCGTAGGAGCAAAAGCCCTCTAGAAATTTCGTCATCCATCGCGTGAATCGCTCGATTGCTCATCCTCGCCGGAGCACAACTCCGGCCAACTCCCCCCCACATCGATTTTCGCCACGATTCCGCCCCCTCAAGGTCAAGGAAGTTTGCCCTGGACCTCCTAACTTTTTTTTGCAGGTCAACGCGCTTTGACTCGCGCCTGGAGGCGATTCTGGAGCTTCACCGGAGCTCGCGAAGCCCCCCAGCTCCGCCGGCCTCCCGTGAGCACCCCGGCCTTCGCCGTGGTATTTTGACGCCCCCAGGAGGAAGAGCCGACCTCCAGGAGCTCCCCCGTCCATTTTGAAGTCTCATAGCCACCGGAGGACGGAGATCTAACGCGGCGAAGCTCGCCCACGCCGACGTTCTTCGCTGTTCTTGGTCCTCGCCTCGCAACCGTTGGATCGCGGAGAATCTCCAGGCAGCCCAGCTACCGTTGAATGGCGCAAAGTTCGCCACCGTCAAATCGTCTCCCAACGATCTAATCTTCGCCGTCCAACGCGAAGCGTCACCAACCATTGGATCTAGGCCACGTGTCAAGTGAAGAACTCAGCGCCGTTCGATCTCCTCAACGAGGGTATTTTGCAGAGCCACCCCCGCTATTTTTGTAATTTTATTTTAGTCCTGAAACTTTTATTAGTAGTTTAAATGTTTTGTAAAATTTGCAACTAGGCCCTCGGATTTTAGAAATTTGCACATAGGTCCTCTACCACGTCACCTCACGTGACATGTTCACTTGAGGTGTTTGCATTTTGCAAGGAGGCCCTCGCCCTTTAGTTATTTTGTTTCAGTACCAAAACTTGTAGCTTAAGTGTTAAACTTTTGGAAATATTGCATATTAGCCCCCGAAGGTTTTTGGAATTACTTTTAGGTCCCTGCCAGGCGCGTGCAAGTCACGCGCCCTGGTGGGTATTTTGTACTGAAACTCCTGCGGGTCTGCTAATTTGTATTTACTCTAAGACCTTTGATAATTAGTGTAAAATTTTGTGGAAATTTTGTAATTTTGCCCCTGGACTTTTGGATATTTGCACTTATGCCCCTGCTAGGCTGTAACATTTTTGTGTGCTTCTCTCATTTATTTAAGGCATCATTTTAACTTGAAAAATCCCACAAAAATTTTGCTAAGCTCCTGTTAACTTGTACGTTCACGCCATATTTTTAGATTTCATTTTTGTTGCATTTTCATATTTATTAAAAATAAAAAACATGCATTTTCCATACTGTTTGTATTAAAAAACCCATAAAAATTATAAAAACGTTTTGAAAAATTCCAAAAAAAATATATTTTGTGTGTTTTGTCATCTACTAGTGTCAGTCCAAAAACCACTAAAAATTGCAAAAGGAAAATCCTAAAAATTAGAAAACCCTAAAAATATTTATAAAAATCTAAAAAATCATAGAAAAATCACAAAAATACAAACTCAGTTGCTGTGTCTTCCTGGTTTCATTGTCTATATTTTAAAATTAATTTTTGGAATTTGAGGTACTGTTTAGTATTTTTCAACCTCATTTTAATTTCGGCCAGCGAGTTTATTCACTGTTTTCCCTTGTTTTGCCTATTTAAAATACCAACAATATTTTGAAAACACGCGAAAATCACAAAAACAATAAAAAATTCATAAAAACATCAAAAATATTTTATTTCTGAGTTTTTTATTTTTTTGCATATTTTTACGAACACATTATCCTCTCTTTCCCCTATATTGTATATATAGTCCTATATTGAAAAAGAAAATATAAAAATATAAAACATAAAAAGAAAAGACAAAATCAGTAAAAAGAAATCAAAATACAAAATTAAAAATAAAAAATTAAATAAAAAATATAAAAAATTAAAAACCCACAAAAATATTTGCTTTGCATTAGTGTAGGCAACACTTCACACTCACTCACACACATTAGTTTGCTCTACCCTGTTTGCTCCCTGTGTTCGAACTCTCTGCATACTTGCTTGCTATACATCTTTTGTGCAGAGTTAAAAATAAATTTTAACTCCACATTTATTTCTTATTGCTTGATCTATAGTGTGGGTTAATTGTTGATTTTAGTTGAGTTTCTGAGTGGTCGACACTTCGACTAAGTTCCCGCTTTGTGTGGAACTTAAGACCGCAGAAATTTGGCTAAATCATGGGCGCATGGCTCTGATCAACTAACGAGGCAGATCTGACGGCACAAAGTATGTCAGGAATGTGCGACCTGATGTGTCAGGGTTTGTCTGATCCAACGGTCACAAAGTTGAATTGGTCGGACGGTTGTGATCGAATCTGGAAGAGCAGGGCTCATTTGACGGTAGCTGAGGATGGTGGAAGAACAACTCTTGGGTAACTTTTAATCGAGCAATGGATGCAATCCACTACTCTGGTGAAGCCACAAATAGGTCCTGCTCGGTCGTGGGAATGCTCCGCGTCAGGAGAGCGACTCTGATTGGAAGGGTAACGACTGGATGGCCGTTGCGGTAGAGGTGCTCCTGGAGCTGCTCGCTTGAGCCATCGGGGGCCAAATAGGGGTCTTCGGCGCGAACCACGACCTGCAATGGAAAGACCTCTCGAAGGTGTAGCTCCGGCGAGGGTTTATTGCAAGTAAAGGTGAGAGAAGCGGAGGGGAATGGAGGTCGATCTTCAGTGAAGGTGGCGGGAGGAGATCTCGGTCTTAGCCTCGAACTCAGGGTCGAGTCCAAGGATGATCAGGTCGCGGTGCCAGTTGGAGCGGTTGTCGAGTCTTCGACCGATAAGGATGGAGGTGGATAACGAGGCTCCAACCAGCAGGTTGGAGCAAGTTGGCGTGCGGCGGAGCTAAATGGAATGATGGAATCAAAAGTTAAAATGCGAAGGATAGGATGGATACTTCAAGATCTGGGAGGACTCCTGAGCTCCAGGCGATGATGATCGTAGTGGAAGTGAAAGAAGATACTTTATAGGGTTCTCAGGGGGTTGGAAGAGTCGAGAGCAAGCGCGCAATTCTAGGAAGATCCACGCCTTCCTAGGGATCTGCGAGGGTCGTGGATCCTAGGAGAAGACTCGGGCGAAGAATCGGATCAAGAGGGGGCCTGACTCGACCGGGAAAAATGGAGAAAAAGCTCTAGCGAAAGGAGTCGGGTCGGGTCGGCCCTGGAAGATGGCGTTGACCTGGGTCAACGAAATGGGATGGACCAATCAGGAAATTAGAATTTACAAAATATTTATAAATTCAATAAAAAATAGTAAATAAATTCAAAAAAAAGTGCATAAAATGGAAAATGTTTATTATTTTTCAAACTATTGTTCTGTGATTTTTAATTATTTTTTATGAAAAATAAATTAGGTATATACAATATATGGAGCTACATACAGGTATAATATACCTATGTATTTTGTACACACATTTTTATTTTATTATTTTTACACAAATATACCCAGTTTCATATTTTATTTTTTTAACATAATTTTAGGAGTTCAAAATAATTTTTATTTTATTTTTATGGGTTATTTATAAATTTAAAATAAATAGGGGATGTGGTGTATATATATATTTTGTACAAGTAAGAAGGTTTTTATTTTTATTTTTTTTGATTTTTTATTTTATTTTTCTTTTATTTTTAGGAATATAAACAAGGAGGTAAAATAATGTTTTAATTTTATTTTATCAAAAATAATTATTTACATATATAGGTAATAGGTACAACACAAAGCATGCCCTATCTCTCTCTACTTATTTTATTTGACGATCAGGTCAAGGCTTGACCTTCTCTTGGGGTTCGGGTCACTTTGGATTTATTCTAAATACCTCCTTTCTTTTTCTTTTCCTTTATTCTTTTATTTTTGCACAAATACATGCTAATTATACAATGTTAACACATGCATGTTGAATGCTAAGTTATTGTATTTACACCTATTTATATGATGATTTACCAAGATAAATAGCTAAAATAAAGGAATAAAAAGTGAGAATCATGGATTCATCATTAATGTTAAAAATCTAAATTCTAAAAAAGTAGCAGCTTTGCTCTAATATAATTGTGGCTTTTAGAGCCACTGGTCGATTTGATCTTCAGTTTTTGACGATTTGTCCTTCTCGCCATCTTTCTCCTTCCAAATTCAGTATCTGCAATGGACACATCACAAAAACCCACTCACCCTGCAACAAATATGTTATATATATATATTTCAAAATTACATCATAAACTATGGAGGTAATACAATAATTTTCCTCTGTGCACCATGTTGGTGGAAACTCTTCATCTCCTCAAATTTTATCTCCTCAAAATTCATCTCCTCGCGTCCCGTCTTCGCATGCGAGTCTTTCCTTACCTTGAAAAAAGTATTGCTCACCCTTTTTTCCACCAAGCGAATAAATGCTCAACGATAAGTCTCCTCCAAACCAGGAACTAAACAATACGTACTCTGAAAAGTATGGCAAAATATCGAGATAAAAGAATTGCAACAAATTTCAATGAATTTGCTAAAAACTATTCTTACCAAAAACATCTCAAACAATCTCTCCTACTCGGTAGTAGAAATGCGATGCCAACAAAATTGCTTTGTAGTCAATTGTTGTCTTGATTATGTTGGTAATATCCTTTGCCACATTGTTGCTATTAAAAAAATCCCTGCATATTTTGTAAAATTCTCAAATAATATGAAGGTTAAAATGAGAAATTTAATTTAGTTGAAAGTTAAATTTATACAATTTATAAAAATCATATCTCCCATCCCTAGTAACCTCCAACAAAAGGTAGGACTACGACTAGAGTAGACTATTTTACAAAAACTTACAATTATCATTTGATTCATGTGAATATAACATGTTTCATTGATTTCTGAGTTATCTGAATCGTCATTTGTGGTGTCTACGTTATATTGTAGGTCAACACATACGCCAATCAAATCGATTCGATGATTGAGACTTCTTCTGCTATATTTATTCGCTCATGAGTAGGTGTGAAAGCTTCATCTATAACATCTTCAAGATGAGTGTATTCATTAGAAACATAACCTCAAGAGTTTATCTTCACGACAATGAAATATTCGACTCTCTTTCTCTTCTTTGACACTTGTGGGAGATAACAAACTTGGTCCACTTGAGTAGCTAGAACAAAAGGTTCAAATCTGCGTATAAATTTTCTTGATATCACATCGACAATGTTATTCCTCTTATTCACTACGCCTCCATTGGGTTCGCACCGGTCAAATAAAAAACTACTTTATTTAAAGCTTGGAACATTATGTTCTACTTCCAGTATCTCCTTTAATATTCCATACTAATCCAAATGATCTTCCTCGTAACAAGATCTATGAACCATCATTCTGTGATTCTGAGTTGTTAAATGTCTACCAGAATTAAATGTATGAAATCGATAACCATTACTCCAACAAGAGTTGTAAGATCGGACCTTATAAACCAGACCTTATCTAAAATATTTTAATATTTGTGTATGATAGTCACCACCGTCCAATTATTTTGTTCAGTTCTTAAACCATTTCGAAAATTGATTCCTATATGCGCACAACTTCATCATCTGAATACATAGTACTTTCTTCAGTAACTTTCCTTCTAAATTTTTCAAAATAAGTATAAGAAACATTACAAATAAGTGGAAAGGAACTTACATATGTATAAAAAAGTAATACAGAGGCGTATGGAACATATGATGTTATTTCCTCGCAATTGTCTAATACATATAGCTCCGCAGCATGTTTCGATAATAGACGTTCTGTAGCCTTTCCTATGAGTTGAGTGGATTGACGAAAGACATTGATACGATGTTCTTCCTCAGATTAAATTGACTCATTCCTCCTTAGTCTGTTGTGGATTGTCTCATCATCTGGACAAGCAGTGTTAAAATCATGACCCACAATATCCATAATCATATCTACATATGAGTTAATATTGTCCGCTTCTTTTGACTCATTCATCGTGTCGTCGATGTCCTCACCGTGCCTCCACCAAATCTGATATCCTTACATGACACCATTTTTATAAAGATGCAACTGAATTTCATCCTTAGATCTCTTCTTCATTAAATGACACTTTTGACATGGGCACAAAATAGAACCATATGAATCCACAACACGAGAACTTATGCATAAGCAAATTCCACAAATTCTCGAACACCTCTTTGAAAGGTATCCATAACACGTCCATCTACTACACGCTTGTACATGCATTCTCTATTAGCCATCTTTATCACCTGAATGTAACAGTTCATACGGTCAAATGAGAGTAGAAGATTTAACTCCGACTTAATCTCGGAGAATATAAATAGAAAACCCAAACCCTAACCCATCATTGGCCTAAACCTATCATATTTATTCTAGGAGATGAGAGTATAAATGTGTTAAATCTGTTATCATTGGAGCCCTTCCATGAGGATTCAAACTTATTATAAGACGATTGTTGTCACATGCTTATTTAATTTTGAGGAAAATTTAGTAGCATAACCTTGCACCTCATCGATATACCTCAAAAATCGATTGCAATCAACTTTCAAAACAATCACCGTAGTGACTATTTCGATAGTAAATTACGATTGGTTTGGTATTTTGAAGAGGAAGTGAAGGATATGGAGAAATCCTCAAGTGCATGACAGAAGCGTGATGATCGCATTGAATGCGATCGGGAGCGACTAGTCGCACTACCTTCTCCGGGCAACGGAATTTAAAAATTTTAAATGTGATGAAACGATATGATCCAAGAACATTTCTCGGATCGTTTCATCTAAATCACAATAGTTATTAAGGTTACCTCTTGAAGCGTGGTTGCGATCAAGTCTCTAAACGAAGAGACCTCCTGTCTCAATTCCGATCCGACAGAGGAGACGCTTGTAAGCACGTTGATGAGACGCATCCTTCTCGCAATCCATGTTGATGATCCAAGCGACGAATCTCCTGATCTCGTCACACGAGATCCGACGTCTTCTTCACGAACGAGGCACACCGAAGGAGACAGAGATTCCAGAAGCAAATACTCCGGCAGTATAACGACGATGCTGCAGCGATGTCGACTCTCTCAATGGTTCCATGGTGGACGGCCATAAGAGAGAGAGGGAGAGAGGCACATGGCGTGTAGAGAGAGAGAGAGAGGGAGAGAGCATTCGTTGTTGTCGTAAAAACATGTCACGCGAAGAGCAAGAGGTCCCTCGTCTTATATAGGGTTTTGGGAGTCCATGGATCTCAATCCATGGACAACACACAATCAATGGATGAAATTAATTTGTGTTTCTTTCAATGGCTAAGATGTTGTTGCAAAAACACAACAACAATTGATTTAATTTTGATAAATCAACATAATTAATCCCAATTTAAATCACTTTGACTAGAGATGAGATAATGAGAAGACCAACATTATCTCCTCAAGAAGAGGGTGACGTCCACTTATCCCCACAAGGAGATAAGTGGCCGTCCACCCTCTTTTGAGTGGACTTGGTCTTTCTCTATTATCTCGTGATTATCTCTTTAATTTACAATAACTCTTATGGTAAATATTTTTCTCAAAAAATAATTCACAATTATTTGTGAGAAAATTTCAGTCAAGCCATTGAAATTATGTGAATCTCATTCACAACCCAAAATAAAATGTAATTATATTTTCAATTAATCATTCAATGTGAATCCAATTCACATCAATAATTAATTAACAAATATAAATCATAATATGCTCTCTTTAATATATTATAAATCACATCTATAATATACCTGAATAATATGGATAGTGCTATCGACATTATTCTTATCCATGATAATTAAATCACATTTAATCATCTTGGATCTCAATTCTCATGTGTCCAAATAATATGAATCACATTCACATTATTCACATCCTTGATAATTAAATCACATTTAATAGATAACTCTTCAAAATAATATGAATCAAATTCATATTATTCATGACAATTAAATCGCATTTAATTATTCATTTTTCTCAATGCTCGGATACATATATCAACAATGAAATTATCCATGAACTCTTTCAAGGATAATGCGCTTTCTCCGCAGATACTTAGAGATAAGGACATGACGATTGTATTGTTCCACGTATAGTGACTTGGATATTGCGATCACATCTCAAATCCAGATTTTGCGGACCTCCCATAGATGCTTAATTAAATCAAGACCGCAAATCTAATATTCTCATTACATCTAAATCACATTCAGATCAATGTCCAACATCTGGACTAAGATCAGATTACTTCTTTATGAGAGGAGTCACTAAAATCCAGACCTGTTTCATCACTCCATCGGAATGGAAGCATCATGGTTATACAGTCGTTTACGATCACATCACCCTCAGGCATCCCTAATACTTGCACATCCTGTATACTGGAAGACCCTGAATAAACCTAAAGTATAAGATCAATTTTACAGTGTCTACTTCAGAGTTTTATCATCAAGTTTCTCATTTGACTATTGGGAGTTGGTATTGATCACATGCTTTCTAAAAGCGTATATCATACCCAGGTGTTGATCACATACTTTCCAAAAGTATATATCAAACCTACAAATTCAGTCAAGCTTCCAAAGCGAGACAACTGTACACGGAATTTGATCTTCCCAATATCTCATGAGTGAGCTCATGTCGTCCGATTCAGTAATGAACCGGTATGATCCCTTTAAGAGATTGTATTACTCATATGCCCTTATATGCACAACAGCGTGCCGGTGTATAGACCTTGATTAGGTCATCAACCTATTGGTCTGCCAAATATACATACTTAGACATATAGTAACACATTTGTGTCCGGTCAGAGGATGCGTGCCTATATCGTGACAACACACAACTTAGGACTTTGGTTATCTCGATCTGGTTAATTCAACTCTTTGACCTAACTAATCTGATACCTCTGAATCTCTATTCCCATGCAGAGGACCTGCATCAAGAGGCCGGTCAGATATCAACCAAATGAGAAAGGATTGCCATCTCCTACTCAGGATGGAGATCGTCTCTTAACAATCATTTGACGGTACTTGATGAGTCCTCAATCTAACTCTTTAGATATTCATCCAAGCACCAACCTCTATGATTCAATAATTGAATCAACAACTGTATGATCATTAAGATGGTTATGGTACATAACCCTAATTGTACTAAGGGACCTATTATGCAAATTATATATTCTTTATTTCAAATCAAGGAATTATATTTGCAATAACATTTATTGTATAATGGTTCGTCGTGGGCTCGCATGTCCAACAGGAAGGGGATACGGAACTGAATTCCATTAGAAACAAACAACATGTGATAATGATCGTATTGTTGTAAGTCTGAATCCTTATGGACCCCTTTGGTCGAGATCTCCGAACTAAGGAAAGTCAACATAAATGTATTATTTTAAGATCACTTTACGTCATACATTTGTACGTGCTACAAATGAGACTATAAAATGATATTAAAATATTTATTCATTTATGTTAACCGATCATTTATGTATATTTGGTTGGTTAACGATGGAGATATAGATAAGTGTGATCCTAAATTAATGCCTAATAAAGTGCTTAAATGAACATTATTGAAAGTGTACCTGCAGAAAAAGATTTCTCTTCCTGCAAACATCAAAATCCATGACCATTGGACTGAGATATCTCATCCTGAAGTGAGTCCAATAGTACTGTGTAAAATATAAAAAATATAATACAATTGGAGGTGATGAAATCCTCCAATGTGTTGCACATGCCTCCCGATGTACATGGTCACACACCACCCAGTGTGAAGGGATGCACTGTGTGAATGATTTTGTACGATTTAATAATAAATTCTTAGTGTTTTAGCCTTATTATCTACCTAATTATAAGTTAATGTGATGCACTTGGCCACATTAACGAGAAGTTAATGTGATAATAAATTATCACAAAAGAACTATTGGTATTTGTTATAATAATACACTCCCTCATCTAATTAATTCCCTTAATACATATATACACCCATCTCCACATACATACATCATCATCATCATACCTCCAAATAGCCAAATTGGTGTTTCTCGGATAGTTGCACGTGAAAATAAAAAAAATTCAGATTAATTTGACATCGTGAGGCAAATCCATGCATGTCGCATCCATGCTACTAATGGGGCTTCCCACGCGCGCAAGATGCACTATCATGCATCATCTCCTGATCTACTCTCAGCGGCACCATTGCGTTCCTTTGGGAACCCTATTCGTGTTATATTATGAGAAGGGTGATTGACTTTTCTCTTCATAAGAAGCAACAATATCCCTCTTCCATCACAGTGATCAACTACATACATGCACCTTCATGTATGATGATCTTCTATGCCCCCGGATCTCTCCTCAAGGTGGCAACGATGCCAGCCTATCTTTCTTGATGCGCTTGCAACCATCCCGTGCTCGCAAAGAAGATGTAGAACCTAGCAACACTCCAACTTTCCCCACCGCACACCGTCTCCAAGAAGATCTCCATCGCTTTTGGGCAGTTCCAGGTTCCAGACGCCTGTCCAGGTGCGATAATCTCCTTGTGCACAACTCCTTCTTGATGCACATAGGCGGTAGCAACTCCAATTCTCTCCAGGGAACCCTAGACGATGATGGGGTAGCTCCCTTCGTTTCCTAATTTTATTTTGCAACAGATGTGTGCCTAGTTGGCTACACTTAAAAGGGAGAGCGGGAGGCATTTAAGATGTTGGCATGCTACTCGATATTGCAAAAAAAAAAAAAACAATGAGCCCAATTGAAAAATCAGAGGACCCCATTCTTCTAGGACCATGATTAGGGTGGCTTGCATATTAGGCCCTTATTTGGACCATGAGTTCTTTTGGGCTCAAATTGGACCATGAGTTTTTGTAGAAAAAAGAGGTACATACAAAAAAAGGAAAAATTGTACACGGAAATAGGAGACATCTAAAAAAGGAAAAGAAATAGTCAGAAAAAATTGATTTTGAAAAAAAGCTAAAAGGGGGGAGATCAACTTATGTGATTTTTCCCATATTAATCTTCTCCCAACTTGATTGATTTCATCTATTCCGACCAGTATGGGAGAAAGAGGGAGTTTTATGGAGTTATACGTGTCAGATTCTCCTGTTCAGATTCCATACGAGATTCAGACTCTATATGTCATATTCAGACTCTACAGATTGGTTCAGAGTCTTCAGTTCGACTACAGATCTGCGATCATTTTGAGAGATCCTCATCTTTGATTTGGACTTAGGGTTTTCATGTGATCCATAGAGACTCTAGGGAAGAGATCACATTCTCTATGCCATTGTGGGGTAGGATTTTCATGTGTTTTCATAGGGACTTCAGAGTAAATATCTCATTCTCTGAGCCAATTCTTTGACGAGGAGACTTCAAACTTCATTCTCCAGCGACCGTGGACTCCGATAAGGATGTTTCCACGTCTTATCTAATTCGACCCTTTAGAGAGATGGGGTAGTGATGAAATCGTGACATGCGGAGGGGACAGGGTATTTGAAGATCGAAGGCGGTGGTTTTAATGGCGACGGGTGTGGGTGCCGTCCACCGCTGCTGTGGGTGATTTTTTTATTTTCTTTTTGCTGTAATAATATTTTTTTGTTTTAGATTTTTATTTTTTTTAATTTTCTTTAAACATGGAGTAAATAGGAATAGATACAAAAAGGGAAAAAAATATTGGTAGAGTGGATTGATGAATAAGAGGAAGATGGTGGTGACGGTATGATGAAGTGGGGATTATATGAAATGCAATATGTTAAAAAATTGCAAAGATAAAAATAATGACAAGATGAAACTAAACTTACCTACGATGGAGACAATCACCTATGGTGTGCTCATGAGAGCATGATCTTCGTTCGAATCACCGGCGAGAAATGAGCTCGAGCAGCGTGCGGGTGCGGCTGCGATGTTGACCAGAAAGGTCGAGCAGCGCGCGGGTGCGGCTGCGATGTTGGCCAGAAAACCAATGGATCTCACCGGAGAGAGGGTTATCGTCGCTCGATCGCGGTTGTGTTGCTGTCACCGATTCAACTATGGGAACTAGGCTCTCCTCACATAAAGATGGATCAAGTTCAAAATGAGGAGGATGAGATGTATATAAAGAGAAAACAAGAGAGGTTATTAAAGTGGTGGAGTTGAATGAGAGGTTGTATTATTAATGGAGTTGAATGAGAGGTTATTAAAAAAATGGAGTTGAATTAGAAGTTAGAAAAATTGGTGGAATGATGGAGATGAATGGTGGTTATTATATAGAAAGGGAATTAAATAATAATATAAATAATGATATAAAGTAGGCTACTAAAATATCAAAAAATATAAAGAAGGAAAAATAGTGGAGAATTTACAAAGGAATACATACAACATGTACATTTTTTTGTTTGCTTTTCTAATATATATATTTTTTATATTTTTAATTAGAAATATTTAAAACAGAAAAATACAATAAAGTACTAGAATCAAAATACAACAAAATGATGATTTTTTGAATTTTTAAGTAATTGAGAAAGATAAAATAAAAACGAAGAAAGAATGAATATATACATAATATACAATGTACATCTAGGTCCCAAAACCCAACTTTTGCAAATGAGCTCCGATTTTAATGAAACCATTCCATTGGACAGATAATTTTCTAACTTGAACTTTAAAAGTGAGTTTGGTGAATTTGGAGTTCATACGGAGCGGAAATTTGACCGGGAAGTTGGACTTTACGACCTTTTCTCTTTGGGATCCAGAAGTATTTATTTGAGCTGAAATTTGTTTTGTATTTTTGTATTTTTATATACATTGTTGTGAACAAGTTAGAGAAAGAATTAGACACAAAGGAGTTGAAATAAAATTATTAAAAATACAGTTTTAGGCTATTTACAGGTGAAAAACTCCTTTATTTTGCGGATTTTTATGGGTAATTTATTTTGTACAATCTAATATTCAATAATTAATGTATTTTATTTACAAGAATCATTTTGCTAATTTATTGATTTTATATACATTTATTTGATATTTTATTAAGGGATTTTGCTAAGATCAAGATATTGAGATGATGAATCCTACGTACATAGCACATGTTCTCCAACGAGGAGACCCACTTCAACTCATGCTCCAACCCTTTTGTTTTCTCCTCACCAGCATGACATGAGAAGCAACGTCCTCGACAGTGACCGACAATAGAGTATGCATTGAGTTGATATCGTATGTATTGTCTTTTATTGTCAGTTTGAGATTTTTTTTTCTATTTGTCCAAGTTGAGCATTGCATGCTCCAACTTGAGGGGGAGTGTTGGAGTAGGTGCCATTGTAGTGACGTGTAATTTCTTTTTAGGATCTAATCACCACATTCTCATGTTTAGTCCCCCATCTACTGTTAATGAGACTCCTGTCAGTTGGTGGAGATATATAAGAAGTCCCACATCCATTGTATCAGATGAGAGAGAAAAGTTAATGAAAACATCATCCCTCTGAGGCATTCTTCCGTGGTTTCATCCCGCTCCTCACGAAGTAGGGTTCCACGTAAAATCCCGATGTTCATCAATGATCTTTATTTTTTATCTCTGATACGCTTCCGAATTTTAGTTTTCTAACCGAGACTAGTGGGCGTGTCACTCACAAACACAATCCTGTATAAAAATTATTGCAATATTTTACAGAAGCGCAAATGTAAAGATTCCTAAAACATATCACCAATGGAAAGTATTTTCCTTTGCAATAGGCTCTTACTCTTCTTTTATTACTGAAATATAAAAAGGATAATTTCTTTTTCAATATCCAATATTTATTTGTAGAGCTAAGTTTTGTGCGGAGCGTATGAATTTAATATCTAGAAAAATTCTATCCGCTAGACTAAAATTTGAGGGGTTGTTATGAAAGGTGACCAGGCTTTGGGGACCCATAAGTAGGGATGAACATTGGGCTGGGCTGGCCCGTCCCGGCCCGAAGCTCTACCCAAAAAGCCTGACCCAGTTCAGGCACAAATGAACACTGGGTCGGGGCCGGGTTGGATCGACCCAGCTCGACCTGGCCGAAGGATCTGGTCCGAAGAGGGTCCGCACCCTTTCCCACATCCTATACACATGAAAACTCCCACCTAGTTCATGTACACTCTCATCTTATATCTTGTCTTCATACAATGGTTATAAATCAAGAAAGTCAGGCACACGACATATGAGTTGATGATCATTGTATTTCAATTCAGAATTAATTCCCTTAATTAGTCTTTGGTTTAGATTCTGTTCATTATTCTTGAATTCATTAGTAGTTATTTTTTTTCCAATAAGAACATTTTCTATTATTAAACCTTTACCCATATATGGGCCTTAGGCACATTTTTTAACATGTAGGATCTAATGCACATGTTTGTTATTAACCAGGTAAGTTTGTTTCACTCTTTCAATTTCTATACATGAGAGACATTGATGGTATATAGCATTGAGTGCACGTGTGTAAAATGGAAAATTCTCATATTTGGTAAATTGAATTTTAGTTGTTTCACAAGTATTTATGGCACATGTTTTAAACAATTTTGGCTTGTGTAACTTGAGTTGAGATTAACTTGAAACAAAAGACTCAAAGTTAATAATCTCTAATTGGTGGAGATGGGTCAGCCCAACCCAAGTCCAACCCGAAGGAATTGGGCCGGGCCTGAGCTTGGGCCAAACAAAAAAAATTTACAGGCTTAAGCTCGATCCAAGGCCTTAATTTTTTAAATGATCTTGGGCATGGGCCTTTCAGGGCCTGGCCTAGCTCGGCCCATGCTCATCCCTACCCATAAGGTCATCTTGATATTGGGTCGCGCTGTGGACAAGTAAAATCCAGTTGGGTGTGACCTGACCCATCTTCTAACAGTCGGTCTCATTAACCGGGCAGATCGTTGGCAACTCAGTCATTACTGATACTAGGGAGCATACTCGCGCTCCGCGGTGAGCTATATAAATTTGTAATAATGCTGATAAAATATGTCAAACAACATATAGTAGTTTATCCATAGGTTGGCATAGAAGATTAATCTAAATAAAAAGAGAATATTATACATGAAATAAAATAATCATAGCATTATTGATTCATATATATGATGTATTCATCTTCATTATTGTTATCATTGTATATGTTAAGAAATACATTGGGGCAAAATACGACATAATTCTATAAAAATTTGAAGTCAATAGTTTTATTAACACCTGCAAAAATCAACACAGTGATGTTTATTTTTATAAAAGCATTGTATAATTCAATGTTAAAATAAATTTAATAATTTTATCTTCATGTATTTATCTCTTTTCTTCGACATACCATTATTATTTTAAACATGGAGATTAATGATTGTCTTATATATTTTTAATCTTGTGTTACTGTAGGATTACAATGAAAGAAATATTATAAATTTTGATTAGTTATTATAATTAAAGAAAAACAACCACTATAAATTCTGATTAGTTGTCATATTAAAGAAAAATCAACAAAATTTCGGATGCTAGATATTATTGTATCAGCATGTTGAAGAAAAATCCAACACAGTGCATGTGTGATCTATCAAAAGTTAGCAATATAATGACGATCTAACTTACGATGATTTTGGGAAAATGCTTCATGCTTCATCAGAGAATCGAGTAATAAAAATAGTATGAATGCAAACTATATGCATAATACCTACAACTCAGTTTGATAACATATATCTGATTATAGGTAAGTCTAGTAAAACTTCGCTTGAACAAAAAAGTGATATAATGGTTAAATAGTTACATACACAAAGGTGTACATTTTAGGGATATTTACACCCATAACCCTGAGTAGTTCCGTAATTACCCTAGGAACCCTCGATAATCACGAATTACACTGAAGATCTTGAATAATTGTTCCGTTTTACACGCATGACCTTCCGTTAGTTTGGTTCACTAACTCAACTAGATGGCTGAGTTAATCTAACTAATCTGCCATCTAACGGTTGGGATTAACCAAAAATAAAAAAATAAAGAGAGGAAAGGAAAAGATGGGTGACGAGGAATAGAGGGCGACCATCGTCTCGATCTTGATGTTCGGATGCCTCTGCCGGATGACAGCGGAGGTGTAAGAGAGCTTATCAGGGTTGCGGCCGACGAGGATGAGGTGGAAGCCGAGGCGGGCAAACTCGAAGGCGAAGGCCTTGCTGATGCCATCGGTGGCTCCGGTGACGATGGCCCAGGAGCCATAGCGGCGGATGGATTGGTGTCATACCATCCCCAAAAAGACCAGTCAGGGAAGGGTATATCAACTGATCTGCCATCCTTGCTACAGTAAAAAAGAGGAGGGGGTGGCTCCTTCCACCATGACAAGAAATGGGACTTCATCGTGGGCATGTCATCGTAATCGAACATGAGGTCGAGATCGAGAAGCCGACCCGGATACCTCCTCAGCAATTGCACGACTCCCCGCCACACAAAGGTGTCCCTCGTCTGGTAAGCTCGCGCATAGGACTCAGATGTATAGCCTTCCCTTCACCACCAATAGCCGGAAGTGGGCGGTCTTCCCTGCCTGCTCCACCATCTTCCTTGTGATCCCCGTCTCCTTCCAGGGACGGAGATCCTCGTGGATCCATCGGAACTAGTCGGGACAAGAAGATGAACGGATGTGTGACTTACTGGATGGGATGAGGGCTGGCAACTAAGATTCTTGCTTTGCGAGGGGCAGAAGAAAGGAGACGACGAAAGTCGGCATCCATCGGTCCTCTCCGAGAGCTATTTGGTGCTTGATGAACCTTGCCAAGAACCGAGTACACCTTCAAACATGGACTGCATTGCATGTAGATTAACATTCGAAAATGTTGAAGGAAGTTCCGTGCATTTAATTATGCCATTAATCCAGATAATCTGTAAACATGTCACTGGAGGTCGGGAACCGGCGTGGGGAGCTGGAGCTCGCGAGCTGGGGGCGGGGATGGAGCTCGCCAATGCGGGGGAGGGGGTGCTAGAGCTCGCGAGCTGGGAGAGGAGGCATGGGTTGTCGGGGCGAGCGGGAGAGAGTGGGGCACCTTTCCTTACGGAGGGAAGCTTGATTTTGTTTGATATATAGAATAGCCTCATGTTATAAATATGGTGTATTTCGAAGGGTAAAATGGTCAACACAAGATTTTTTCCGTCAAGTTACGGATAATCAAGATGGAACTTGACACAGGGTTATGCCATGTAAAGGTTAAGCATTATTCAGGGTCCTGGGTATAATTCGTTATTATAGAGGGTTTCCGGGGTAATTACGGAACTACTCAGGGTTATGGGTGTAAATATCCCTACATTTTATCATCGACGGTGATGCTGATGGAGGTGGCGTTCCTCTTTGCTATCGGCAAGGCCTAAAATGTCGGATTTCGGTTTCGTTTCGGTAACTGACCGAAACGAAATTTCGGCCGAATTTCGGTCGAAATTCGACCGAAATTTCGGTCATTTCGGCCATTTTTTCAACTAAGGCCCCCAAATTTCGGCCGATATAGGGCATTTCGGCTGGATTTCGGTTATCGACCGAAACCGAAATTCGACCGAAATTCGGTCGAATTTCGGCGAAATTTGATGCCATGGCTATCGGCAATGAAATTTCTGGTGCCCGAGGTGAGGTCGGCCTCAATGGGGACGGGGCAACAAGCATGAGCAAGATTGAGGACCTCATCGGCGAGGAAGCCATTCTTGCTGCAGGGTTTGATCCACATGAGCTTGTTGAAGTTGTCGGGGAAGGTGAGGAGGTGGTGGATGATGTGAGGGGAGAGGGAACGTCGATAGTGTCACAACGGTTGGAGAGGAGCTGAAGGGTTTGGGAAGGGGCAGAGGTGGTAGGGGGAGTAGCACACGAAGGGGTGGATGCATTTGGAGTGGATATACATATCACCCATGGCCTTTGTGAAGATATATGTGTCTTGTTTAGTTAGATTCCAATTGTCATGGTAGGCAAAATAGCTTTGCATGAAATAATGTTGTCCAAAACATCTCGTTTTATTTACTAGCTAATGACCGAAAATGGTGATTGACATGCCTTTTGGATATATTTTTATTCTAAGAAACCACTTTTGTTTAAAGGCAAATCATAATGATAAGTAACTAAGATCATATATCCTACTTGATTTTCTGTCCTTGTTATATAGAAGAGGAAGGCTAAATTCGTGCAGAACCAACTCTTTCATTTTTGAAACTTGCAAGTTACCATCGGATATACTTATAGAATCGAAATCCAACTTCTTCTTTGCCTCAACATCCAAACCAAGAGGGGGATTCCTGGGAGAATATGGAAGAAAGCATCTCTCTTGTTAAGCTTTTTCCTAGCAAGAGTGGCCTTTTGAGCATCTTACATGCCTTTGCCCATTTACATATGCTGTCCAAGGGACCCTGAAAAGGTCAAAATGAATAAATGTCAACATGGATACACTTCCATCATCATGTACTAATAGTATTTTTCTTAAAATTATTTAATTGGTTCTCTTTCATCTATCTATTACCTGTAGAACTTGCAGAAAGCGCTTCAACTTTTTGCACCGCTTTGTTATGGTCATGAACCTCCATGATCCTACATTGTTTATGTCCAACGTTAAATCATACCTAAACTTTCAAATGCATTAATACTCCTAAAATATCGTAAATTTTGACAATGCAATCGTTCATGTACCTCTCATCAAAGATGGTATTTGCAACTTGCAACTGAATTGATGGTTTGATTGGATCCCTAGATTTTCTCTCACATCTTCGACCACTGGGACTAACTTGGTCAGAGGGAATTGATGAATCCATGATTCTCACTCTTTATTGCTTTATTTTAGCTCTTTTTCTTGGCAAAACATCATATGAATACATGTAAATATAATAACTTAACAAATTACATGACTTTGTTAATATTGCATAATTAGCATGTTTTTGGATAAATAAAAGAATAAAGGAAAAAGAAAAAGAATGATGTATTTAGAATAAATACAGAGTGACCCAAACCCCAAAGAGAAGGTCTAGCCTTGACCTGATCACAAAATAAAATAAGTAGAGAGAGATAAGGTCTACTATCTGTTGTGCATATTACCTATACTTGTACATATTAATTATATACTCATTTTTGATAGATAAAATTAATTTATTCTTTTTATACCCTTGTATATAATCCTAGAAATAATATAAAATAAAATAAAAATCAGAAAAATAAAATAAAAATAAAATAAAAATAAAATAAAATCTTCAAATACTTGTACAAAATACCATGTATACATTACATTCACTACTTATTATATACCTTTAATTATTTTATAAAAATAAAATAAAAATTGTTTTAAACTCTTAAAATTATGCTTTAAATAAATAAAATATAAAATAAGGATAGTTGTGTAAAAATAATAAAGTAAAAATACTTGTATTATTAATAAAATAAAAATAGTTGTATTAATAATAAAATAAAAATACTTGTATATAATACATAGTACATTATACATGTATATAATACTATATTTGTATATACATTGGTTTATTTTTCATAAAAATAACTAAAAATCACAGAAAAATAGTTTGAGAAATAATAAACATTTCTTATGTTATATACTTTTTATTTTAAATTCATTCATTATTTTTTATTGAATTTCTAATTATTTTTACATCTTGAATTTCTGATTGGACCACGTCAGACAGTTGACCTCAGTCAACGATCTCTTCCAGCCAGGTCAAGTCGCCCACCTTCTCGTCGGAGCTTCTTCTCCACTTTTTCGCGCCTGACTCTGACCATATCTTGCCTCGATTCTTCACCCGAGCCTCCTCCTAGGATATGTGATCCTCACGGATCCCTAGGAAGTGCGGATCTTCTCAGGATTGCACGTAGTCGCTCGATCTTTCCAGCCCTGGAGATTCCTATAAAGCCTCTCGTCCGCCTCCATTGCCCTTGAGCGCGTTCCTCGCCACCCTTTCAACCCCTAGCCACCTCCAGCTGAGTGACAGCTGCATGGAGCGACCTTCAGAGCTTGGATTGGTGTTGATTCGATGCAGCTCAAGCTACTTGGCCGGACCTATGAATCTAGAAGCATGCAAGTGGAGGTGATGGGTTCAGATCTGGAAGGTGATTGAGGGTTTTGATTCGGGGATCAACGTATGGAAGACATGGAAGATGGTTGGTCGGCTCGATTCGGGTGTTGGGTAGGAGGAGGGGAGGCAGGAGGGCATCAGGCAAGGGAGGAGGAGGAGGGGAGGGTGGAGGGCATTGACAAGGGGAGGAGGAACTAGAAGGGGAGCGAGGATGGGTTCATCTTAGGAGGAGGTCGTCCTGGGGAGGAGGACGATGAGGAGCGGGGAAGGGAGGATGGAGAGGTCGACCTAGGGAGAAAAGATGAGGGAGAGAGTGAGGAGGATAACAAAGACCATTCGGTCTTTTTTTCTAATTTATTTTCGTTTCTTTCATCAAAATTAACGTCCATTTACATTGAGGATGGATGGCAATTAACCTGAGAGGTACAAGTGATAAAACGATAAGAAGTTAGAGGCACACCTCATATTTCCAAAAAACAAGAGAGACATAATTGATATTGCAATATCTCGAAAGTACACAACGGATAAAAATTCTATTTTCAAAATATCTGTCCCCCCAGACAATTGTTCTATCTGTTCAAACATGCTAACTTTGGTAGTACCTATGCATCACTAGCTATATATTATATGCTACTTCCCGTTGAGAAAAAGGGCTCAACAACCTTCCCTTTCCATATCGAAGGCCTTGTCAGACCATTCATATACATGCTTTGTTTACCTGTCACCGACAGCTGTTCTTGGTATATCTATGTGTCATGCGTCCATTCCACCTGTGCTTATCTGCTTTTATATGTATGCATGTCATCTGGTCACGTATATATAAATAGATTAAGCAACAATAATGAGGCCGTACGTATCTCAGCCCATTCCTGTTCATGATTCCGAATCTTATGTAAATGCACATGGTCTCTCCTCTGCAACAAGAGAGGTTGACACGTGTGGTACGCTGCTCGGGGCTTGCCTGTGCTATGCTGTGCCATGCCCTGCAACTGCTCCTTCGTTGTACGTGCGTGCGTATGCATGCATTCCCATGCAGACGGTTCCAGTGCTTCCATTCCTTGTTTAGGCAATCCAATTAGTATTGGTTAGTCGTAAACATGTATTACCATGACAATGACAGACGAAACATATTGTCCTCCCAGTGTTGTCTGACAGGAGGGAGATGCATATATATCATGTATCTATACGAGGAGTATTTCCAGATGAAAATACAGAAATGAGTGGATAATGTCGAAGTATCCCCTGTTTTTCAATTATATTTTAGTTAGAATTAACTAATGAGCACATGCGCATGTGCATACACGTGTACACTATAACACAATGCATGCGTGCATACACAAACCCACACATGCATGCACACGTGCAAACACACTAGCATATTCATACTAACACACGATACTCTAACATATATGTCGACTCACATATTCTAACACACACACACACACATATATATATCCTAATACGTATTTTCCAATACTTCAAATCATTCATCAAAAACATTCGGACTTCAGTTAGTGCAGATTTGGAGAAATGGAGGGCAAGATTTAACTGGTTTAAAACTCTGGGAAACATGATCCCTGTTGGTATGTGGGGGTAGGGTGGCTACCTTAAGAAATAGCTTTGAAATTTGCTTTCATCTTGGATCAGCATATGGTAGATGGATTGATTATGGCATCCGAAATATGCCTTAACTGGAGGCGTGTGAAGAAGAAAGGGATGTTGTGGAAGATTGATTACACGAAAGCTTACAACTATGTCGACTGGAGCTTCCTCTGGATATCTGTTCGGCGTCGTTGTTTCCCCGATCAGTGGATTGCCTGGATGAAGAGATGCGTCACGACTTCCTCGTTTGCGGTCCTGGTGAATGGTAGACCTGAAGGGGGTTTCTTCCAAACTCAGCGGGTGATTCGACAAGGCTATCTGTCAGCACGCATGCTATTTGTCCTAGTGGCGGATGCGTTGGCAGTCCTGTTCAGGCGTGCCATGGACGTAGGGTGGTGCAAATGATTTCATTATGGGACCATTTCTGTGCCACTGTTGCATTATGCAGATGATACGGAGATTTTCCTAGGTGGGACAGAGGATAGGAGTACAAGATGATACGGAGATTCAACAACCTTTCGATCTTCAAATCAATAAGCAAAACTCAGTGGTCGTTCCTATTGTGATGGAGGAGGGTGAAGGTGGTATATTGGTTGACATGTTGGGATGTCCGCTAGGTGAGCTGCCAATTTCGTACTTGGGTCTTCCCCTGATGGATGGCAAGCTCAGGACGGCAGATTGAGATATGGTTCTCCAGACGTCTGAACAGAGGTTGGCTGGGTGGAAGGCAGTGACCCTCTCAAAATTGGGAAAGTTGGTCCTACTAAAGCATGTGTTGTCGACCATTCTTGTCTTCTTTTTCTCAACCAGACTGATGCCAGTAGAAGTGTGCAAGAAGATTGAAACTACAATGAGGAGATTCTTTTGGTCGGATGGGAAACAACAAAGGTCTAGGGTACATCTTGTGGGTTGGGACAAGATGACACATCCACAAAGTGAAGGTGTCTTAGGAGTTCGAGATGTGGCGTGCATGAATAAATATGTTAGCAATTAGAGTACTATGTGAACTTTACAGAGTTTCAAGCTCACTGGAGGCAGGGAGAATTCAGTTAGAGATCCCTCTATGGACTAGTATTCGTGATGTGTTGCCATTGTTGGCATCAAGACTACGGTCGAAGGTTGGAGATGGAGAAAGGTTCAGGTTTTGGCAGGATGACTGGATGGGGGATGAGCCACTCAATAGCCAATTTCCGAGGCTGTTTGCACTTGCACCATTGAATGATTACTCGTTGGCGTAAGCAGGGGGGTCGGGGTCTTGGGATCATGACTTCGCATATGTTCTCTCTACTCAACGATTAGAGGAGTTTGACAGAATAAGATCGGAGTTGCTGTTGCTAGTCTGCTTTACTCAGGGCATGGATCATTTTGAATGGGATCGTGGTAGATTCTCGACAAAGAAAGCATATAAGGACTTCAAAGGGGCCGCTGCGGACCAGGATCCAGACCTTTGCTGGGATATGAAGATCATTTGGACTAGTAAGATCCCATGCAGATTCAAGGTTTTCCTTTGGTACTTGAGAAGGGGAAGATTATGCGACAAAGCAAGGAGGGGAAGGTTGTTTGGCATACATTATACATAGTGTGACAGGTGCAGAGAACATGTCGAATACACATAACATTTGTTCTTTAGATGCCCCTGATCAGAACATGTTTGAAAAGAGATTGGGGTATCCTAGATTTCGTTGGGAGGGACTGTTGTTTTTCGAAGGTCGACATGGGGCAATTCGACGGATGACTGCACATTACCGTTTGCAGCACATTGAGATATTTGGGGGGGGGGGGGGGGGGAGGGGGGAAGGAATGACCTAATCTTCGAAATAAAAGATTTTACCATGAAAATGTACTCGCCCATTGTATTGCAGATTAGAAGCGGAAGAAGAGCAAGGGGCTACTTGGGAAGGTTGACTTTTCCAAAGCTTATGACTGTGTTAAATGGAAATTTATTTGGGCATCTTATGAATGTCTGATTCTCACTCTTTGTTCTTTTATTTTAGCTCCTTTTCTTGGTAAAATATCATGTAAATTCTTGTAAATACAATAATTTAATAAATTGCATGCTTGTGTTAATATTGCATAATTAGCATGTTGTTGTACATAAATAAAAGAACAAAGGAAAATAAAAAGGAATGATGTATTTAGAATAAATACAGAGTGGCCCAAACACAAGAGAAGCTTAAGACTTGACCTGATCACAAAAATAAAATAAGTAGATAGAGATAAGGTTCACTATGTATTGTATATACTACATATACTTGTACTTATTAATTATACCTTTATTTTCGACAAAATAAAATTAAATTATTCTTCTCACATCCTTGTATGTATTTCTAAAAATAATATAAAAATCAGAAAGATTAAATAAAAACAAAAATAATCCTCCAATCATTGTGTTAAAACATCCATATATCTTACACTTCTTTAATTATTATATACCCTTATTAATTTATAAAAATAAAGTAAAAATTAATTTATGCTCCTAAAAATATGTTGTAAATAAATAAAATATAAAATAAGAGTATTTATATAAAAATAAAATAATAGAAGTACTTGTACTTGAAACATAGGTATATTATACATGTATAAAATACTATATATTTTATATACACTAACTTATTTTCATAAAACTAATTAAAAATCATAGAAAAATATTTTGAAAAATGTGAAACATTTTTTATTTATACACTTATTATTTTAAATTTAATTGCTATTTTTAATCAATTTTTCAATTATTTTGTACAGTCGAATTTTCTGATTGGTCCAGGAGGGTCTGTTGACTCCAGTCAACGCCCCTTCTAGCTCGGGCTAGGTCAAAACCTCTTCGCCGGAGCTGTTTCTCCCAATTACCCAACTCAACTCCGATTGCCATTTACCTCAATATTCTTGGATCTGTGATTCCTCGGACCTCCATGATCCTTGCGGATTCCTATGATGATCCGGATCTCCATAAGGTTTCGCGCTCCGCATCGATCTTTCTGGAACCTCACTTGGCATATAAGTCCTTTTCTTTCTCCTCCAAGCAACACATCTCATCCCCCACTCTCCATTCTTTCCCTAACCATCTTCAGTGAAGTGACAACTGCTCATATCACCGCTTAGGATCCTTAGGGAGTTTCGTGGGTCTTGTAGCTCGACGTGGCTGGAGTCCTCCACCACGTGCAACCTCTCTCGCCCGCCGTAGCAGATCGAGGCCATCACCTTGACATCCACCTTATCTGAAGCTCAGGAATGTGATCCAAGCTTTAGGCAAGGCTCTAAATGTCGGTTTCGGTCACCATTTCAGTATCGACCAAAACAGAATTTCGATGGAATTTCGGTGGAATTTCGATCATAATTTCGGTTATTTCGGTCATTTTTTATACTAGGACACCCATATTTCGGTCATTTCGGTTGAATTTCGATTTCGACTGGATATCGATATTCGACAGAAATTCGACTGAATTTCGCTGAAATTTGAGGCCATGGCTTTAGGTATCCACTTTAGCCTTCACAGTTCACCATTCATCTGAATCTTCCTATCTTGCTTCGTCGCCCGCATTTGAGCTCCGACCATGTGGCTGGAGCTCCACCACCCAACCTTATTCGCACAAATCGACTTCTCGACGCGCACCTCATATTCCCTCATACTCTAATCATCCTAACGCTCATCCCTCCAAGTGAGATTAGGCTCGGATTTTCCTCCTCCATCCTCGTCAGAATCCCAAAGCTCCACTACCCCTCGTTTCCCTTGCTTTGTGCCCAATAAATAGCACTGGAGCTTCTCCTTCGATCTGCGTTCCATTTGCAGGTACTGGTGTGCGCAAGAAACACCATTTGACCCATCGATGGCTCAGGCGGAGCTGCTCCAGGTCCCCCTTCACCGCCACGTTCATCCGACCATCACCATCTACGTCAGATCTCTCTACCGGACGCGAGAACCTCTCACGACACTGTCGGACCTTCTTAATCTTCCATCAGGCTGGTGGATCATCTCCCCTGCTCGAGCGAAGCTCTCCCAAGAGGAGTTTTGCAGACCTCCTCCCCACCATTGGATTAACCCTACCTGCTAGATTCCATCTTAGCCGCTGACAGCAGCATCCTTTCGACCGTTGTATCTGACCCGCTGGCGCATCTGACACGCACGTAGCCCACATTCCCTGTCCGCCAGATCTACGTCACCTGGGAGATCAGGGCCGTACGCCAGAGTCCCCTCCGAGCGTGCGCAACGTGTCTTGCAAAGGCATATTTCTCTTTTAAAAAACATGTCCTGAACTTTGTTATCGTTATGGAATGAATGTTTATTTATAGTATTTGCATTTATATCCCTGTGAGATTGGTTCACATGATGCATGTGTGTTTGCTTGGACTTTTTGCAACTTAGGCCCTATACTTTCAATTTGTGTTATCGTTTGGCCCAGATCTTTATCTTAATTGCACGCAGGCCCCTATAAAATGTATGCCTCTTGTTTAATTTAATAAATATCAAATTAATCCTAAAAATTCCCTAAAAATTATTGTTTTCTCATTTTGACAAGTAGTATTTATGATAATTTTTGTGGATTAATTTTATCGCATTTATTGTTTTTGAAAAATAAAAACCCATAAAAAGCGTTCTGTCCATTCTTGAAAATTCATAAAAATTTGAAAAGTATCTCAAAAATTGTACAAAAATTCCTATTACTGTCTTTTGTTATGTTTGATCTTCAGTAGCATTTTTGTTTGAAAATTCCTTACAAAAACCCTAAAAATTGTAAAAGACCTAAAAAGTAATAAACAATTATATAAAATTAAAGAAAAATAAAAAATTTCTCATCTCAATTCCTATTTGTAGCATCTTATCTTCATTTTCTCATAAAATTGCTCCCCAGGATTTTAGGGCATTTAGTAATTTTAATTTGCAATTTTATCATGGGTGTGTACTATTTGTAGTTTTATTCACTATTTGATTTTTATAAAATTATAAAAACATTTATAAAACCCTAGAAAATTACCTAAAACACTTTAAAACATTAAAAACCAAAATTATTTTTATCTGATTTTTATGAGCATTTTTAGCAATAAAGAAAAATACAAAAAGACTTATGTATTATGTTATTCTCTTGATAATTGATTTTCATTCTTTATTAAAAAATATATTAAAAAATACAAAATTTAAAACCACTAAAAATATATTTTTCATTGTTGAGATTTGACTACCTCGTACATTTCCGTGTTCCTTGTGTTCGACCCTGGTTGCTACACCGGGTAAAAATAAATAGTGAAACTGCTTACATTGTGCTTGCTTGTTTGATTTTATCGAGTGGTTTTATTTTTCTTGTGGAGCCTGATCAATTGGGTCGCAATGACCTTGATATTTCTCGATACTTAATCCTAGTTGGTGGGTCACTCACGAGAATGATGCCGTTGTCGGGGAGCATAGCTTAGTAGTCATTTTTCGGTTTTTGCTATTTTTGCCTCTATTTGATATAACTTCTTTCTGATGCATTCTTGTTTTGCTTTTTATGCGAGCGATCGCTTGAGGATGCTTTGACTTTCTGTTAGAGTACCCATACCTGAGGAGGTGCAGGAGAGCAGGAGGTGACAATTGTTGCATATAGAGTAGATAGTTTATTTTTCAACAAGACTTTCATTATTGTAATCTTTGGACTTGGACTCTCTTGGACACTTGACACATTTCGACTGACGGTGCACTCGGGGGACCTCACCGCAGTTTTCTCGAGTTTTGATTTGATCGCTTTACTTTCTATTTGCTTCTCATGAATTTGGCCCCTAGACTTAGGATTTTTGTTGATTGTAACGTAATGAGGTAAGGTCCAACACTTAATTGCCTGCATGTTCTTATAGATCGTATTAGGACCTAGCTAATAATAAATTAAAAAAGTAAGCTTAGTTGGATTTGAGACCACGCGCTGTAAGGAGTCACATACATCGCTAGCAGGACTCGTTGTGGCGGGCACCGAGTGACTCCAAAGATCGGACTCCGGACTCGATCCGATTAGCTAGCTATTGTTCTTCATGATCAATAGAAGTTGCTCGTCTACGATCGATTTCCTAGTGCATCACATAGTTAGTTTATTTCGGTCTTTAAATTTATGCATGGATCACCCTGCATGTATAGTGTTGGAGACATGTACGCATTATCGCGTGTCGACTTTTTCGAGTTCACCCCTAATTTTTTGACTCAAAATAATCAAGGAAATTTAAAATTCATTAGGAGTTGTTTTTATTTTAAAAATACCTAAAAAGGGAAAACAATAAAATTGGGCCTGCTAATGCAAACTTGACCCTAAAATTCTGCTCATTTAAAATCTTTTGTTTTGAAGAGAGTCACCCCCTCATTGGTTGATTTCCTTACAGTGAGAGAGTGATCCGCACTCTAGGATAGAGCCATACCTGGACTTCTTTCAGACCGCTGGTCTTGTAGTTGGTTGTTCTCCAGTGAGGACTTCTCCGGGTAGGGTAAGCGGTCTGGGACTTCTGATGAATCTCGTATTCATCATGTTAAAATCATCAATTTAGTCCCCTAGCTTAGATAAACCAATAAAAATCACCAATAATTTCTCATTGTTATATTGTATTATATTGTGTATAATTAACCTGTAGTTATTCTTGTTAATTACCATTATTTAATTTGCAATTATTTCCTCATTAAAACCCATAAAAAATTAGGTTACTAATTGTCTATAAGTTCCTAACCCTTAAAAGGACTAAAAACTACAATAAAAATATCAAAATTTCAAAATCGGTGTTTTTAATCCTTTAAAAAATACCCCAAAAATATTTTTTTGTAGAAATGACCACTTTTGGCTTTGCATCCAACATGAAACTTGTAGATCTCATTGAGAGACTTTTTCCTGATTTTTCCTCTAACTAATTCTTTTTTATTTTTATTTGATTTTCTTTTTCTGAATTTTCTGGTGCAACCATGTGGCACTCTCTGGAGTCGTCACGCGACCGCCTCCTTCTTTCGCCTCCTGTACCTCCTACCAGTCTGATCTTCTTCTTCCCGCCTCCATCATAGCCTTAGATCTTTGCCTTCATCTCTAGTCGTTGGATATGATCTTGGTCAGTGACGAGGTGCAAAATCGACCCTTTAATAATGCTAAATTAGCACTTGGAGATGTCGTAGCAGTCGGGCCGATTTCGGTCATCAAAGAGATCACCTCATTTAAAGATATGCGAAGATAAATCAAAAATGAGGTGATCGTGATTTTATTTTACTTGGCAAGAAACCAAGGTCGAACTCAGGGACACGAGCCTCTCTCGTATTAATCGGATTTAAGTGTGTTTAACTAAGCGTAGAGTTAAAGGCATATAGGTCAAAATATGCAAAGACAATGCAATTAAAATAATCATGCATTTTTTTATAAATTTTTATCATGCAAATGAATGCACATGCAAAGCATCACAAATATGCCCTAGTCACAAATTTATGAGCAAAGTATTCAATGAGTTAATTCCAGATTTATTTGAAGTGTCAGAGCTTGATCGTCAAAATGAACAAGGCATGAGAACTTAATAAAAGCCACTTAGATAACTTAATATTTCATTAAAATTCAAGTCTCTAAGATAAAAGATTAATCATGCCATCAAAAAGTACATCAAACAAGCTCTCAAACGAAACTGAAATCAACTAAAACAGAGATACGGTGCTCAAGATATGCAAAAAGAAAAGCAAGGGCATAACTGAAAGAAAACTTGAAATAAACTAGCAGACAGGTCCCTGGGAGGGACGAAAATGTAAAAAAAATGAAGTACGGGACCTTCCCTGAAAATGACCCACACGCACAGGGGCATTTTTGCAATTATCAAAACCCGCGAGGGCATAATTACAAATTACCAACCGTGCGTGTGATCTGCACGTGACGCATGACCATTCTGCAATTCTGGAGAAGATATGGGCATCTCTGCAATTTACCCCAGAATAGCACGTGCGATGCACGTGCTATCTAGGCTCGGACGAAGGGTAGGCTCGGCAGAGGTTCGGGGCAGCTTCGGCCAGGCTCGGACGATTCGAAGCGAAGTGCAGGCTCGGTGGAGGTTCGGGGCAGCTTCGGCCAGGCTCGGACGATTCGAAGCGAAGTGCAGGCTCGGAGTAACCAAGCCTGGAGGCTCGGTGGCTGAGGCTCGGTGCTGCTATGGAGAGGACACGTGGCTGCACTGTGGCCGTTGGATCGAGATGATCCAACGGTCGCTGGAGAGGCGGGTCTTGAGCGACGTGGCTGGATCCGTGCCGTCAGATGAAGATCATCCGACGGCAACTGCTCTTCCGTCTTCATCCTCGACTGGCGGCGGCAACTGAACTCCGGTGAAGGAGTCTCTCCTCCGCTGCTCCTTCTCCATCGGTGTGGTCTTCCCCGAAGCTCCCTAAGTGGTCGTCGAAGAAGCCCGGAGCTCGGGGAAGGTCAACAGGCCACTGGCGACGCTCGGTGGAGCTCGGATGGTCACCGCGAAGTTGATGAAATCGGCTCCGGCCGATCTCCGATCGTTGAGTGAAGCAAGACCTGCAAGGTTAATAGCGCATAGCCGAAGCGAGAGAAAAGTGCGTGCGTACGACGTGAAGTGAGGTGGAAGCTCAGGCGGGCGTGAAGAGCATGGGAGCTCGAAGCTCCTCCGCCGCGAGGGCGGAGGAGGTGGGTCGGAGGTGGTCGAGGTTCTGTAGGAAGGAGATGGTGAGCGGAGGGTTGCGCGGTGAAGGGGGATCGGAGGTGGATCTAATGAGGTGGTCGTCGGAGCGAGGGGATGGCCGGAGAGGCCTAATTAAATCGAGTAAAGAAAATAAAAAACATCAGAGAAAAGATCGGAGACTTACCTGAGCGATGGCGGCGTGAATGGTTTGGGCTCGAGCTCCGAGGAGGAGCTCTGGTCTTCGCTGAACACGGGCAACCATTCCGTGCAGCTCGAGCGGGCTCGAAGCGCCGCGACGACGCCGTGATCGGCGAAGGGTCGACACCGAGGGCAGTGGTCGTCTTCGCTCGATCCTCCGCCTCCCCCTGTCACTGGGAGGCGGAGGAGGGCTGGGCCATGCCCCTACGTAAAGGTGGACCGTTTGAAATGGAGGGGAGACCGGTGTATTTGAAGATGGTTGTGGCGGAGGTGATGGTAAACGACGTGGGTTTGAGGGAGAAATGGGAGGACTGGAGAGGGGTTCGTGGGTTGACGAAGAGGTCGCGAGGGTGAGGGAAGAGTGGAGAAGGTCCTGGGATAGTTGGCGCGTGGAGATGATGGATGGTGAGGGCGAGAAAATGGAAAGGGGGTGAGGTGCGTGAGTGGAGATCGTGTGCGAGATGGAGAGGGTCTGGAGGAAGACGATGCTAGTCGTCCGTTGGATCTGAGATCCAACGGCTGACGGTTGGGCGCGAATGAGAGGCGCGGATGGGATCTGGGGCGGCATGATCGGAGGGCAGATGGAGCGGCCACGTGTCATGACGAGGTCGAGGCGCTAAAGGATGGCTCAGATGGAATCAAGGGATCGATCGGATGGATGAGATTGGCTCAGGAGATAACGGCTGTGATGGCCGGGTGAAGATGCCATCGGAAGGACCAGAAGGTGACACGTGGCGCATGAAGAGCGAGGCGGGGACGTGCGGTGTAGATGAAGAGCGGGAGATGATCAATGGCTGGGAGAAGGCAGATACGTGGAAGCAGCGGGGCCGTTGGATCCGAAGCGAGATCCAACGGCCAGGGTCGGTGGAGGATAAGACAAAGAGGCCTGGCCACGTGTCGCTTCCAGAATGGGCCACGTGGCCCAATCAGGTTATTCAGAGGGTTTTTCTTATTTTTGAGGGCCCTATTGGCCGAATTTGAGAAAACCTAAAACATGAAAGTTGTAGATCTTGAAGAGATCTACAAGTTTCATGTTGACCAAAACTGGAAATAAAATCAAACAAGGGCCCGAAATATTTTTGAGGGTATTTTTTAGGTCTAAAAATACCACGAATTTTTGTTTTGTCATTTTTTTGTGGTTTTTAATTTATTTAGGACTCTTCTAATTATAGGGCATTAACAGGGTTTTATTGGCAAACTTCTAAGCAAGGGGGTTAATTATAATAAATAAAGATGATGAAACTGAGGTTCATCACCCCCCTATACTTAAACTATGCTCGTCCTCGAGCATCAAAAAGAATGACTAAGTTGGATTAACCCCCTTGTGCATGTGAATACATGATCCAAGCTGATCAAGTCCACTTGACTTCAGAGATCCAAAATTCTAGAGTTCAACCCAGCCTTAATCAAGAGGCTTCCGATTCCTCTATTTCTCTAGACTCTCTCTGATGTACATATAAACTATAGGATATGAGTTTAGTGTTGACTGCAATTTCGAGAGTAGAGTCAAATCTTCACCCAAAATCTTGGTCCGAGAAAATCTCCTAAGGACCCAATCCTCAGCACTAGGGAATAAATCCGATCTTGCACTCAGTCTACCGTCTCTTTAGTTTGTCAGACTTAGAAGATGTGGATGGCAGGCCAGAAAATGGAGGGCATGGGATTGTGTCAATTCTTCTCTCCCTCTCTTTGGAACAAGGATTCTCTCTAGTGCCTTTTACGCAACACATTTTTTTGGTGTTGATCAGTGCGTCCGTCAAGAGAAGTTGGAGTCGTCTGCACTTGTTTTCCTGGGAGTACACCGGGGTGTGTCTTTTTTGAGTATCTATTATACCTTCTACACCCAGACTTGTAGCATTTACGATGCAGAGCCCTTTTTTGGTGCAAGCCCGACTCCTGGTCCTAATAGCGGTGGTCCAAGTGGACACTTTGAAAAAGTTTGGGAGCGCTCGCCTTTGGTGGAAACTCTTTTATATTTGACTTTGTGGAATGAGAGCTTTTCTTTGAAATTTCATTGACTTGTATAATTTTTGGCTAGCTCCACTTCTTTTACCAAGAGTTGGCGCACACTGATCAACAAATTTTTTTTATTTGTATCACACCCAGGCACTTAGGTCAATGTCAAGAGATTAGTATAAGAATCAAGTTCTCATACTGGCTAATATTGCTGACACTCAGGTTTCCTGAAGCCTTCAAAGATTTTATCCCATCCTCGAGCATCATTAGATCAAATCCAGACTTGAATCTCCCATCCCAATTCCTCGAGTGAAAAATCAACTCATCTCAATCAAAACCGCAGTCGTGCATGTGATGTGCTGATCATATTCTTTTGTCTGAGACTAAGCATGGAATATAGCATGCAAATCTAGAGACCTAGGGGAATGTGGATGATTAAGTCTAAGACCCTGATGGTTAAGGCTGGTTAACCGCAAATCTCAAAGACCTCATAAATCAAGCTTCCTTGAACAATTCAGATCCTGAGTGAAAGTGTAAGAGTAGAGGTTTAATCCAACTTCTTCATTCAAAAACATTTTTTTTAAAATTTTTCTCATTTTTTATGGGTTTTAGTTTTTAGAGTTAAAACACAGGTTAGACTCAACTTTTCTTGATAAAAGATTTTCAAAACCATGTCACACAAAAGATTTTCAAAACATTTTTCAAAAAGATTTTTCAAAACAAGAAAAACTCATTTTCTTTCAAATCATTTTCGAAAATAGTGTAACACAGTTAGAAAAGCCGTGAAATCTTTTGAGTTTTCTTAGTCCAACGAATTTTACCTTAGCCAAAAAGTTTTTAGTTTTTCAAAATTTTCAGATTTTAGCTAAAGTAAGTAACTTGTATGTACGGTATACCCCCCTATCCTTAAACTTTGCTATGTCCTCATAGCACTAGATATTACAAGTCCATAGGTCCATTTAAGTACAGAGAAATATACGGGAGCTAAGAGGTGCTCCCCCTATACTTAGGTTAGAAATAACCTAAGTATAAAGGCAAGAAAAGATGAGTAGAGAAATCACAGGGACTTGGGTCCCCCCTATACTTAGGCTGAGATTAGCCTAAGTATAAAGATGGAATATTGATGTTGGAAAAGACCCAAGGTGAACTAAGAAGAAGGATGGATGTACAAGTGAGCGGTTGAATCTTCGGCGATGAAATGGAGTGTCTTCGGTTTTGGGGTACGTGTCGCATCATACAGGACTCAATCAAGCAAGCAAACCCTTGGTTTCACCAACTCACACATGAAACCAACCAAAGTTGGTTTATTATCTTGTCGGTTTTATTGTTGATAAAACTTTAGATAATTACGCGGAGAAAAATGTGAAATAAAAACCAACGCGTAACTGAGGGTGTTGCTCTCTCAAAACCGAATTTTACTCCATTTTTGGTTGACTTGCAATTAACAGTCCCAATTTTATTTTGAGTTATCACTGAATTAAGGTTAGCACAAAATCAAGAAGTCATCGTCTACCGTTCATTCCATTTTCCATTAATCCTAGGTGATCAAGCTAGGAAATGAAAGCCGAGAAAAACATGTATTCGAAGAAACCGCGATCTAGGCTAAGCGAGAAATCATGCAGTGATTTGACAAAAACACGTGAAAAACGGGGGCTGTTTTGAAAACCAAATCCAACATGCATGCAAGTCGAAAAAGCCGCACCAAATCATGCATTTATTAGCGGTGATTGATCTTCATTAATTTTAGCTAAGTGATGCGAGATTAAGTGCGTCTATATTTAACGTGTGTCCTACCTACGATCAAGCACAAGAGAATATGAAAAATGAGCTCGGAGAGCCGGGTGCCTAGTCCTAGGTCGACACTCAAGTGGGGACGATCCCCACACAACCACAATCGTTCGATTACAATCGCGAGTCTTCGATCGAAGACCGCTGTAAAAGACGAGTTTATTATAATCAAAAATAAATGCGACACACATTTTTTTCTTTTCTTTCTTATCGACTCCAAGCATGCTTCTGCGGCTCGCAGCGGGGAGTATCCTGCTCCTCGCCTCCTTGATCCATCAAGGGCCCTGCCACAGAAACAATAGTTAGATATCAAATAAGGAAGAAAAAATTTTATGTGCAAAATATGTGATTATTTGACCTATAAAAAGAAACACTAAATTAAACAAACAAAAATCCAAAAATAAAAGAAATGAGTCGTGTCCCCGGCAACGGTGCCATTTGACGAGGTGCAAAATCGACCCTTTAATAATGCTAAATTAGCACTTGGAGATGTCGTAGCAGTCGGGCCGATTTCGGTCATCAAAGAGATCACCTCATTTAAAGATATGCGAAGATAAATCAAAAATGAGGTGATCGTGATTTTATTTTACTTGGCAAGAAACCAAGGTCGAACTCAGGGACACGAGCCTCTCTCGTATTAATCGGATTTAAGTGTGTTTAACTAAGCGTAGAGTTAAAGGCATATAGGTCAAAATATGCAAAGACAATGCAATTAAAATAATCATGCATTTTTTTATAAATTTTTATCATGCAAATGAATGCACATGCAAAGCATCACAAATATGCCCAAGTCACAAATTTATGAGCAAAGTATTCAATGAGTTAATTCCAGATTTATTTGAAGTGTCAGAGCTTGATCGTCAAAATGAACAAGGCATGAGAACTTAATAAAAGCCACTTAGATAACTTAATATTTCATTAAAATTCAAGTCTCTAAGATAAAAGATTAATCATGCCATCAAAAAGTACATCAAACAAGCTCTCAAACGAAACTGAAATCAACTAAAACAGAGATACGGTGCTCAAGATATGCAAAAAGAAAAGCAAGGGCATAACTGAAAGAAAACTTGAAATAAACTAGCAGACAGGTCCCTGGGAGGGACGAAAATGTAAAAAAATGAAGTACGGGACCTTCCCTGAAAATGACCCACACGCACAGGGGCATTTTTGCAATTATCAAAACCCGCGAGGGCATAATTACAAATTACCCACCGTGCGTGTGATCTGCACGTGACGCAGGACCATTCTGCAATTCTGGAGAAGATATGGGCATCTCTGCAATTTACCCCAGAATAGCACGTGCGATGCACGTGCTATCTAGGCTCGGACGAAGGGCAGGCTCGGCAGAGGTTCGGGGCAGCTTCGGCCAGGCTCGGACGATTCGAAGCGAAGTGCAGGCTCGGTGGATGTTCGGGGCAGCTTCGGCCAGGCTCGGACGATTCGAAGCGAAGTGTAGGCTCGGTGGAGGCTCGGAGCAACCAAGCCTGGAGGCTCGGTGGCTGAGGCTCGGTGCTGCTATGGAGAGGACACGTGGCTGCACTGTGGCCGTTGGATCGAGATGATCCAACGGTCGCTGGAGAGGCGGGTCTTGAGCGACGTGGCCGGATCCGTGCCGTCAGATGAAGATCATCCGACGGCAACTGCTCTTCCGTCTTCATCCTCGACTGGCGGCGGCAACTGAACTCCGGTGAAGGAGTCTCTCCTCCGCCGCTCCTTCTCCATTGGTGTGGTCTTCCCCGAAGCTCCCTAAGTGGTCGTCGAAGAAGCCCGGAGCTCGGGGAAGGTCCACAGGCCACTGGCGACGCTCGGTGGAGCTCAGATGGTCACCGCGAAGTTGATGAAATCGGCTCCGGCCGATCTCCGATCGTTGAGTGAAGCAAGACCTGCAAGGTTAATAGCGCATAGCCGAAGCGAGAGAAAAGTGCGTGCGTACGACGTGAAGTGAGGTGGAAGCTCAGGCGGGCGTGAAGAGCATGGGAGCTCGAAGCTCCTCCGCCGCGAGGGCGGAGGAGGTGGGTCGGAGGTGGTCGAGGTTCTGTAGGAAGGAGATGGTGAGCGGAGGGTTGCGCGGTGAAGGGGGATCGGAGGTGGATCTAATGAGGTGGTCGTCGGAGCGAGGGGATGGCCGGAGAGGCCTAATTAAATCGAGTAAAGAAAATAAAAAACATCAGAGAAAAGATCGGAGACTTACCTGAGCGATGGCGGCGTGAATGGTTTGGGCTCGAGCTCCGAGGAGGAGCTCTGGTCTTCGCTGAACACGGGCAACCATTCCGTGCAGCTCGAGCGGGCTCGAAGCGCCGCGACGACGCCGTGATCGGCGAAGGGTCGACACCGGGGGCAGTGGTCGTCTTCGCTCGATCCTCCGCCTCCCCCTGTCACTGGGAGGCGGAGGAGGGCTGGGCCATGCCCCTACGTAAAGGTGGACCGTTTGAAATGGAGGGGAGACCGGTGTATTTGAAGATGGTTGTGGCGGAGGTGATGGTAAACGACATGGGTTTGAGGGAGAAATGGGAGGACTGGAGAGGGGTTCGTGGGTTGACGAAGAGGTCGCGAGGGTGAGGGAAGAGTGGAGAAGGTCCTGGGATAGTTGGCGCGTGGAGATGATGGATGGTGAGGGCGAGAAAATGGAAAGGGGGTGAGGTGCATGAGTGGAGATCGTGTGCGAGATGGAGAGGGTCTGGAGGAAGACGATGCTAGTCGGCCATTGGATCTGAGATCCAACGGCTGACGGTTGGGCGCGAATGAGAGGCGCGGATGGGATCTGGGGCGGCATGATCGGAGGGCAGATGGAGCGGCCACGTGTCATGACGAGGTCGAGGCGCTAAAGGATGGCTCAGATGGAATCAAGGGATTGATCGGATGGATGAGATTGGCTCAGGAGATAACGGCTGTGATGGCCGGGTGAAGATGCCATCGGAAGGACCAGAAGGTGACACGTGGCGCAAGAAGAGCGAGGCGGGGACGTGCGGTGTAGATGAAGAGTGGGAGATGATCATTGGCTGGGAGAAGGCAGATACGTGGAAGCAGCGGGGCCGTTGGATCCGAAGCGAGATCCAACGGCCAGGGTCGGTGGCGGATAAGACAAAGAGGCCGGGCCACGTGTCGCTTCCAGAATGGGCCACGTGGCCCAATCAGGTTATTCAGAGGGTTTTTCTTATTTTTGAGGGCCCTATTGGCCGAATTTGAGAAAACTCAAAACATGAAAGTTGTAGATCTTGAAGAGATCTACAAGTTTCATGTTGACCAAAACTGGAAATAAAATCAAACAAGGGCCCGAAATATTTTTGAGGGTATTTTTTAGGTCTAAAAATACCACGAATTTTTGTTTTGTCATTTTTTGTGGTTTTTAATTTATTTAGGACTCTGTTAATTATAGGGCATTAACAGGGTTTTATTGGCAAACTTCTAAGCAAGGGGGTTAATTATAATAAATAAAGATGATGAAACTGAGGTTCATCAGTCAGATCTTAGCCGCTCCTCGCGCCTAGATCCTCACCACTCGATCGCCTCACCATCCAATGGCCTCCCCTTGTGCCACATCATCCCCTCACTCCCCATCATAGATGAGACTCTAGATCTCATCCTAGCATTCGTCAACGCTTCACTCTCCGCCACTCGATCAGAACAAGGGATCTGATCTTCGCCCTTCAACAACGCCTTAATCCTGGCCGTTGGATCGTGAGATTCAATGGGGAGGATATCAACGTCTACCTCTGCAACCCCCTGATAAACGAGGATTTCAGTAGAGGTCATGTCAATCCACAAGGCGGACAAACAGTCATTGAAGTGAGCTCTAACGGAAACCCCGGTTATTCAATAATTAACCCATAATATTCATAATTCAATTAACAATAAAATTTTGGACTTAAAATTTATTTTCTCTACTATAAAATGCATAGCAAGCAAGCATGTAGAGGTTGAACCACAGAGAGCAAAACAAGTAGCCTAAGGTTATTCATGTACAACCAAGTCATGCATTTATATAGATCTTTTTGTGGGTTTTTAGTTTTATATCTTTTTGTTTCATTTTTTATTTTTTAATTTTTAATTTTGATTTTTAAATTTTTTTGTTTTGTATTTCTATTTATATTTTATATATTTTATATATTTTCTTTTTATGTAAATAATATATCATACGTAAGGCTTTATATACTCAATATATAGTAGTATACTTATAAATGATAGTAAATATAAGTAAAATATAGAAAATAAATTGTTTTTAGGTTTTTATATTTTTCTAATGTTTTTTTAATTTTCCAGAATTTTTTGCTAATTTTATGCATTTTTAAAGTAAAAAATATCCCATACAAGGGATTAAATAAATGATCCGAGATTGCATTGGGTGTTTAAATAGTAAATAATTCCTAAAATTACCCAAATAAATTCTATTGTAGAATTAAAAAATATATTTATTATAAAACAAAAACATATTTTTGGTATTTTGTATAATTTTTTTATTTTTATTGGATTTTGGAGCTTTATGATTTTTATCATTTTCTTTTTCTATTTTTAGGGGGTTTTGTTTTCTGGACTCAATAAATGCTAAAATATACTATATCTATATGTATTTTGGAAATTTTCAAAAGTTTTTATATTTTTTTGGTATTTTATAATTAGTCAGGGATTATTTAGGCTCCTTTTCATTTTTAATAGATGGGTAAAATGCAAAAACTGCAAATTAAAAATATGAGTGTGAATCTACAAGGTATGAAGCATCTATCCCAATTTTTGTGGATTTTTAGGAGCACATTAAGTATTTTTAATAAATAGGCAAAAAGCGTAAAAATACAAGTCCTAACAGGGGCATATTTGCAAATAAAATAAATTTCAGAGGCAACAATGTAAATATTACAACAGAAAAACACATTTATTTACTTTTTAAGCATCATTTTACATTATAAAAAAACTGCCAGGGTATTTTATGCAAATTACCCATCACGTGGGACAACACGTGATGCACACTAGGACGGATCAAAATGCAAATAGAACAAAATCCAAGAGTCTTCCAATAATTTTCATAAAATATACAATGTTCATTTCAATTTATTGGAATTTTTAGAAATACAAAAACCCGCAAGGGTCTACATGCAATTTCGTCACCTCGTGGGACTATGCGAGAGGTGACGTGGACTGGACCGAAGTGTAAATACATAAAAGTCAGGGGTCCATTTCAAAATTTTTTCCATTTATTTAATACACTGTATTTTATTTACAGTATTAAATGCATAATTTAAAAATGGCCGGGGGAAGATGTGCAATTTCCCCAAAGCTGTGCGTTGATGGACGACGTGGATCTCTTCACTTATACATTTGGTCGCTTCACTTTGCGCGATGACGCTTCGTGCTGGACGACCTTGATTAGATTGGCAGGGTTGATCCGACGGCGTTGACTTGGCTTCATCCAACGGTTGGGAGTCCAACTGGGCCATCGTTCTTGATCTGACGACGTGGAGGTAAAGACGAAGAACAATGTGGAAGGGTCGCCTGGGCGAGCTTCCTCTGGAGAGATCTCGCTCCTCCAACGGGCTTGGTTGCTCGAAATGCCCAGATAGAATCCCGACAAGGTCCCCTACTGGCTGGAGGTCTCAGGATGAGTGGAGGATCATCGAAGCACCCCAATGAGGTAGGGGACGACAAGGTGCTCCAGGTACCTCCGATGAAGCTCTATTTCGCCTCCAGGCGACTCTGTTGCTCTTAGGACTTGCACGACTAAGCTCACGGGTCGTGGGCAAATTGCCTCAACTCGGTTAGGTGTGGAATGAGGCGCAAGATGGAGCGGTTGGTGCTCTCCAGTGAACGGAGGTGCTTGGAGAGCAAATCTCCAGATCTACTAGGGATCTGGGGGAACGGAGGTGAGTGGCATGATCAGAAGGGATCAAGGAATGAAATGGGAGCAGAAGGAAGAGCGGAGCCCATATTAGGAACGCGGAGGAGCTTGCCGTGTTTTATTAATTACGTTAATCTAACTATAAAGAACTTAATCTAAGAACTTGAAATTGAATCTAAGACTAAATACAAGTAAAAGAAAGGTTAAGAACACAACTCTTATACTTGGGGAGTGCCCAGGGAGCATGGTGGTCAGAGAACCACCGTGGGTGCACCTCCATGCTCCTGGAGTTCAGCTTGGCCACAAGTCGACTTCCCCTGTCACGAGAAGACTAGCTGGATCCAAGAAGAGGCCTCCTAAACTTGAGACGGTGAACAAAATTGCAAGGATATTCAGGGGGTTTTATATATAAACCTTATTGAGCACCCTTATTGACCGGGGAAAAACGGTGATTTGGGCGTATATACACGCGATTAAATAGTATGGCTTGTATGTACAATGGTCAATGATCATTTCTTGTGAAGGGAGCGAAGGTGATTGAGTGATGAGGTGCCCGGAAAAATTACACAAAATTATGGGATTGGATAGTTGCTCACGTTTGGAATCAGGGGAAACAGTTGACCATGGTCAACATTTGACGACCCGTGATTGGTCCACGTGAGCATAAAACGACAAAATCGGCTGACCAATTATTACCTTATTAATTACATCAAATAAACGATCTTATTAATTTTTGAGTATAAATAATTTTTTAAATTATTTTATGTAATATTTTATTATGATTTTTATTTATTTTTTGGATTTATTTATTAGTAGTTAATTTTTAATAAGGTATATATAGGTATATTCATATATTTTTTATACATTTTTATTTTCATTTTGTATATTTTATTTTATTCTTTATTCTTTTATTTTATATATTTATAACTTATTTTTGAAAGTATAAATATATTTTTATTTTATTTTTATGATGTAATTTGTATAGTTAAATAAATAAGTATGTATATTCTATATGTATTTTTTAGGTACTTTACCTATGTTTTATATACATCTTTTTATTTTAGTGTATTTTATTGAGTTTTATTTAGGTTTTGTATTTTTAATAAAATGAATGTAATATTTACAATATTAGAAACTATAAAAGAATAAAGAATAAAAGAATAGGTTTCCCTTTTATTTTTATATATGTAAATTATAGATGTTTTTCCTATATTTTTACATAAACTTATTTTATTTTCACTTTATTTTTGGTTTTATTCTAGTTTTAATAGACAAATATGTTATAAATACTATTTACAAAATTATAAAAATAAAAATTTGTAAAAATAGTAAGGGATGAATAAAATAAATATTTTAATCGGTAGACTGTACAATAGTGGTTTTAAACCTAACTTTCATATAGTGACTCCAAATAATATAAAACCACCGCCATTAGATAGCTTGTGAAAAGTTATATACAATTATAGGTGATTTTATATATTTTGAGTTTTTATTTGAAAGATATGGATATGTGCAGTTTGGTTTTTGGTTTTTTATTTTAAGTATAAAATGCACATTGTGTATTATTTTTGTACAAACTTAATTTTGTATTTTTACATTATTGTCTACAACTTTCATGTACAAAGTTTCTTTATTTGATGAATAAATAATGAAGAATAAAATAGATGTCAAAAATGCATAAATAATGAGTAAAAGAATATGGTTTTTGATTCTATCTCTGGCCATTATCTCCCTCTACTTTATTCCTTGTCAACCAACTCAATTCTTTACTTGGCCACATGGTTTAGGATCATAAAATATTTTCGATATTTTATTCCATTTTCATTTCTTCTCTTTATTCTATATTTTTGGCATTAAAAACAATATTATTTACACCATAAATGTAATAAATGATGGATGCTTTTTGTACAAATTAATGCCATCTACATGCATTAGCTAGGGGTTTTAAGGCCAAAATAATATAATAAAGGTGATGAAATGGAGATTCATCACCCCCCTTCTTCATCCGTTACATCTCGCGTGCGCACCACTCCCTTCCAATTATGCCACCACCTCCGACCTTCCCTCCTCATCGTAACACCACCTACACGTCGCCCATTCTTCCGCCATCCTCGCACACATCATCACTACACGTTGCCATCACTCCTAACCTTCGAGTCGCATGTTCAATATTGCCTTCACAACCTGAAACCGACCGCCAACTCACCTTATAAATCCTACTCCTTCTCCCACCGTCACCATCATCCACCATCCCACTGGCTACGACCTAGCTTCTTCCACCCTCTGGTGATAGCGGAGGGTGGTAATTTTGAGGCGATGACGATTGTGTGCCTCAGGTGTGATCCATGGCCGCTCGGCCATGTAGAAGCATCACCACGTACCGTTGAGCACTGAGGCTAGGCTGACCTCATGTGTCGCGATCAGGGCTTCATATGAAGCCTAGCCCAAGCTAATTCCTCCACCGGATTCCCCTCTTCGTCGAGGTCTTCTTCTTCTTCTGTATTTTTCTTTAATTTTCTCTTAATTTTCCCGTCACCTCCGATCACTTCCACATCCACCTGACCACCCGATGAGCTCCACCAACCAACCATCATCCTCTCCCTCCAAATCCGATCACCACTTACCTTCTCCAGAACCCCTATAACTCCGCCCCACCTTCTTCTCTGCTCCATCAAGAAGAATCTCTGGTCACCCACTCTGCCACCTCCATGAGATCCATCTTGACATCGCTTCAGTCTCTCATGCTTCGGCTATCATTTAACAACTGCAGGAAGCTTAAATGATCGGAATCCGCATGACCATGCCGATCTCAAGCATCAGCTCTGACGAGGCTTCATCGAGAGCCACCTACAGTTACCCTTGTCGCTTTCTTTCCATTCCATCATCCTCGCCAGGAGGCCTTGGTGCTTCGTGCACCATCCACAAGCCTGGAGGAGGCCGGCAGGGCTCTGGCGAGCTCGTTGGAGCTCCAAATGCGTCGCTCCTCCTCCGGCGGAGATGAAGAGCATGCATTGTTGGATGGCGCCCCTCGGTGCTCATCCAACAACCCTGGTAGCTCCACGTAGTCACTACTGATCCTGATGCCTCGGGACCATCGACCATCCTACCAATCCAAGATACGAAGCTGTTGTGCTTGCCATGCAACTCGAAGCGGCGATGACTCCTGAGCCTGGCCCCCTCACGTGCTTCATGTGTGGGGGTTAGGTAATTTATAAGGAAGACCCTGGATGTTTTAGCAATAGCATTTTGATCCCCAGGCACTTGTCTCACGTACGCGCCTGACTATTTGATTGAGCGGTCAAACGATCAATGCTAAGTGATATCAAAGGTCATTTCGACCTCAACCTCCCGAGCCGGGCTCAAGAAGAAAATTAGGACCACAAATAAAATAATCAAAGCATGAAATCGAATGTAGCGGTCTCCACTATTTATTTAGCATGGTATAGCAACTAGGGTCGGACATAAGGAGCACGAGGGAAGCCTACGAAGTAGTCGGGAATCAGAGAATACAAGGCATATTTTTGTGGTTTTTAATTTGCAATTTTTTATATTTCAAATAAGAAAACAAATGCGAAGACAAAAAAGAAATCCAACTTCAACAATTTTTATTAAGACTGAAAATGTCCAAAAATTTGCAATAAAAATATTTTGTATTTTTTAAATATGCATGTGTTTTTGGTGATTTTATGTTGTTTTTCTAATTTTTATAAGATTTTATAAAAATAGAGTAACCTGGACTAGAAGGCAACTTTAAAATACCTAAAGTGCCCCAAACGTCCTGGTTGTAATTTTATGTTAAAATAGACAATAATATCTAACTACAAAAACTGGAATCACATTTTTTAAATTTTCTAGAATTTTTATAAAATTTTTGGTCTTTTGCTATTTTAGGTGTTTTATAAAAGATAATGGAATGATGTTGGCACTGAAGTGAAAAAAAAACACATTAACTTTTATAGATTTTTTGGAGGTATTTTTATTTTTATTTGGTGTTTTACGAAACAGATAGACACTTTTTTAGGGGTTTTGATTTTTAGAAATATCAAATAAAATCAAATTGCGTTGCAAAAATTACCAAAAACATTACACAGTAGCAAGAGCTACTGGTAGTTTTAGGGATTTTTTGGGGTAAATTTGATAATTATTTGATTTAAAACAAATCACACATGCTGTAGGGATCTACTTGTAAATAACCTAAAGTTTCCAGGTGAAACAATAACACCTATAAAAACTCCAGGGATATTTGTGCAAAATTCCCACAAAATTCACGCACATGTCAATTAACCACACATAGAGGCATACGTGCAAATACATAAAATATTTCATTCAAAACAGAACCTTCAAGGAGTCCAAGACAGAACATGCAAAAACACCACATGGCACGTGATCGTGCACGTGTATTCAAACTGGGAGGACTAAAGTGCAAATACTAGAAACATTAGGGACTAACATGCAAATAGATTGAAATACAACTTTATTTAAAGACTATAAATAAAACATAAAAAGCGCAGGGAAGGAAATGCAATATACCCTTGCAGGTGCATGAAGTATACGTGTGGGGGGGGCACGTGGTGGCCGCTGAATGCGCGTGGACATGTGGCTCAGATGTGGCAGGTGTCAGATCTGACGCCTCAGAAACTATCGAGGACGTGGGGTGCAGATGCGTCAGAGCTGCGATCTAACAGCCCGGAAAGTTGCTGCGGTCGACAGCTTGGATTCAATCTGGAGGAGATGGGCCAATCTGACGGTGAGGAAAGGGTCTGGACAAACAGGGCCGAGGAGAGCTTCACCATAGCATAGGAGGTGATCCTCGGCTCCGATGATCGATCAGGAGACATGGGAATGATTGTAGAAGTCCTCCGCATCGACTGAACTGGTCCGATGGAGGAGCCTACACCCGGATGTGCGTGACAACGAAGATGACCTGGAGCTGCTCCGATGAACTCGTAGATGGATGGAACTATGGTTCCCAGCGCGTAAAACACCTGCAAAGGATGGCTTGACTCAGGGCAAAGCTCCGAATGAAGGTTATTCGGATGAAAAGGTAAATCATTGATGTGGGGGCGAGTGTCGATCTCCGGCAAAGGCGATAGAGCAGATCAGAGCCTTAATCTCGACCTGAGGGACGATCCTAAGGGGGGTCAGGTTGTGGTGCAAGGTGGAGCGTGTGTTGGGGGTTTGGTCGGAGTAGATGGATGAGGGTAACGAGGCTCCGACCAGCTGGTCGGAGCAGAGGAACGCACGACGACGGTGAATGAAAAGATTGAAGCGAAACGGGAAATGGAGAGGATATCAGGGATACCTGAATATCTGGGAGTGCTCCTGAGCTTCAGGAAAAGATGGTTGATGGGGTAATGGCCTCAACCTCGATAGGGAAGGTAGGGAAGAGTGCTCGCGATGGATCTTCGGCCATGAAGGGTGAGTGCCGTCTTCACTGCACCAAACCGAGCTCCGAGGGGTTCTTGGAGTAGCTACCACTCAGCTGGAGGTGGCTAGGGGTCGAAGGGGGAGCGAGGTACGAGCTACCGCTCCATGGAGGTGGAAAAGATAATTTATAAGTGAGTCGAGGGTCTGGAAAGATTGAAGTGAAGCGCCAAACACTAGGGTGAATCGGATCAGCCAAAGGACCCACGAGGATGTCGAAAGTACGAGGATTATCGGGTCTGAATTTCGAGGCCAACGGAGTACAAAGTCGGGCTGGGAAATTTCAAGAAGAGGCTCCGACAAATAGGATTTGAGTCTGACCCGGGAAGGAGCCATTGACCGACAGTCAACAATCCAACCGACCAATCAGAAAATTAGGATTTACAAAATACTTACAAATTCAATAAGAAATAATAAATGATTTTAAATCAAAAAGTGTATAAAATGAAAAATGTTTGTTATTTTTAAAACTAATTTTTATGATTTTGTTTATTTTTATGAAAAATAAAGTAATCTCTATACAATATAATGTATTATATACATGTATAATATACCTATGTATTTTGTACAATGATTTTTATTTTGTTATTTTTACACAAATACTCCATTTTCTATATTTTCTTCATTTACAATATGTTTTTCGGAGTCTAAAATAATTTTTATTGTATTTTTGTTATTTATATATATGTATAAATAAAGAATGATGTAAGTATACATGTATGTTGTACGAGTGAGATGTGATTTTATTTTATTTTTAGGAAGATATCCAGGGAGGTAAAAAGAACAATTTATTTTTATTTTATTGAATAATTATTTATTTAAACCAATAATATAGAGTAGGTCTTATCTCTCTCTACTTGTTTTATTTGGCGATCAGGTCAATGCTTGACCTTCTCTCGGGGTTCGGGTCACTTTGTATTTATTCTAAATACCTCCTTCCTTTTTCTTTTCCTTTATTCTTTTTTTTGCATTAACATGCTATAATGTAATATTAACAAATGCATGCATAATGCTAACTTATTGTATTTACATCTATCTACATGATGCTTTGCCAAGATAAATTGCTAAAATAAAAGTATAAAGAGTGAGAATTAGGGATTCATCAATATTTTACAAGGATGTCCTCGCAAGTTTCCTGGACTACATAAAGGCCCCCGCGCATTATCGCAAAATGAGGCTCAGACAATTTTGAAAAATGGCATATAGGTCCCTATAGGGACATATTTTTAATTATTTATCCATTTATTTCTTGCATTTTTATTACATTTATGCCCCTTCATTATTTCTTCCATAACTTAAGCATCGCAAGTCCAATTTACTTGATTTCAGAATCGTTTTGTTCCTTATTTCATCATTTATCTCATGGCATGTTTAATTTTCTCATCTGACACTACTCGAAATATGATGAAGTTTTAATGTTTAATCGTGTCAGCTGCTCTATCTGTCTCTGTCATAAATAGTTGATTGCTCATATTTTTATGCTCAAAATGACTCTGAATCTAAATCATATTCTGTGCTCGTATCTTCTAAGGTATATTTGTAATCCTTTATTTTGCGTATTATCCCTTGCATACATTAAAACAATATGTCCTTGCATATTTAATTGCATTTTTAAATCAACTAAAAATACATGCATCATTTTAGTTGCATTTCAACACACACCTGCAATTGCATGAAGACTTGAAATGAGGATTTAACTACATAAGTATCTAATTGATCAAAGTTCCATAAATAAATTAAAGTAGCTCGTGTTCCTGTGTTCGACCTTGGTAGACTTGCCAAGTATAAATACTTGCCAATATTTAAAGATTATGGTTTTTGCTGACCGAAATTCGTCTCCTATACTATGACATTCCACGATTATTAAAGATGCAGATTTCACGTTCATCAACTTCCTTAGCAGAGTGGGTAGATCAGGTAGCTGGTAAACGATCAGCATTCCATACTGACTAGGAAAAACTAACCGTGGGATTGGGCTAGTCTCCTAAGAGCATCGGGTTCCTAACATCTCGCTTAATCTCTCTTGTAGATTGATTGATCACCTAAATAAAAATTGACAAGATTAACGATCGAACATTTACGATCATAAGCTTAAGAGTTGTGTAGGTGAATTGGGGGTTTGGCTTCTGATCTTGTTTGCATTCCAGATCTCATCAACATTAATCCCTACATCACGATGATGGGAAGGAGGTCCCTCAGGCTGCCTTTGGTAGCACCACGTTCTAGCACTCTTCCCCCCTCATCTAGGGCGATTTCGGAGAGCCCAAACTCACTCTCTGAACCCGAGTTCACTACCACCATATTCCCCCTTGACCACCCTTCTTCCAGTCCTGAGGTTCCAGAGCAGAGACCATCACAACTATTTGTCCACTTGACGGCACCTGAGTTGGGGTCTTTCACCTTTTTAGAGACATGAGAGATGACCAACAGTGAGGGACGCACCGATGAGAAACCCCAGGGTTCCACGTACGTACTTGATCAGGGTGCCATCAACAACATACTCTTATCCTCCCTGAAGACAATGTAGAGATAGATTCGAGACCTGGGAGCATTCATGGTAGATGTGCACCGAGAGTTGGCACGGAAGTGAGCAGATAGAGGAGAGCCGTAGAGACTAGCCAGTGGAGACATACCAATAGATGGAGGAGGAGAAGGATGACCAAAAGATCCACAGGAGCCAGCTAGACCCGCACGAACGATGAGATAGTTGCAAAACCCTGGTGCAACCCTCACTCATCACTGGATCCAACTTCTAAAGATTCTGGTTGACTTTGAGCTTTGCCCTCAGACGATTCAGTTACTACCCAAGTTTCACGGGCTAGCCATCGAGGAGCCGTATCTGCACCTCCAGGAGTTCGAGATGATCTGCAGTATGATGAATCCCCATTCATCACTCTTTATTCTTTTATTTTAGCTAGATATTTTGGCAAAACACCGTATACATAATTGTAAATATAATAAGTTACCAATAAGCATGCATTTGTAAATATCAATAATTAGCATGTATTTGTGTAAAAATAAAAGAATAAAGAACAAGAGAAAAAGAGGGAAATATTTAGGATAAATATTGAGTGACCTAATCCCAAGAGAGGGCCCAGCATGGGCCGGATCGCCAAATAAAATAAGTAGAGAGAGATAGGGCCAAAAACATTGTACACTTCCCCTTCTATGTATATATAGATATTTTATTTTCACGAAATGCAAAATAAAAATGTGTTTATATTACCTTGTATATATTCCTAAAAATAAAATAAAAATTAGAAAAATAAAAATAAAACAAAATAATTTATCTCTACAACATTGTACATAATACATGAATATATGTATTATATCCATATTTATTTGACACTTGTAAATAACTCATAAAAATAAAATAAAAATTCTTTTATACTCAAAATTTTATGTTATAAATAAATAAAATATAAAATTGGGGTATTTGTACAAAAATAAATAAAATAAAAATAAAAATAAATAAATATTTTATACATATATAATGTAACATAATGTAGATACCTTAATTTATTATTGAAAAAATAATTGAAAATCACTACAAAATAATTTGGAAAATAAGGAACATTTTTCATGCTGAAGATATTTTAAAATAAAATCATTTTCTATTTTTTATTCATTTTACAAATAATTTTGACCATCGAATTTTCTGATTGGTCCCGGAGGGATGTTGACCCCGGTAAACTCCCCCTCCCGAACCCTCTCTTCGCGGATCTATCTCACGCACCCGATTTCTCCAATTTTTCTGGAGGGGATCTGACTCGCTCATACCCTGATTCCACCGCCCGCTTCTTCCTGGTGGATCTGCTACCCTCGCGGATCCCTAGGTAGTGGCGGATCGCCCTCGGTTCGCACGCCCGATCTTCTTCGCCACCTAGGACTTGCTATAAAACCTCCATTCGACTCCCCAGTCCCTCAGCTCGCGTCGCCCACTCTCCTTCTGCCCTACAATTCCTTCCCTTGGTGACCCTTGGTGACAGCATTCCGCCAGAACCATTGGTGGTCGGAGTAGACATCTGCAGCCGACGCTCACGTTACGTGGCCTGAGATCTGCCACATTTGAGCCTCCCCGCCTTCCGCAGTGTGGTAGAGGCGTTCACCCCATTGGAGCTGAGGATTTATCTCGGACCATCAGGTATACCTCGTTTCGATCCTAGTTCCATTCTATCTCGAATCTTTCATTTGCCCTCCGCCGGCTCCGACCCGACGGTCGGAGCTCTATCAGTCACATCCACCCGTTTAGATCGACTCCCCCATTCATCATCATCCTTCCCCCATAGCCTGAACACCCTAGACTAGGCTTATACAACCAAGATTAGGATCGAAGTTCCTTTGTCACACCGCCGGAACTTCGACCTCCATTCGCCATCGCCTTCTATTGATTTAGGTCCAATAACCTTGGACGGAGAATGCCTCCGAGAAGGAGCTTTACCCTATAGGTCGAGTCACGCGTGGAGATACCCCAGATCACCTCCGCCCTACTTCGTCGGAGCTATCCCAGGTCACAACCACCTTCCCGGAGATCCGTCCGACGGATACTCCATCCGACCCCGCCACCTGACGCGAGTCGAGCCCCATGATAAACACGGAATTCAAGGGGTCTAATGTCTCTCACAAAGCGGAGACAACCGTGTCACTGTGGCGACCCTCAATGAATCCCGTATTTGATCAACAATGAACCTACAATCAAATATCAAACAATGACAAACAAATGTGGAGTCAAATTTATTTTTAACTCTACAAACAAGATGTATAGGTGTAAGTATGTAGAGAGTTCGAACACAGGGAGAAAGGCAGGATAGATCAACAAGTGTGTGTGTGAATGTGATGTATTGTCTACATTATGCAACGCAAATGTTTTTGTGGGTTTTTAATTTTATTTTTTTATTTTCTTTTTAATTTTTAATTTCGTATTTTCGTTTTTGATTTTCTGATTTTATATTTTCATTTTATATTTTATATTTTTGTATTTTCTTTTTCAATAATCAAGGATATATACAATATAAGGAAGAGAGGATGAGGTATTTATAAAAATAGACAAAAATGGTCAAAAATCAGGGAATACAATATTTTTGATCTTTTTATATTTTTTTACTATTTTTTTTATTTTTGGGGGTTTTCTAAATGTTTTGGTATTTTTAAAAGTGTAAATACAAGTAAACAATGGACTAGGTTGCTGGCCGAAATAAAAATGGGAATGAAAAATACTAAATAGTAACAAAATTTTCCCAAATTAATTTTAAAATATAGACAATAAAGAGAGGAAGACACAACAACTAAGTTTATATTTTTAGGAATTTTCTAGGATTTTTTAGATTTTTATAAAGATTTTTAGGGTTTTCTAATTTTTAAGGTTTTTGTTTTGAGATTTTTAGTGTTTTTTGGACTGACACTAATAGATGATAAAACACACAAAATATATATTTTTTGTAGCTTTTCAAAATGTTTTTATAATTTTTATGGATTTTCTAATGCAAACAGTGCTGAAAATGCATGTTTTTGATTTTTAATAAATATGGAAATGCCACAAAAATGCAATGCAAAAATAACGTGAATGAGCAATGCAACAGGATCCTATGCTATTTTTTGGTAATTTTTCGATTTAATATGATGCTCCAAATAAATAAAGACAAGCACACAAAAATACTAAGCCTGGCAGGGGTATATATGCAAATATCAAAACATCCGGGGAACAGTTGCAATTTTCCAACAAAATATAACACTACTAAATAAATTTCTTGGACCAATTACAAATATTAAGACCCGCAAGGGTTCCTTAGCAAAATACCCACCCCAACGCGTGACTTGCACGCGCCTGGGATGGACCCAACTGTGATTTTCAAAATCCCCGGGGGCTCACATGCAAATATCCCAAAAATGTTACACTTAATATCAAAATCCCTGGACTAAAGCTAAATACCTAAACCCTCGAGGGTGTCCGTGCAAAATGCCCCGTGCCTCACGTGAACAGGTCACGTGAGGTGACGTGGCTTGGACTGGAATGCAATATACAAAAAGGTTCAGGAGCTACTTGCAAATATTACAAAAAATTATCAACTACCCTTGAAAGTTTATGGACCAACTGTAAATACAAAAATGCGCGGGGAAAAGATTGCAAAATACCCCTCGCACGCGATCCAACGGCGGGGACGTCTTCACTAATACACGTGGCAGAGATCCAACGACCCGTACCCCTTCGCGCTGTGCGGCTGAGATTAGGTCCTCCTCGGGTGATCTAACGGTTGGAAGTGGAGGAGATTCGACGGTGCCTGCTTGATCTGGAGACGCTCCCTGATCCAACGGTGGAGAGGCACAGAGGAAGAACGGGGAAGAACGCCGACGAGGCGATCTTTCTCGAGCTTAATCTCCGTGCTCCTGTGTCCTCTGAGCTTCAAAATGGAGCTGCGGCCTCCTGGAAGGTTCCTATATCCGTTGGTGGGCCCAAAAAGCCTCGGTGGTGGCCGAGGTTCACTGGAGAAGTTGGCGGAGCTGGAAGAGCTCGAGCGGCTCCGGCGAAGGGTAAAATGACCCCCAGGCGTGCGATTGAGTCCAAGCACCTGCAAAACAAAGTGAGAGGACCCATGGCAAAATGCCTGGGTCCCGTAGTGGTGAAATGGTGGCGCGAATCGGTGGTTGGGAGCTCGACCGGAGGAGCACTCCGGCGAGGGGGTCCGATTGGTTGATTTGATCGATGGAACGGAAAATTTATGGAGGGATTTTGATCCTAAAGCTATGGCGAACAAAATGCAATGAAAATAGAGAGGATTAGTGGCTACCTTGACGGTGAAGACTGGAGGGAAAGGAGTGCCTCGACGCCGGCGAAGGCGAAGGTCGTGGAGCCTCCTCACGCGACGCTCGACCCACCCGAAGGGCTCGCGAGGAAGCTGTCACCTTCCTGAAGCCTTATGGCACGATGAGGGGAGCTAACCTATGGAATGAGGAGTTCAAATTTCAAAGGAAGGTCGGGTGTCCATTATATGTGGTTTGACCCGGCGACTGGGGTGCTTCAAAGATCGAGGGACGAAGCCTCGCACAGCAATCCAAAGCCCAAGATAATCACCGGGCGAGCAAGGTGGATGAACGAGGAGAAGATTTGCAGAAGGAATCATCCCAAGAAGATGCAAGATGCATCCTCAAAAAAGGAGAGAACAGGGGTCAAAACCTAGTTCTGACAGGGCTACAGGGGAAAGGACACCTAGTTGACCAGGGTCAACTAGGGTTTGCACCTGGTTGGTCCACGTGGACCAACCAGGAAAAACCCTGGAAAAATATTTTGTAAATTCAATAAAAAATAGAAAGTGAATGAATTAAATTTTGATTATTAAATAAAAATATTTATTATTTTATAAGGTATTTTATGATGATTTTTAATTATTTTTATGAGGTATATTTTTACAAGTTTACTTTTATATCCTTTAGTATAAGATCTATATATTTTATTCTTTTATTTTGTGTATTTTAATTTCTTTATTTTTATTTATTATTTTATAAAATTATAGCATACTTCTATACACTTAATTATAGTTTTATTTTACATTTAATAAAATAAAGGTATATAATGTACATGTATAAGTATAGGTATTATACCTATGTATAGTATATACAAGTATTTTTATTTTGTATTTCTTTTATGTTTTTATTCTGATTTTAATGTACATATATATTATAAATAATATTTACAAAATTATAAAAATATGGAATTACAAAATTAGTGAATAAATAATAAATTGAATATTTTAATCTGTACAAGTATACTACAAGGGTCCAAAACTCAACTTTCAAACCGTAACTCAAAAAAATATGAAACCACCTCCATTAAATAGATTATTTTATGTTATATACAATTAAAGGTGAGTTTGGTACATTTCGAGTTTTTATTTGCAAGATACGGGTCTGGGAAGTAGGAGTTCTGGAATCTTATTCAGACCATAACTTTTTATCTGTACATTATTTTTGAGTGAAATCAATTTTGTATTTTTCTATATTATATTTTCTACAACTTTTATGTACAAAGTTTATTTATTTGAGGAATAAAACGTGAATCAAAAATAGGTCCCAAAATGAATAAAGAATGGATTAAATAAAAGGGGTTTTCATTGTATTTTGACCCTTATCTCCACCAACTTTATTCCTTGTCGACCTATTTATCAAGATGCCTAGGTATCGGGGTTTTGGATCATAAAATATTTGCAATATTTTATTCTTTTTCTTTTCTTTTATTTATTCTATAATTTTGGCTTTAATTACAGTATTTTATACACTATTTACATGCACACGCATGAATGCTAAGAAGGCGGATTTAATGCTATTTACACACATTTGCTAGGGTTTTTGATGCCAAAATGATAGAATAAAGATGATGAATTGTGGCTTCATCACCCCGCTGCCTGATCGTTCATCGGACGCCCGGATTACCGCTGGTTCTCCGGTGAACTTAGTTGGATCTTAATCCACTTAATTTCAGAGGAACCTTATAAGATTTGAAGTTAAGACTTTTCAGGTCCTAGTGACTTAATTCTTTGAGTCTATAAGACTATGTTCACATGTCATATTGATGAGTCTAAGTAGAATATTTAACAACACATGCATGATTCTTTCAGACTGTGGCTTACCTTGGACAAATCACTCTACATGTAGCTTTCATGGAGGAGTTAGTAAGGGGGCAATTTCTTTTGGCTTGGGGTAGCATACGAGGGTAGTACATCTAGGCGGAATCTCTCGTCCTCCTCTAGGGAGGGAAGTGCATCTCAACCTGGTTTGCTAATGTTGAGGTCTAAAGACAAGAGTTGTGGGGTTGCAATAATGCTTCAAAAGAGGGATAGTCTACTGGCTCAAGAGGAAAAATTCCTTTTGTACATGTTGCACCTTGTATATATTTTCAAAAAAAGAAGAAAAAAAATGCAAAATCTTCAAAAGTGGACATGCCTGATTGAAAAGTAAAATGCCTGTCGGAGTGTATATACAAGTAAAAAAAAGAGAGAATAAGAGCTTCAAAGTCAAATATTTGTGAGCTTGTTGCGTGTGACATGGCTACACTGGTCATGCATCCAAGGATAGGTAGCTACACTGGTTACGTCCATTCTCTTCTCCATCCCCTCTTCTTGAGCTGGTTGTACCTGAATTTAGAAGGGAATATCCCCGCTCCTCGAGGAAAGAGTTGCTAGACCGGGGGATTAGAGTTACCTTGTTGAGAGAGGTTGTTTCTTTGTTACTTCTGAGATGAGGATCTATATATCACTTACACCGTACAAGTAAGAATTCATAGTCATAAGAATTTGTGTATGTAGACTTGTTCTGATCTGACTGTTGAGGCAACCTGAATAGGAGTCTTGTGGAACTTTGAGTCTATTAGGTTTTAAATCCATATCCCAATAAGATTCCAACACACTAATAATCCAAAGGTCCGACAGAGCTCCAGACTATATTTTTATGAAGATAAGTTTAAAAGTCAACATTATTCCAACTTCTTTCCTTTTTCTTTTCTTTATTTTTGTTTTCACTTATTTTCCAAATAAGTGTTTTCTAAGGGGCTAGCAAAGGTAAAGTATAGGGGAATGATGAATCCATGATTCATCGCCTTTATTCTTTTCTTTTAGCTTCATTTTCTTAGTCAAACACCTGTAAATACCCACTAATTCCATAATCGTACCATTTTGCATGCATTTGTTAAAATTGCATTTTTAACACTTTTTGTACAAAATAAAAAAATAAAGAAGAAAAGAAAAAGAAAGAAGGTATTTATGCAATAAATACAGACTAATCCGAACCCCGAGAGAAGGTCAAGAGCTGACCTGATCGACCAGGAATAAAGTAGGGGGAGATAGGATCGTCTGTCAAAAATCCAAAAATAATTTGTACATAAATTCCCTGTATATTTGTATGAAACTTGTACTATTTTATTTGTACATACTTTGACCTCAAAATAATTATTTTTGTAAACAAAAGTTGTAAATAAAGATGTCTGTAAATAATAAAAATATTTGTAAAGTAAAATAATGTACATATTACTAATAATCACCTTCAGAAAAAGACATGATGCGATCATTGAAATATCAATTCCGGCTCCATACGAGTCAAATTGAATCAAAATCACTTCCATCATACTTTAAATTAAATTACCTTTCAAATGGTTGTGGTTTCATAAGTTTTGGAGTAATGGTTAAAAAGTCAGTTTTCTATGGTGTTTTGTGCAGTTTAACCAATATTTGTTGTACATATTTTTTAATATTTATTTTTATATAATGTATATAATTATAAATATTGTTTTCATTAAAAGTAAAATAAAATAAATTTAAATTAAAAAATCTTTTATAAAAAATATTTCCTCATTTGTACATATGTATATTGTATTATATGTACATAATATGTGTATACAACTAACTTCTTTTTATAAAAATCACGAAAAATAAAATATCTCTCATTAATTAATTCATTTAATTTAATTCAAAATTCATATTTAATTATTTGATTTATTGGATTTCTTTGAATTAATTGATTTAATAACTTTCCTTATATATGATTTTATTCCACACCTTATATGGCAACCATTAAGGCGGTTAATTGATTTCCATAAATTACTTTATTTAATTAATTTATTTAATTTCGAATTTTGTAATTAATTAATTAATTATTTTATTAGTTAACCAATAATCACCTTCCTTATTTGTAAATACTTTCTAATTTCTTTTTTGTCTTCTTTTTATTGGGCTCCTCTACCTCATTTTTTCCTTGATCGATCTTTGGTGGAGAGGAGCCCGATCTCCGAGAGCATTCTTGTTGAAGAAGGGTGCCTAGCCTCCGAGCCGTCCAGTGACAGCGCATCGGTCCTTGTCGAGGCCATCATGGCCATCATGGCATTTCCGAACCCCGAGGTGAGATCTATTTTATTTCTTGTCTTTTTCTCGTAGTTAAATTGTAGATTTATTTTCTGATTAGACATAGTTGATCTTTAGCTATTAAAAACCATCACAAAAATTCCATCACACTTTAATTCACGTCCGACACCGATTTGTCATCTCATTTTCCGACCCTCTTATTTCACTTTCTACCTCGCACGACCTATCACCTCCAACCACGCACAGTGGACGAAGACACGCATGTATCTCCCATTTCGTGGATCCGAATCCATTCACCTATCTTTTTATTGTGCATAAAAAATATACTAAGCCTTCTCTCACTATAAGTAGGGTCGGCTACATGGATTCTTGCTCAAATCCATGTTGAAAGATTCGACTATTTTTTACGCTAGCCGTCGACTACCTAACGCAACCACTGCAAGAGTGAGATTTGAACCCTAATCTTTTGTGTGGTAGACACATTGTACTACCACTAGACCATTAAGTGGGTTGTGCATAAATAAAAAAATCATATAATTGTTTTTTCCTGTTCATCTCACATTTGTTTTTGCAAGGAAAACTTAAAAAAAATAATTTTTTTGTTGTATTTTCTCTCTAATCTTTATTTTGCAGGAATAAATAATAAAAATAAAAAACAATTTTCTTCTAACATTTTCCTGCAGGGTACAATAAAAAGAATATAAAATTAAAAAAACATACTTGTTTGATCCTAACATTTGTTTTACAGGACCATAAAAAAACCTAATAAAATCAATTATTTCCCTTTACAGATACTGCTTCAAGAAAAAATATAAAAAAAATTTCATTCCCTTTTCTGCTTACATTTTAATAAAAAAATAAAAAAAACAGTCGCTGCAGGCGGCGGGGTCATCACCCCCCGCTGCCCACCTCCACACACGCACTGCGGCAGACCAGCCATCGCCTCCGCGCGGGGCCGGTTCCCAGGAGCGCCGCCCGACGTCGTCACCTCCAGCGGCGGAGGCCAGCGCTGCCCTCTGCGGCGGGACCTCCAGACCCGCGCGTCCTCCATCCTCTTCTAGCCGCCCGCTTCGCCTCCAACCACCGCCCTCTACCGCGCCTCCCCGAGGCCGCCCAGGCCACGGACCTCCGAAGCCCGCACCAGCAGCGCCGCCCCTCCACGTGGCAGGTCGTGCGACCCCTGCCGTGCGTCGTCGTCCACAATCTCCTCGTCAGATCCGCGCGACCCCAGTCTCGCCTCCGCATCCGCCTAGCCTTTGGCGGCGCCCCGCACCTCTTGCCCCGCGGCAGGCTGCGCGATCCCTTACACAAAAGCGTCTGTCGAACCGCCTCCGCAGCCCTGCGCCCAGCTCCGACGCCTACGCAAGCGCCGCCCCCAGGCCGCGTCTGCGCGACTCCCCTTGTGGCGGCAGCCGATCTCCATTCCCCCTTTTTGAGAGAGAACGAAGGACCAAGCCCTAGGGCTCAATAAAAAAGGGGTAAATGGCGAAGAACCCCTCAGTTATTTTAAGAATCGCAAAGAAGCCCCTGCCAAAAAAACACGTGCACATTACATGTTATTTGGGTAAATTTCATTATGAGCCTTGTATTTTATTTCTTATCAATTTTTGGTACAAAATTATGAATAACTGCAACTTGGTCCCTGCATTTTCAGACACAGACTTTGCATGTTATTTTTGATGAAATAAGCGTTTTTATTGACCTAAAAATTCTCAAAAAATTTGTATGTTCTCCTGTTGTAGTGTTAGTCATTGTATAAAAATTATATTGCATTTCATTGACTTTTGATATTTTTTAAAAATAAAAAACAATAACCTTTTGCCTGTCTGAAATCGCAAAATTCATAAAAATTCGAAAAATTACTTAAAAATTCCAAAAAAATTTTGTAGGTGTATTTTGGTGTCATTTAATTTCTATCCAATTTTCATGCATAACTCTTTACAAAATTCCAAAAAATTACGAAAAAAGAAAAATCTTAAAAAAATGTAGAAAATTATATAAAAATCCAAAAATTATGATTTTAGTTTCTGATTGTAGATATGTCTTGGTAGTTTATATTGAAAATAATCTTTAGGAGTATTGGGCAATTTAAATATTTTTAATTTGCAAAATACTCCTGCCTGTGCTCTGTATCCCTTATTTTGCACTGTTTGATTTTTATAAAATCACAAAAATATTAGTAAATTTCGAAAAATTATAAAAAACATTTTAAAACATATAAAATACAAACACATTTTCTTTTTAATTTTATGAGTATTTTTTATCATTTTGAAAAATAGAAAAAGAGTGTGGTGTGTGTGTTTTTATCACTTGTGCATTTTATTCTTTGTTTTGCAAAATTTAAAAAATAAAAAATTTCAAAAACCACTAAAAAATCACTTCTGAAAATTGACTATTGAGTTTTTAAATCGCGCTCCTTGTATTCGACCCTAGTCGCTATACGAGGTAAAAAGAACAGCGAAAACAGCTTACATTGCTTTCATTGATTTATCTTTTATCAAGTGGTTAAAACATAAATTTTTCAGTTGACCGAATCCGTGTGGTTGAGAACAACGACAACTTTGTGATATTATTTTATCCATCTCGATCGTACGATTTTCATGTCATCATGGAGCGCCGATTTTATCTACCCCATCTCCGACTCCAAGTGTGTTAGTCCATTACATGTGGTGCCCAAGAAGACGAGCATCACTACAGTTGTGAGTGAGTCTGGAGAGGAGATCGCTACCTAGATACCCACTTCTTGGAGGGTTTGTGTGGACTACAGACGATTGAATCAGGCCACCAAGAAGGATCATTTCCCGCTGCCTTTTATTGATCATATTATAGAGAGGCTAGTTGGGGAGAGTAATTACTGCTTTCTTGATGGGTACTCCGGATACAATCAGGTGACCATTGCGCCAGAGGACCAAGACAAGACCATATTCACCTATCCCTTTTGGGACATATGCTTTCAGACGCATGCCCTTTGGTCTATGCAACGCTCCAGCGACATTTCAGAGGTGCATGTTGTCCATCTTTTCGGACATGGTGGGTGAGTGCTTGGAGGTCTTCATGGACAACTTTTCGATCTACGACGATGGGTTCGATGCTTGTCTTGAGTGCCTAGACCGTGTCCTACAACGATGCATCGAGGTCAACCTTGTTTTATCGTGGGAGAAGAGTCACTTCATGGTGACTCAAGGAACGACGCTTGGTCATATCATCTCCAACATGGGCATGGAGGTTGATCCGGTCAAGGTGGATATCGTTAGAAAACTCAATCCACCATCCAACTTTGACAATTACGGTCTTTTCTGGGGCATGCAGGTTTCTACCGATGATTCATTCATGATTTCAGCAGGATTGCCCAGCCATTGACGGATTTGTTGACCAAAGACACCAAGTTCATAGTCGATGATAAGTGTCTCGCGTCATTTGAGACTCTCAAGAGTCTAGTTGTTGGGGCTCCTGTCCTCCAGCCGCCTGATTGGTCTCTCCCATTCGAGATCATGATGGATGCCTCCGATTTTGCTGTAGGGGTCGTGCTGGGACAGAGGAGTGATGGAGTACCATTTTCCATTCACTACGCTAGCCGTACATTGGATGTCGCGCAACGGAACTACACAATCACAGAGAAGGAGATGCTAGCCGTAGTCTTTGTCCTAGATAAGTTCAGATCGTACATCATTGGATCTAGAGTGACCATTTTTACATATCATACCGGCATCAGGTACCTCATGGCAAAGAAGGATGCCAAAGCGAGACTTACTAGATGGATCCTTCTACTCCAGGAGTTTGATATTGAGATTACGGATAAGCCTGGAGTCAAGAATGTGGTGGCAGATCATCTCTCCTGATTAGAGCATCTTGAGGATTCTGAGCAGATTGATACTATATGTGAGACCTTCCCAAATGAGACGATCCTTGCTATCGCCTCGCTCACATGGTATGCCGACATTGTGAACTATCTTGTTTCTAAGAAAGTTCCACAAGGTTAGCCCAGGTAGAGACTCGAGACCTTTCCAGTGAAATCCAAGTCTTACCATTGGGAGGATCCCATCCTTTACCATGAGGGAGGGGATAGTGTCTGGCGATGGTGCATTCCTCAGGAGGAGCATCATAGCGTCCTCACCTACTGCCACAAGCTGGAGGTACGAGGAAATCACTATGGGAGGAGAACGGCACAGAAAGTGCTCCAATCTGGCTTATGATTTCCTACCCTTTTCAAGGATTCTGATGAATTCGTGAAGAGGTGTACTGACTGTCAGAGGATGGGCACTTGTGGACTGCGTGATATGATGTCGATGCAGCCCATTCACTTCTGTGAGGTTTTTGACGCATGGGGCATCGATTTCATGGGTCCATTCCCTAAGAGTCAAGGATTCGAGTACATTCTGTTGGCCGTTGATTATGTGAGTCGTTGGGTTGAGGCCATCCCTGCCCGAACTGCAGATGCTAGGACTGTATGCAGATTTTTGAGGAAGAACATCATTTCACGGTTCGGGGTGCCTCGAGTTTTGATATCTGACGGGGGGTCTTATTTTGTCAACGACAAGGTAAAGGTCCTTGCTAGCGATTTCAGCATAGACCTTCAAGTAGCCACTCCATACCATCCTCAGACCAATGGTCTTGCTGAAATGTCAAATAGGGAGATGAAGACTATATTGCAGAAGGTCGTCCGCCCTGACCGAAAGGATTGGTCACAGCTTTTGGACTCGGTCTTGTGGGCATATAGGACGTCCTTCAAGACTCCTTTGGGTACATCTCTCTTTCGCCTCGTTTATGGAAAGCCCTGTCATTTACTTGTTGAGCTTAGACATAGGTCACTTTGGGCTGTTACAGAGATACTTTTGGATCCAGTGAGTGTAGAAGACCAAAGGAGGGCAGAATTGGCAGCCCTGGAGGAGCGTAGAGATGAAGCCTTTTCAAGCAGCCTACATTATAAGGAGAGAGTGAAGGGGTGGTATGAATCTCATATCAGCCACAAGCAGTTTGAGCCAAATCAGAGAGTATGGTTGTTTGATGCCAGGCTTATATTATTTCCAGGGAAGTTACATAGCAAGTGGAAGAGACCATACCTAGTCTGAAAGGTACATGACAATGGGAGTATTGACATATCTGAGATGTCATCTGAGTCTACCTTTCGTGTTAACGGGCAGCGGCTCAAACCATATCTAGATCATGAGTCGCTGGTCGTTGACGTCACCCCTATTCATTTTGCGTGAGATGTGGTCTTTGACTCACATCTATTGCATCTCACGCCTAATTATCACTGTCTTCCGCCTTGTATAGATACAGTTATCCAATCATTCCATTCTTTAGTCCCATAGCCCATCTTCATCCTATGATTATGCTATACTTAGGGTGTACTTTACCTTAAGGATAGGGGAGGTGTAGGACTCTTGAGTATTCTTTTGATTCTTTCTACCTCTGTTTTGCTTCCTATACTTAGGGATATTTTTCCCTAAGTATAGGGGAGGTAGACCCTGTACATTTTTACATTCAGATTTCCCTTCATGTATAGCTTGCTATACTTAGGATTACTTGATCCTAAATATAGGGGGAAACACTGAGTCCTCTTCATTCTATTCTTTGATTCGTCGTTGTAGTATACTATTCCTTTTCACTTCCCTATATTAAGCACGAGTTATGTCTTCTTCATCGCTCTTCATTCACTATGAGGACATCGTTCGAGCTAAGTATAGGGGTGTCGTATATATTTCACATATACTTTAGCCATAACTCGTGCTTTGTGTGAGTGTGTGGCTACAATTCTTTTACCCAAAAACCATAAAAATTTAAGATTTTTCCTTGTACATAAAAATTCTTTATTGCACATACATAGCTATTTAAAAATTATTTTTGTACAAATATTTGTAAAAATGATTTTGTGTAAAGAGTTTGTAAATATTTTGATACCAAAATTATGTATATAGTACAAAATTTTTGTAAAATATTTGAAAAATAAAAGTTTGCAAAAACTCTTGTGTAAATGTTTATAAATATTTTGCAAAACTCCATGCATGCATTCATTCATTCAAACATTTTTCAAAAATTTTGCATATTTCCAAAAACTTGCATAAAAACATTTTTTTATATATTTATATTTATACAGTTTCTCTGAATCATGATTGACATTTAAACTAGCCTGGAATTAAATTGGAAAATGGAGCTTGATTAAGACTTTAATCCACCTAATTCTAAGAGGAACCTCATAGGGCTTAGGGTTAAGACTTTTTAGGTCCATTTGGGACTTAATTCTTTGAGTCCACTAGGCTATGATCATATGTCATCTTGATGAGCCTAAGTAGAACACTTAACAATGCACACATGACTCTCAGAGACAATGGCTTTACTTGCACCAGCACATTACACATAGCTCTCCATGGATGAGGTGGTGAGGTGGCAGTTTCCTTTGGCTTGGGGTAGCATATGAGGGTGATACTTCTAGGAAGAACCTCTCTTCTTCTTATAGTAAAGGAAGTGTGTCTCAACTTCGTCTAGCGGTGTTGAAGTCTAAAGACGGGAGTTGTGGGTTGCAATAAAGCTTCAAAAGAGGGATAATAGTCTACTGGCTCAAGAGGAAAAACTCCTTATGTATATATGTTGCACCATGTAGATATGTTGTATATATGCACATCGAAAAAAAAGGAAAAAATGTGCAATGAAAGAAAAACTCCAAAAAAAGTGGTGGGTCTGATTGAAAATAAAATACCCACCCGAGTGTATATAGTCAAATAAATAAAAGCTTATGTTACACATGCTCATCTCATGAAGCTTGCAGCGGGAGACCTAACTACACTGGTTGGGCTTCCAAGGATACATGGCTACACTGGTCATGATCCATTCTCTTCTTCCCCCTCTTCTTGAGCCGGCTAAACTTGAACTTAGAAGGGAATACCCCGTTCCTTGAGGAAAGAGCTGCCAGATTGAGGCATTAGAGTTACCTTGTTAAGGGGAGTTGTCACTTTGTCATTTTTGAGGTGGGGAGCTACATATCACTTACACAGTACAAGGAAAGATTCATGGTCATTAGAGTTTATGTATGTAGACTTGTTCTGATCTGGATTATTGAGGAGTCTTGACCATAGATTGGTGGAACTAAGAGGCTGTTGAGTTTTAAGCTTAAGTCCAAATAAGGTTCCGACAAATTAATAATCCAAAGGCCTGACTGAGCTCCATACTTCAATTTTATGAAGACAAGTTTAATAATCAACCTTGATTTCCCTTCTTTTTCTTTTTCTTTTTCTTTCTCCTTTTCACTTCAGTTTCAAAAAAGTGTTTGCTAAGGGACTAGCAAAAGTAAAGTATAAGGGGGTAATGAATCCCCATTCATCACTCTTTATTCTTTTATTTTAGCTAGATATTTTGGCAAACCACCAAGTGCATAGCTGTAAATATAATAAGTTACCAATAAGCATGAATTTGTAAATATCAATAATTAGCATGTATTTGTGCAAAAATAAAAGAATAAAGAACAAGAGAAAAAGAGGGAAATATTTAGAATAAATATCGAGTGACCTAATCCCAAGAGAGGGCCCAACATGGGCTGGATTGTCAAATAAAATAAGTAGAGAAAGATAGGGCCACTCAACATGGTACACTTCCCCTTCTATGTATATATAGAGACATTTTGTTTTCACATAAATCAAAATAAAATGTATTTATATTGCCTTATATATATTCCTAAAAATAAAATAAAAATTAGAAAAATAAAAATAAAACAAAATAATTTCTCTCTAGAACCTTGTACATAATACATGTATATATATATTATATCCATATTTATTTAACACTTGTAAATAACTCATAAAAATAAAATAAAAATTATGTTATACTCCAAATTTTATGTTATCAATAAATAAAATATAAAATTAGGCTATTTGTACGAAAATAAACAAATAAAAATTAAAATAAATAAATAAATAAATATTTTATACATATATATAATGTAACATAATGTAGATACCTTAATTTATTATTTAAAAAATAAATAAAATCACTAGAAAATAGTTTTGAAAATAAGGAACATTTTTCATGTTGAACATATTTTAAAATAAAATCGTTTTCTATTTTTTATTCATTTTACAAATAATTTTGACCATCGAATTTTCTGATTGGGTCTAGGAGGGATGTTGACCCCAGTCAACTCCCCCTCCCAAACCCTCTCTTCGCAGATCTGTCTCACACGCCCAATTTCTCCGATTTTTCTGGAGCAAATCTGACTCGCTCATGCGTCGATGCCACCGCCCGCTTCTTCTTGGTGGATCTGCTACCCTCACGGATCCCTAAGTAGTGACAGATCGCCCTCGGTTCATGCACCCTTGCCTGATCTTCTTCGCCACCTAGGACTTGCTATAAAACCTCTATTCGACTCCCCAGCCCATTAGCTCGCGCCGCACACTCTCCTTCAGCCCTAGAATTCCTCCCCTTGGTGACAGCATTCGACCAGAACCTTTGGTGGTCGGAGTAGACAGCTGCAGCTGACGCTCACATTACGTGGCCAGAGATCCGCCACGTTTGAGCCTCCCCGCCTTCCGCAGCGTGGTAGAGGCGAAGACCCATCTCGACTTCACCCCCATGGAGCTGACGATTCATCTCGGACCATCAGGTATACCTCGTTTCGATCCTAGTTCCCTTCTATTTCGAATCTTTCATTTGCCCTCTGCCGGCTTCGACCCGATGGTCGGAGCTCCATCAGTCACATCCACCTGTTTAGATTGACTTCCCCCATTCATCGTCAACCCTCCCCCGCAGCCTGAACACCCTAGACTTGGCTTAGACAGCCAACATTAGGTTCGAAGTTCCTCTGTCGCACCGCTGGAACTTCCACCTCCATTCATCGTCTTCTTATGTTGATTTAGGTCCAATAACCTTGGCCTGAGCACGCCTCCGAGCAGGAGCTTTACCCCGCAGGTCGAGTTACGCGTGGAGATACTCCAGATCACCTCCGTCCTACTTCGCTGAAGCTATCCCAGGTCACATCCACCTTCCCAGAGATCCGACCGACGGATACTCCATCCAACCCTGCCAGCCGACGTGGAGAGGTCTTGCGAGTCGAGCCATGCTGCCTGATCGTTCATCGGACGCCCGGATTACCGTCGGTTCTCCAGTGAACTCTGCACAGACGGAGTTCTTCCAGCATCCTTCTCCACCGTCAGATCATCGCCAGTCGCCAGTTCACATCAGAGCCGTCCATCGCCTACGCCTGTCAGGTCGTTAGATCTGACATCTAACGGCCCCGTACACCCCACGTTCACGCCATCTAGACAGTCATTGGATTCGCTAGGTGTTAGCTCTAGAGCCGTACGTCGCCAGCCATTCAGAGCGCGCCCCCTGTCACACCACATGACCCGCATACCCCGACTGGGTAATTTGCTCCATTTCCCTTGTGTTATTTCTTTTTATAGTTTAGTCTGTAAAATAAAAGTTGCACTGTAGACTATTTGCATTTGTACCCCTGTAGTTTTTCGTATTTACAGTTTAGTCCCTTTGTTGTGGTTGCACATTGATGATCGAAAAGTTACGAGGAACTAAAGGAGATAAATATCACTGGTCATTGCGACCTCAATCCCTTGAGTCGATCAATCAAGAAAAAATAGACCATCAAATAAAAATAATCAGTCAAAAGCTGAATCGCTATTTATTTAACCTGGTATAGCGACCAGGGTCGAACATAAGGAGCACGGATTGACCAATTGGCCTACAAAGTAATCGGAAATGAATAAAATGATAAAATATTTCTGATGGATTTTTGTGTATTTTTAATTTTTTGTATTTTTTCTTATGAAGAAAATGGATAAAAGGCAAAAAGAAGCACACTCAACTAATTATTCAACACATCAAAACAACTCAGAAAAATGTAATAAAAATATTTTTGGGTTTTATAATTTTTTTATGTTTTTGGTAATTTTCTCAGTTTTTTATATTTTTTTGTTAATTTTTTAAAAATGGAATAAGGAAGAAAACTGAAATCAATATGCAACCAGATTTAAAAGGCTATCTAAAAATAAATAAATAGCCTATAAAAATCTGGAGACAATTTTATATTAAAATACAAATAAAAACTAAGCTACAGGAATAGAAATTTCATTTTTTTGTTTTTTTAGAAATTTTAAATGATTTTTATAAGGTTTTTAGGGGTTTTTCCATTTTTAGGTGTTTTATAAATCAAAATGTAACAAAATATGGACTGAAGCAAGTAAATACTAAAACAAACATTATCTAATTTTTTTAGATTTTTGGAGGTTTTAATATTTTTGGTTGATTTTTCAATTAAAACAATAGAAAAATAGGTGTTTTTGAATTTTTAAAAATAACAAATAATAATAAAAATAACCCAAGAAAATAGTGAAATTTTTACACGGTGGCATGATCCACATGTCCAAATTTCACAAGATTTGGGGTTGATTTGATATTTTATTCAACCAATAAACAAGCCACAACATATTGGGACCTAAATGTAAGAAAACAAGTTTCAGGGGCCTAATAGTAACACGTGCAGAAACTGTAGGGGGCTCAGTGTAAAATTTGCATTAAATTTGGAACATGTTCTAAACAAACACGTACAGGGGCATAAATGCAAATATCAAAACTTAACTTCCATTTCAGAACATTCATAAAACCTAGGCTATTACATGCAAAAAGTCCAAAAACTCACGTGTCGAAGCACGTGCACCACAACTTGGAGGACTAAAATGCAAATACTCAAAACATAAAGGTCTAGAGTGTAATTATTCTAAAATAAAAACAACTACGACACGTATTTAGATGACTAAACTATAAATGCTAAAGAGAGGGGCCTAAGTGATATTTACCCCTTTATTAAGATCCGACGGCTGGCAGGGGGTCTTCGAAAGATCAGACGGCTGAGACGCGCTGATGCCCCTTTGCTGATCTGCGGCTCGGATTTGATCCTCAGATGGATCAAACGGTCAGACGTCCCTCGCTAACGGATGGTCGAGATCTGAACTGGAGCGAGGGGCTGATCGAATGGCGATGGAGGGTCCTCGAAGAACAGCTCGCCGACGAGGTTCGCCATACCAATACGCGCGATGGAGACCTCCTCCGGTGCTGCGAAGATGGGGGAATCGATGCTGGCGATGATTCACAGCGAATGGTATGCTCCATTGGGTCGGGAGGACCTGGAGGGTCCCCGGCGACGATGAGAACCTGGAGCCCTGTACCTGAATAGTCGAGCCTCGAGATGAGGCTCTTAAGCCTCGATACCTGCACAAGAAACACGAGGGGTCGAGGGCAAACTGCCTCGACCCATTAGCGGGCGAAATGGGTGTGTGGGTGAGGCACGACGTGGTCCTCCGGTGTGCGGCGGCGGAGGAGGACCTAAGTCCTGGTTCCGGGGCGAACCGGGATGATCGGAGGGGCGTGGAAGGTGCGAAGGAGTCTAGTGGAGGTGATACGATGGTCGGATGGTCGAACGGATGAGTGTAAAACCTAAAGATCAGAATGGAAGCTAAGCTACTAGCTAACTAGGATACCTGATGATCGGAAGCGTATGTGGTGGAGGTCAGCTACCTCATGGGATCCTTGCCTTGATGGAGCGACGCCTCCAGAGGCTCGAGCTCACAGGTGGTGGAGCGCGGCGATCTGGGTCGCCGGACCTGGGGCTAGGACGCCTCTATCCTCTCTCCGACACCCCCTAGGGTTTGCTGTCACTCAAGGCAAGAGGGTGGAGGTCCTGGGAATCGAAGACGGTTGCCGAAGGTGAGTGAAATGGCGGCTGGGAGGCGAAGCTATATAGGGGAGCATGTCAGAAAAGGTTAGAGTTGGGCGCGCGGACCGATGCATGGAGCCCTAATGGGATGATCGGGCGAAGATCAAGGATTATGGAGCGTCAATCGGAGCTCGGGGTTCGGGTGAATGGAAGGAGGATCATGTCAGGAAAATTACGCGAAGTCGGATCGAAAATCGGGTCTGGGTTCTAAGTGGTCCAGGGGGGGAGTTGAATGGGGGTCAACAATCCCCCGTGGACCAATCAGAATCCAGTATTTTCAAATTATTTGTAAATTGATTTAAAAATAATAAATGATTTTATATCAAAATATTTTCTAAATAGAAAATGTTTTTTTATTTTTCAAATTATTTTTTGTGTGATTTTTATTTATTTTTTTGAAAAATAATTTAATGTATACATAATATATTATTATATATAGGTATAAATACCTAGGTATTTTTTATTTTTATTTTTATTAGTTTATTTTTGTATAATTATCCCCATTTTATGTTTTATTTATTTACAACATAAAATTTGGGATATAAAATAATTTTTATTTAATTTTTATTATGTATTTACAAGGGAAAATAAATAGGTATATGTACATATTTACATAGTATATACAAGGGTGAGAGAGAATTTATTTTCCTTTTATTTTTATTTTATTTTTATAAATATATACAAGTCACGAGGAACACATAAATAATTTTATTTGATGAAAGTAATATATATACAAGAAAGGGGGAATATGTGTATGATGAATGGCCCTATCTTTCTCTACTTGTTTTATTTTGCGGTCAGGCCAATGATTGGCCCTCCCTTAGGTTCGGGTCACTCAATATTTATTCTAAATATTTCTCTCTTTTTCTTTATTTCTTCATTCCTTTATTTTTGTACAAAAACATGTTAATTATTATTATTTACATCAAGCATGCAATCTGAAAATTTATTATATTTACAAATAATTACATGGTGTTTTGCAAAGCTTTTTAGCTAAAATAAAGGAATAAAGAGTAATGAATGGGGATTCATCACACGTGCATCGTCGCGTGCCATTTATGGGATATTTGCTTGTATGGCCCTGGGTTTAATGGCTGTTATGCTTTGATATTTTAGTTTCAATATTTGCACTTATACCCATGTGCGTGCTGAGATTTTACATGTGTTGAATATTGTGTGAAAATTACAGTAGGCCCCTTGGACTTTTGATGCGTGTTATCATTTAGTCCCTGGGAGTTATTTTCTTTGCACCTAGGTCCATGTGTGATGTGCTTCTTTGATTGGTTTTAATCAGCAAATCTCGTCCATATTTCATGAAATTTAGATACATGGCTCCTACCATGGTGTAAAAATTTCTTTGAAATTTTGGGCTCATTTTATTTGCATTTAGTATTTTTAAAAATTCAAAAACATTAAAAATTTCTTTTATTCAGTTTTAAAAATCAACTAAAAATATTAAAAATCCTCTAAAAATCCAAAACAATTACCGATTGTTTGTTTTGCTGTGTTTTAACTTCTATCCAATTTTCATTACATTTGGATTTATAAAAATCATAAAAAATTGAAAACATTGAAAACTTATAAAAATCTTTAAAAATTCCTAAAAATTCAAAAAAATGCGTTTCCAATTTATGTAGTTTGAGTTTTTTTAGTTTATAATAAAATTGTTGCTCGAAATTTATAAGCACTTTAAGTATTTTTAAAGTGCTTTTAGATTCTGGCTGCACACTATTTTGTATTTTCAGTTTTGTTTCATTTTTATAAAATTCACTGAAAATCAGAAAAATTCAAGAAAAATATCAAAGACATCTGAATATTCCCAAAATTCAAAAATATTTTTGTTTGAATTTTTTGAGTATTTTTGATGTGCTAAATAATTATTGGATTGAGACTTTGTGAGTATTTTTATCCTTTTTTCTAATAGTAAAAATTCCAAAAAAAATTAAAAAATTTAAAATCCACCAAAAATATTTGTTTTTAGATCTCCGACTACTTCGTAGGTTTACCATACCGTGCTCCTTGTGTTCGATCCTGGTAGCTATACCAGGTAAAATAAAATAGCGAGACCGCTATTTGTTTGATTGATTGTTTGATTTTCTCCTTGGTGGTCTTTCTTGATTTTCTTCATTGATTCCGATCCGAGTGGTTGAGGTCGCAATGACCAGTGACATATTAATTTTACCCTTAGTCGCTCGGGTTTTTGGGTCATCACAGTCCACGAGAGACTTGTGGATGAGGACACCATCAAGACGATGGACTTCCCCCTTTCTTTGGTCGATAGAGCAGCCTACTGGCTGAAACATTTGGGGAAATATGTTTCTACTTGGGAGTAGCTTCGGACCGAGTACTTGAGCAAGTATTATCCACTCGGCCGAACCAACACAGCTAGAGCTTTGATCAACAATTTCACTATGATCCTGAACGAGATGTTTCACGAGGCTTGGGATCGCTTCAGTGAACTCATTGACCGGTGTCCACACCATGAGATATCAAAGCCCAATCCAGTCCAGAGTTGCTTTTGTGAGCTGACATCGGAGCTACAAGAGCTTGTCAATGCCTATTTGTGGGGGGGGGTCCTATTTTGCCTAGGATGAAGACCAAGTATGGGCCATTTGCAAGGAGATGGCGGAAAAATACACGGTGATGTCACAGACTCGGGTCTACACACAAGGGAAGTCCCTCCCACAGGTCGTGTCCTCAGGAAGTTTTGATATTTGCAGATAAGTCCTCTAAGGACCTCTTTGAGGCAAAAAAATATTTTCATTTACATTTTAGTCCTTGATAGTTCATTTTAGCATATATTCCCCATATGAACTCCGATTTTTAACATGTCATTTTCAAGCTTATTTCATGCTCTATAATTTTGCATATCTTGTTAACAGATGTGAGGCTATTTTATGATGATTATTATTTAAGGATATCTGATGATTATGCAGACTGATCTTTGACATATTTATGACATTTCTTATTGAAAAAACCATTTACTTTATTTGTAGGTATTTAATTGTAGGGACCTGAATTTGATTGATCCTCTTACATTAATATTGATAATCTTTGAGGATTTAACTTTTGTAGGGGCTTAATTAAGATTTATTCCTTTAATATTATTATCTACTATTTGAAGAATTAAAGCACATGAATTTTGATATACTCTGCTTCAAAATTATTATTTAACATGAGTATGGATTGATATATTTGCCTGCGACATGCATTGATCTATTTGCCTGCAGCACGAGAAATAATTTGAATCTCGCTCTTGAAGTTATATTTTCGATATGTGATTAATTTGCGAGGAAATTGATAATTGTTACTGGCATTAAAATTAAAATCACAAATCCGGTGCTTCACTTTTATTCTCTCTGTTTATTTTTGCATCACATTTCATCGCATTTCTGTTCGTTCATTTCGCATTTTCCGACATAGAAATCAATATAATATTTAGTTAATTCATTTAATTAGTTTGAAACCACATAAATAAAAATTACCGTTCCCTGAGTTCGACCTTAGTATACTTACCAAGTAAAATAACTTCCACGTATTTGAAAGTGTGGTTTTTGATCGATCGCTTTTAATCTCATATACTGAAATTACCGATTTTTAAAGAGGTGAAAACACATTTATCATGGAGACCCTACAGAAGGGGTCTTCAGCACCTGCAAAGGGTGTAAATAGAATGGCGATGCATAGGAAAGGCTGCTAGACTTTATTGGTGGCTGCTCGGAGCGGAAATGAAGGCGGAGCGGAGAGATATGGTGTGTTGTAGATAAGTACCTCGGCTCTTCGATCCATATGGAGTCGAAGCGGGGAAGGTGGTCAAACAAGTGGAGAATGTGATTGGGAAGAAAATAGAGGTGAAAGGCGCGATGGAGCACAAATGGATGACATGGGAACACTAGCCAGAGCAAAGCTCCGAAGAACTACGGGTCCTAAAATCTATGCTATTGCATGTGATCCAAATGCAAACTAAATACAAAATCGAAATGGTGGAAGGAAATGCTACCTATTTTACCACTAACCTACGACTCAACCTGTTGGGGTAGGGAATCGGTGGATCACGTGGCAGAGCTTCGGCAATGATGGTGGATCAGCCACTCATCTGTATACAACACACTGCAAATTGATCAACCAAGGAGATGACACCTTCCTTGAACAATACACTAAGGATCTGAGGGGTTTGATGCCAGAAGAGGGATCAAATTCAAAAAGGGCTTCGACAAGGGGTTATGTACATGAAGGTTTTGGATCGAGAAACGTGCTCGAATCATAGGTCCTCAGATCGAGAAATGGTGTGCACGAGATAGAGTAGAGATCGATGAAAAAAAGTCGTGAAGGAATTGAGCCATTTTGATACAAGAATCGAGTGGAGGAAAATAGCAAAGTCGAGGTGGTAGGCTCTGACAGATGCAAACCTATGAGGGGTTAGCATTTGACAAAGGTCAACGTGTACTCACTTCTCATTGGTCCACGTCGACCAAGAAGAAGACGAAATAAATAAATAAAACATGATTAATTCAAATTAAAGTAATAAATGGTTTCATTAAATTTAGGTTAAAACATAAATAATATTTATTTTTTATATAGTATTTATGGTGATTTTTATTTATTTTTATAAGTTAATTTATTATAAATTACTTTGTACAAGTATAAATATATGTATATTTACATATATACCATGTCTTTTATTTTTTTGTATTTCATTAATTTATTTACATAATATATATAACTTATTTTAATACATAGAAATATGTTTTTATTTTATTTTTCTGAAGTAATTTGTACATTTAAATAAATATGTGTGTTTATTATATAGGTATGTATACGTATAATTCATCTATGTATATTTGTACAATTATTTATTTTAATATTTTAATGGTTTTATTTTATTCTAATTATGTACATATATTATAATTATAAAAAATTATAAAAAATATAAAATCATGAAGAATAAATAAAATGATTATTTTATTCGTGTATAATTTAAAATAAGGGTCCAAAACCTAACTTTTATATCTTAACTCCAAATTAAATGAAATAACCTCATTAAATATCTAAAAATTATATAATTAAAGGTGATTTTGATTAATTTTGAGTTCATATGGTGAAGATACAGGTATGTGAAGTTAGGCTTTTGAATTTTTATTTTGAGTGTAGAAGGCATACTGTGCATTATTTTTACATGAAAGAAATTTTGTATTTTTAATGCATTTTTATCTATAACTTTCATGTACAAAGTTTATTTATTTGATGTATAAATAATAAAGAATAAAATAGGTCCCAAAATGGACTTATTGGTAGGTTTTGAATTAGGGTTTTCAATATCTCCCCCTACTTTATTCTTGGTCTACCTAGTCATCATGATGCCTAGATCTCGGGGCTTAAGATCATTCAATACCACTGGTATTTCATTTCTTTTTTTCTTTATTCTTTTATTTTGTCTTTAAATACAATATTTTATACAATATTTACAAAATAAACGATGAATGCTATTTTCTACAAAATAATGCTATTTACATGCATTTAGCTTGGATTTAAAGACCAAAATGAAAGAATAATGGTGATGAAATGGAGATTCATCAGAAACATGTACATATTTTTTTAAAAAAAGTTCTTTATTTTCTTCATTTGTTATTTTTCTCATTCGACCACGTGGCATCTTTGACGCTAGCTAAGTGGCCTGACCCTTCTTCACCCCCTGCCTCCTTTTCCAGCCATTAGATTATTCTTATTTAAAGCTCTTCTTCATCTACACCCGCTCCACATTTAGGCCCTCTGATCATACGATCACGGCCACACCTTACGATCTCTTCTCCATTGTTGGATCATGAGATCCAACGTCCCCACCCTTCTTCCACCTCCAACCACCCATCTGACCCTCAAACCTCTCGAGTCCCAGGTCTTCTCCATTTTCTACCATCCACCTCGCACCTCATCTTTACTTTATTTCAAATCCTAGAGTTAGCCCTAACCGTCGATCTCCACGCTAGTTGTGCATTGATCGACGTTCACTTCAGACTAGTACCTTGGGGGCAGTTGAGTCTTCCACATTCATCTCCCGGAACTACCCCCTAATCTATTGAAATACTCCCTTGACAACACAATTTCACCCTATCTGCAACTTCATGAGAAACTTCTGAGCTTCCTCCACCTCCTTTGTGAAAGAGAGTGAAGGATGAGGGATGCAAAGATTATTGTATTCTCAGATGTGATCTAAGATGATCCTCCTCCTTGTCGTAGCACCATTAGCACCATTGGCCCAACTTCTTGAGCTCTGTGCATGGTCGGCATGTAGAGCGACAACCTGAGGTATTCTAGATCTTACTTCCAAGCACCACATGTATGCTTGAGTCCTCTTCTTCATCCTTCTAGGTTAGCCTTGTTTTCATCTTTGTTGTTTTCCCATATTTCACCTCACACACATACCTTTATCACTATTCGATCACATCTCAGCCTTCACCTTTCACTAGACATTCACGCACACCCATCAGAACTTCTCCTTTGTTTCTTCATCGTCTCTTCACAGTTGATCAAAGTCCTCTCCACTAGAGAGAAGGATCCACTAGGGATGACATTTTAAATTGTGGAAAAATTTTGTGTATGCCCATGGTCTTTGTTTGTTATATTATTAAACGCTTGAAAACTTTAAGGAAATTACATTTAGGTCCATGTACTGCAGATTTAATTTTGTAGTTGCATTTTGATTATTAAAGATAGCATTTTGCATCCAAAAATTATTGGAAAATTATCTTAAGTACCTGGAACCATAATATATCATATATATGTTTCTTAAGGCAATTAAAATTATTTTACCATTTGTAAACATACAAAAAAATTACATTTTCTCCGAATTTGCATTTTAAAAGCTATAAGAATTATCAAAACATTTTAAAAAATTCCAAAGAAATTCCTATGTGTTTATCTAAACATATTTGAATTTTTGACCTCTTATTTTTGTAAAATATTACAAAAACTCTTAAAAATTAATACCCCAAAACCTTATAAAAACCAATAAAAAAATATATCAAAATACTAAAATATTTATTTATGTTTCTTATTTCTATTTATAGCATATGTTAGATATTAAAAATAGATTTGGGAATTTTTGAGCTTATGATCTATTTTTAAATGCCAAAGCAATTCAATATATTTTTATATTCCATATTTAATCAATTAGAAATATCTAAAAATTAGAAAAATACAAGAAATTCACAAAAACAGATAATATTAAAAATACAAAAAAATATTTTATAAATTTTGAGTATATAGCTATATTTATAAATATAGCTTCCTTTATAGACTATATATACATATTACTATTTATATACATATTAATATGGGTATTATTATTATTACCTTAATTATATTTTAAAACCATAAAAAATAAAAAAGGTTGTTCTTATTTATATTTTTTGAATTTTACTATATTTATTATATATATCCTGTATAGTTTTTATTTTATACATATTATATACATTCATACTTATTATATCTCACAAAGAAAAACAAACTTAAATTTAGAAAAATAAAAAATAAAATAGAAATTAAAAATTTAAGATAGAAAATATTAAAATACATAATAATTAAATATAATTAAAATCTTTAAAAAATGGAAAATCTTATTAAACACAACAAACATTTGTTGATAGTTTGCTTGATTGTCAATTTTTGTGTCTATCCTTGTTACTTTCTGTGGTTCAACCCCTACACTTACTTGCTATACACACTTGTTTGTATGGTATAATACATTTCAACTCACTTAGATTCATTGTTCACTTATTCCATGGGTTGATTGTTGATTGAAACGATCTGTTCGGGTGTCGATGCTATAAGAGCGACTGATACATCGATTGTCGGATCTGACTTATTGGACACCGCATGCCCTCCAAGACAAGACGTTAGACACCCCATTCAAACATGTTCGTCAAGTATCGAGTCTGCAACATAGTTGTATAGTTCTCAGACATTTCCTTATCCTATGTATATTTACTTTATTTTTATAAATTTATTTAATATATAACCTATGTATTATTTATAATATACACATTATTACATATACATATTATATATTAAAAAAGAATTGAAATTTGCAAAATTAAAAAGGAAATAAAAGTTTTAAAAACATAAAAATATGAAATAATTTAAAAACCATAAAAATTTAGTATAATAAAAAAACCCACAAAAAATAAAAAAGCAGAAAAAGTACAAAAAGATTTGTTATTTATTTTCATTAATAGATAATAATTAACTCTATCTCCATTGCTCTTCAGATTCAACACTGTACATATTTATACACTATACATACATATTTTGTAGAGTTAAAATAAAAATAAATTTTGACTCATACGTTTACATTGAATTATCATCCATTGCAGGTTGACCGTTGATTGATTTGGTTGATTGGGAGCCGAGAGAGGTGCCGATACAACGATTGTCAGATTCGACTTATTAGACCACAAACACTCCAAGACTAGACACTAGGATCCCTGATTTTCTAAATTATTAATAGGTTGTCTACCTTGGATCTAACCTCTGACAGGTTGGTGCAAATTTTTTATCCATTTCAGCTCTAGCCACCATGAGTGTAGCGTGCCTACCACCCAAAGGACTAGGGTTCAAATCCTACCCCGTGAGGATTGCGTTAGGTAGTCGACATCCAGTGTAAAAAATAGTTCAATCTTTTAACATGATTTTGAGAAGAATGCATGCAACCAACCCTACTTGTAGTATGAGAAGGCTTCGCCATATATTTTTATCTCTAGCCACCACGAGTTCAACCAAACCCTCTAGGTTGTAAAGGATATATGAATCCCTTTAGGTTATTATGCCCACTTTCTTTGTACCACAATTGGTTAGGCACCAAAACTAAGCTTAAAAATGAAAAAAAAACTAAGTTTTAAAAAGGATGGTCATTATAGTTAAAAATTGTGAAGAATCAAATTAGAAAAATCAAATCCAGAGTCTATGTCAAATACGTGAAGCGAAATGTTACGACTTAGAGTCTAGATTATCTTGCAGGAATAAATCTGAGTGGTAAGTTATTTATAAACATGTTTCTAAAAAAAACTTTGAGTTACAACTAGAGTTTTAACTCTAACTTTTTTAATGTATGGTGCTAGTGAATGTCATGCAGTAAAAGTAGAAAAGACCAGGATTCTTATCATACAACTAGCGTGAGCAAGTAGGGGTGTTTATATATAACCGGGTCAAAGGGTATCCGACTTGATCCGTCTATTTTGACCTTAAACTTAGGGGTACCCATTTCAAAATGATGGGTCGGGTACCTATTTATCACAAGCCACGACCCATTCAAAAAATCCGTTACTAGGTACCCGCAGGTACCCAATTAGAAACTTCCACTACTCAATTGATTACAAAAATGCAAATAATTAGCTAGGTACAAATACCAATATATAAACAATGTTCTTATCTCTTTTAAAGTATAAAAGAGACTCTCTCGCTTGAAGTGCTTCCGATCGAGAGGGTTGTGAGGTGCTTAGGGAAGGGATTCAACATCAATTGTGATTTTGTTAATAGTACTGCAAGGACAAGAATGGTGAGGGAAAATTCCTCTCGCTCGGCCCTTACAAGATAGAGTTTGTCATATCGGGCCTTCCCGAACATTTTGTCGACATCCAATAAGATAAGGGGAAGAGGATGTCCTCGACTTCCATCAGTTATTTTTTAATTCTTCGTAGGACAAACACTTGACTTAATCGAATGCAAATCGTACAAAAATAAATACAAGCTTAACTACTTTTATTTGTATATTTAGATTATTTATGAAATGATCGTGCAAACCTAGCTTTTCTTGTATTGTTGTAATAGATATCGTCGTTGATGACCAACTTACCATGTTGACGAGGAAGATCCCAGCCGGCCCCGTCAACTTGATCTTGGAAATTATGGGTGATTCCACGCGGTGCCTCGCACTTGACGACTACTTCATCTCCTTGTTTGATCTTCTCATCGACCGGTGGCCCCTAACATTATTGAACCATGTCTTGTGGGAACTCCCATCGGTCTGGGACCAGGCTGGCCTTTCCAGGTAACTTCATAATCAACCTTCATAATCAACCATTCTGCTCAGCCACTTTGGTCAAATTTATTTATTTTTGAGCCACCAAATCGGTGGCAACTTGTATTAATTACATTATAATAATAGTGTAAGGTTAATTAAGCATTTTTTATGCGAATGTGCATGTGTACGTTTCCATATTCATAGAAAAGCAAGGGACTTATATGATTTAATCGGGCAAGATGTGGTCTCGGTGCAACAAGAATATAAAATAGAAATGGTATTTCCATGGATACCCTCGGGTACCCATTACCCTTTGATGTTAATCGGGTACCCGTTACAATCGCGTACCTGTTGGAATGGGGTGGGTCGACCCGTATCCCAATAACAACAGGTCGAGGTGGGTCACAATCTAGTGGATCGGGTACTCGCCCCATGAACACCCCTATAAGCAAATGTAAATTATTACATATACTTGTAGGTTAATAATACAATACAAAACTTCACTTTAAGTCTTAAATATGACAATCAATTATTGCTCATATTTTGTCATCACTTTTGCTTGAGTAACCTGTTAAGTTTTAGCTACATATATATTCTTCACGGGCCTTCATATATGCCTTAGACTTTGTTGAGTTTGTTGGTTCAATCTATATGTTGGGACTTACTTTTAGGAAAGCAAGTGGCACGTGAGGAGATATATGCTTGCATTTGGATTGTCGAGCCATGGAGAGAATGAAGAGGTTAGCATCTCCTCTCACATCTTTCGATGTTAAATGGAGTTAATATCACCTTAAGAAATTATCTTTATGGGGCATTTGGTTCGGGAATAAGCAGAAATAAAGATAAGGAATAAGGAGAATAACTGTCTATTCTAGGATAAGGAATAAGGAGAATAACTGTCTATTCTTCATTCTGCTGGAGGGTAGGAATAAGGAAAATAATGTGAAATAAATATAAGTAATGTAGAATAAAGATAGGAATAATAGTGAAATAAGATGAAATAATGAGAAATAGTCGTACTATTAAAAACTGTGCCGAGAGGAGAATTAACCCCTTATTCTAAAGCTAATTCTCCTACCGAACACTCCCTTAAGGTCGGGCAAAGACTTTAGTGATCTCTAATAGACTTCAAACAAACAAAACAAAACAAAACAACCACCATATATACTGCTTGCACGTGAGCATGAGAGAGATGAATCACTACAGCAAACACATATAAACAACACGGATCATTACTTTTGGCATACTACTAATATAATATCATATATTTATGTCAAAGTTCAGGGTGGGTACCTTACACGAGGACGGACCCCAAATTCCGGGTGACTTTTGCTTAGCATGTTGGAGATGTTATGGTATGGGGGATTAGGTCAGAAAGATCCCTCATGGAGGAGGAATCTATTGTTGTCCCTTCCTCTTCTAGCGGTCATGTTCCAGCCTTTTGAGGCATTCCTATGATCTCCTTTATATTATATTATATATAATTAACTAGTGATGACACAAGAGCAGATTGTCTGCTGTAGCGGGGCTACCGCAGACTCTGCTGGGGGCCTTTGGAGCCGCTCGAGCATGATCGAGCGGTTCCCACAAAATCATGATCGAACGGCTCCAAAGGCCCCCAACAGAGTCTGTAGTAGTCCCGCTTGATGAACGCTAAATCTGCCTCTTTAATAATAGGTAATTGTAGTATAGGAGGCAAATTTCGGTTAATCAAAAATCACAATCTTTGAATGTTGTGAAATATTTTTACTTGGGAAGTCTACCAAGATCGAACACAGAGAACGGAGATTTTTAGTTGCACGGTTTTAAATTAAATTAAATAACTAATAAATGCTTGATTAATTTTTGTGTAGAGACAATGCAAAATGCAATGGGATGCAAATGTGATGCAGGTGCGAAGAAATATACATGGACAACAGTTCAGCACAGGATCTGAGATTAAGATTTTTGCTCCAAAATATAATAATCAATGACCTCGGAATTTATCACAGATCAACTGATATAGATCAAGAAAAATATTCAACTTAATCCCAGATTACAAGCATAAGAGGTAATATATTATCCTATTTCCAATTAATGAGAATATCAAAGTATAGGATTTATCCTGAAATTTCATGTGATTTAAATCCTCAAATATTGTAATCAATGATTCAAAGGGAATTATTCAATGCAAGGTCCAAATCCTCAACCGTGCTCCGGCAAAAGAAATCATCAATTTTCCAAAGAAAATGTGGCACATATATGTCAAAGTTAGCCTGCATAAATCAACAGATATCCTCAATAATTATCAATAAACCGCCTCGAATCTGTCCACAAAGTATGCCAAGTGATAGAGCATATAAATAGCTTCAAAATGACATATTATATGCTCAAAACGGAGTTCGTATGAAAAAGATATGCTAAAATGAGGAGGCGGATTTCGTGTTCATCAAATGACCACAATCTTTGAATGCTGTGGAATATTTTTACTTGGAAAGTCTACCAAGGTCTAACACAGGGAACGGAGATTTTTAGTTGCACGATTTTAAATTAAATTAAATAACTAATAAATGCTTGATTAATTTTTGTGTTGAGAAAATGCACAATGCAATGGGATGCAAATGTGATGCAGATGCGAAGAAATATACAGGGACAACAGTTCAGCACAGGATCTAGATTAAGATTTTTGCTCCAAAATATACTAATCAATGACCTCAGAATTTATCACAGATCAACTGATATAGATGAAGAAAAATATTCAACTTAATCCCAGATTGCAAGCATAAGAGGTAATAGATTAACCTATTTCCAATTAATGAGAATATCCAAGTATAGGATTTATCCTCAAAATTCGTGTGATTTAAATCCCCAAATATTTTAATCAATGATTCAAAGGGAATTATTCAATGCAAGGTCCAAATCCTCAACCGTGCTCCTGCAAAAGAAATAATCAATTTTCCAAAGAAAATGTGGCACAGATATGTCAAAGTTAGCCTGCATAAATCAACAGATATCCTCAATAATTTTTAATAAATAGCCTCGAATCTGTCCACAAAGTATGCCAAGTGATAGAGCATGTAAATAGCTTCAAAATGACATATTATATGCTCAAAACAGATTTCGTATGAAAAAGATATGCTAAAATGAGGAGGCGGATTTCGTGTTCATCAAATGACCACAATCTTTGAATGTTGTGGAATATTTTTACTTGGCAAGTCTACCAAGGTATAACACAGGGAACGGAGATTCATAGTTGTACGGTTTTAAATTAAATTAAATAACTAATAAATGCTTGATTAATTTTTGTGTTGAGAAAAAATGCACAATGCAATGGGATGCAAATGTGATGCAGATGCGAAGAAATATACAGGGACAACAGTTCAGCACAGGATCTAGATTAATATTTTTGCTCCAAAATATAATAATCAATGACCTCAGAATTTATCACAGATCAACCGATATAGATCAAGAAAAATATTCAACTTAATCCCAGATTGCAAGCATAAGAGGTAATAGATTAACCTATTTCCAATTAATGAGAATATTAAAGTATAGGATTTATCCTCAAAATTCGTGTGATTTAAATCCCCAAATATTGTAATCAATGATTCAAAGGGAATTATTAAATGCAAGGTCCAAATCCTTAACCGTGCTCCTGCAAAAGAAATCATCAATTTTCCAAAGAAAATGTGGCACAGATATGTCAAAGTTAGTCTGCATAAATCAACAGATATACTCAATAATTATCAATAAACAACCTCGAATCTGTCCACAAAGTATGTCAAGTGATAGAGCATGTAATTAGCTTCAAAATGACATATTATATGCTCAAAATTGAGTTCGTATGAAAAAGATATGCTAAAATGAGGAGGCGGATTTCGCGTTCATCAAATGACCACAATCTTTGAATGTTGTGGAATATCTTTATTTGGCAAGTTTATAAAGGTCTAACACATGGAACAGAGATTCTTAGTTGCACGGTTTTAAATTAAATTAAATAACTAATAAATTCTTGATTAATTTTTGTTTTGAGAAAATGCGCAATGCAATGGGATGCAAATGTGATGCAGATACAAAGAAATATACTGGGACAACAGTTCAGCACAGGATCCGAGATTAAGATTTTTGCTCCAAAATATAATAATCAATGACCTCGGAATTTATCACAGATCAACCGATATAGATCAAGAAAATATTCAACTTAATCCCCTATTACAAGCATAAGAGGTAATAGATTATCCTATTTATAATTAATGAGAATATCAAAGTATAGGATTTATCCTCAAAATTCGTGTAATTTAAATCCCCAAATATTGTAATCAATGATTCAAAGGGAATTATTCAATGCAAGATCCAAATCCTCAGCCGTGCTCCTGCAAAAGAAATCATCAATTTTTCAAAGAAAATGTGGCACATATATGTCAAAGTTAGCCTGCATAAATCAACAGATATCCTCAATAATTATCAATAAACAGCCTTGAATCTGTCCACAAAGTATGCCAAGTGATAGAGCATGGAAATAGCTTCAAAATGACATATTATATGCTCAAAACGGAGTTCGTATGAAAAAGATATGCTAAAATGAAATTCCAGGGACTAAAATGTAAATAAAATAAAGTTTTTCTTACAACGAGGTCCCTGGAGGAGCTTATCTGTAATTTAGCAAAGTTGGAGGGGCTTGGATGTAATTTACCCTTGACGGGGGTATATTTGCAATATCAGAAACATTCAGGGTGTCGATGCAATTCTTCCATTAATGTACGTGCAGCGCCCGGAGGCCTGGGAGCGAAGCGGAGGGTCGGGCGGCCGAGGCTGAGGCTCGGCCGTGAAGCGGAGGCTCGGTAGACGAAGCGGAGGGTCGGGGTATCCGAGCCTAAGTTGCTACAGGTGGAGGCTCGGAAGTTCCGAGCCTAGGTTCGGATAGCCCGAGCCTCTAGGCTCGGGCCTAGGCTCGGGCCGACTGACGTGGAGGGCTGGGGACCGTCGGATCAAGGGCCTCCTGCCCGATCCGACGGTATCTGTGCGTCGCTAGGAAAAAGGGGGAGGGGTGGAGGCAGAAGCCATGCACGGCAGTGCGGCCGAGCTGCGGTGTCACACGTGCACGATGTCTTCAGGCGGAGGGCGAGCGGTCGATGGAGGCGATGCCGCCCCTCGGCCAACACACGACGCGAGGGCAGTCGTGCGGCGCGCAACGGCTCCGCACAGATCACGAGGCGACGTTGCACGATGGGGCGCGATGGCGAGGCGGCTCGTGCGTAGACGGGAAGGTGGTGGCAGTCGAGGAGCTCAGCCGGGGCTACAGCGGTATGCGGCGGAGACCGACGAGCGGGACGACCGTGGGCGAGAGGTGTGGAGGTGGCGTGACCTACAAAGTTAGGCGAAACACGATGGAAGGGGGATGGGGGGCAGGGGGAAGGGGGAAAGGTCTTGGCCTTTGCAAGGCCAGCGGAGGGTGAGGGCAGTCGGAGGAGGGAAAGCCGAAGAAGGGCTACCTGAGGGGGGGGAGGGGGGGAGCTCGACGGCGAGGCTGATGCCGGAGCGAGATGCGGAGCTTAGCCCAAGGCAGAGGGCCTTGGATCACGTTTTAGGATGGGCTGCTGCCACCGACGAGAGGACGGATGGTCTGGAAGGCCAGCGAGGGTGGGAGTTATAGGAGTGGACGTGGGCGGTTATGCGAGGGTGGAGGGGAAGGTGGAGCGGCGGCGGTTTGGCAAGGGGGAAGGACGAGCGGCGGCGAGGGGCGTGAGGGGAGGGGTTGTAACGGTAAGAGGTGGAAGAAGAGGGTCACATGCGCAGCACGTGACCCGGGGGAGGGTCCTGGAGAGAGACAAAGTGGGGGTGCCACGTGGCACGCCCACGGGTTGCCATGTGGTACCTAAAATATTTCGATTTTGAAGAGGGGGAAAAGAGATAGAAAAAAACCTCGGATCGAAAATTTTCCTTCACGAAAGTTGTTCGTCTCGACGAGATCTATAACTTTCATGCAAGATCCGGTAGCAAAAGAGATCATCTATGCAAAGTGATATTTTTGGTGGTTCTCCATGTGTATAGAAAATCAGTTTTTTTGGATTTTGTAATTTTTTGGTGGTTTTAGAGAGGATAAAATATATAAAAAAATACAAAAAATATAAGAAAATCAATTACACACTAATATTTTTTATTTTTAATAAATAAAAAATAGGAAAATAAAATGGGAGTAAGAGACACACTATTTTTGTACTAACTTACAACGGACGCTTTGATTTTGTTAGTTTCTTTGATTTTACTTTTAATCTAGATTTGGATTTTTGTTTCGCTTAATAAAACTTTCATCAAAGAATATTACTGAAGAAGAGATAAAATCAAAAGGGTTAATTATGAACATAAAAACTCAGGTCAAAAATAGCAAAAAGTCAAACTTCGCAAAAGAGGCCCAAAACCCAACTTTCACATATGAGCTCCGAATTTTATGAAATTGGTCTTGTTTTGAAAGTATTTAAAAATGGAGTACATTAAAAGTGAGTAGATCAAAATTGGACATTGTATGTGGGAGATATGATAATTTTAGTCTGTCAGATGTGAAATTATACTTCGGGATTATTTGACACTTATTGGAGCTAGTATTTTTTGTATTTTATATTTAATGAAGTTAGTAATATCTACACAATGGAGGTGTTTTGTGGTCAATCGGAGTTAGGATGAATTATTTACAAATGTGAGAAGATAGTGGCTTTTTGGGGCTAATTTAACTTGGGGTTTTTAATGCAATTATGCATGATGAAATGCAGATATTATTTACATATGTATGAATGCTAATGATGCTTTGTTAATGAGTAATTGCATGTGGATGTCGGGGAACATATCCTAAATGATCAATTATAGCATGATGAATACGGGATTCATCACCGCTACAGCCATGGGCGGACACACATATAGATTAAGGGGGGCACATGCCCCCCTAACTTCTCAATTTTCCCTATTTATCCTTTTAAACATTAATATAAAAAGTAGCAATGTACGATTTGCCTCCCGTCCCCCGAGAATTAGGAATTGAAAATCCACTCGTGTCGTCTGTGGCTCTCCATCATCCGTGAATTTAGAATTGAAATTGTGCCCTCCATCTAGGGATGCTAATGGATAAAGATATATTGGTATCTGATATGCCATCTTATCTGTTGTGTAAAGTTTTTGACATCCATGTCCGCATTCGTTTTAAAGTGATACGGATATGGATATCACTTTAATTTTGTAAACATCCTTATCCGTAATCATATATCTATTTTAATTTATAAATATATTTATAAATTTATTTTTAATCATATATAGCAATTATATATAACTTCTTTCAACATATTTGGTATAATTCTTTTAATATAAGCACATCTGTTATATCTATATCACATGTTTTCCACCTAATTCATTTATATTTAAGTTAATCTATTGTTTATTTCAAATGTTATATGTATGTTATCATTATTTGTTTTACACATTATCCATATTTTAAGGATATGATGAAATAATTTTAATACATGTCACTGTCTATACCACATTGTATTTGTATTTAAAAATGGACAAGGATCATTCATTTCTTTAGATCTGGATTTGCCATGCAAGGACTAGCAGCATATCTCCGTATCCCTGGCTCCCTCGCTGCCTCACATATCTCTCAGACGTGTTGTGGCCCCATTCTCCCACGGATCCACTACACCATTTGCACTGTTACACTCTCAATCATTCACGGACATAATATACATCTAGTTTCTCATCATGACAAGATTTACTCTCATACTCGAAGTTTCCAACTCTAATGCATGCAACAATAATACATTATATCCGTACTTTGTAGGTACATATGTATGTTTATACAAGAAAAAACAACTTTTTACGAAAAATGACTGATGCAATCAAAACCAAATCATTTTATCATTCGTACTTTAATGATGTTTATGTCCCTTAGATGTGTGTTATAAACATGCATTTTCAAAATACAACAATTAGATGTCTAATTCTTTATACATTTCCGCGCACATGGATGTTCAAACAATGGTAGGGAAGACTCCACTACCCAACAATGGTAGAGCAACCCTTTCACTCCCCCTTTCTCCCAAGCTTGTCAGAAACGACCAAATTGGGAGAATAATGAAGAATCAACAATTTTTTTCCAGTAGTCCCAACACATTTTTTTTGGACTGAATTTTTCACAAACATTCATCACTCTTTTTTTGTTTTTCAATCTCATTTTTTCACATTTTTTTCACATATCAAATTTTCATCTTTTTTTTTCAATCTCATTTTTTTCACATATTTGTCCCTCTTTTGTCCAAAGCTTTCTCGTCATGCCATTTTTCGATTGAACAGTAGCTGCAATCTTTATTTTTTTTCAGCTACTCATCGTTTCTTTCTTTCCTTTTTTTTACACAGCAACTCACCCTTTTTTTTCACATAGACCCAACCACCATTCATTCACTTTTTTTAACACCCCTCCTCCAATTTTTCTCGTCAATTGATCTCCCTTTTTTTAAAATTTCAGCCCACTCTCCTCTCTTTTTTTTTTCCTTTCACACAGATTTTTTTTTGTTTTAACATACGGGCTACCTTTTTGGCAGGGAGCCGAGATCGGAGGGGCGCCGGATGTGCCGTCGGAGAGCTGTGATGTCGAAGAGGACTGATGTGAAGGGGCTTCTTGCTTGCTGGGAGCCTGGGAGCGAGGTCATCTCGCTAAGGGTGCCGCTACAAGGAGACCTCAAGCGTCGAGGATATTCGCGCGACGCCTGGAGGTACTCGAGGAAGATGCGGCGCCGCCTGGGGTTCCCCGGGCGATGGGGAATATCACCTGGAGTACGTTGCCGCGAAGGAGGAGGGTGTGGGAGAGAGTCGCGTAGAAGGGGTTTCGGCCGGGGAAGCCTACTGACTTGAGATAGCCGCCGCCGCCACTGGATATCGCCGCCAGACACGATTGGAGCGGCGTGATTGGGGAGGTCACGGCGGCTGTGGGGGTGGCCTGCCACCACGGAGGTTGCAGCCCGCGGCTGGTGCCGCCTGATGATAATAAAAAATCTCCTATAAAACCGAATCTCAAACAACAATGTAAATGACTCGGTGAGAATCGAACCTGCGCTGATATTATGTTGAAATATGAAATGGGAAAGCGAATCAAAGCAAAACAAGATAAATGAAGACTTTGATTTTACGTGAAACCCTACTCCGTGAGGAGCGGGATGAAACCACGGGAGAACCGCCTCAAATGACTGATTTTGCATTCATCTTTCTCAAAGGTTACAATGGGTGTGGGGCTCTTTATATAGCCCTACCAATGTGATTGAAAGTCACCACTCCAAGATGTGGTACTAAACATAGCCCACCAAGACCATTCTTCAACAAAAGTAATGATTTTTGTCATACGACTTCATTCATATTCAAATAAGAAATCAATGTAAAAAATATATTTTAACATACATACAAATAGTGTAACATAAAAAATATTATTTCACATCACAATTACCATTCCAACTATTCTGCCATCCAAACACACTATTTACTAAACGGTTACCCATCTTACTAATACTCTTAAATGAGGTCATTCCATAAAAGGGCTTGAAAGAATATGCATGTGTGTTCTCTCACACTCTATCTCCCCTTACATTAGGACCTCTTTCTTGTGTGTGTGTGCGCGTGCGCGCGCACCTGTGTGAAGAAAGTGGAGCTTTTGTTTAAATAGAGATTCCATAGAGTCCATATCTGATGAATGGCATTGGTCACTCAATAGTGAACCTTGATCATGTAGTTGATAGTTAATTTACTATATGTTTCTTCCTTGTAGATGTGGCATTAGTCCCTCCATAGATAAGAAAAACATGTTTTAGGAGTATAAATAACACTGCAGAACTCAGGACCTTCAATATATAATGAAGATTTCAACTGTTAATACAGGCCACTTATGCAAAAAAAGTAGGAAAATTACAGACACCTTCTCGAATTATGCACGTCCGAAGGAGAATTTCCGGGTTATATGATTTCAACTCAAGAAAAATTGAATATGAAACTTTTCACAGTTTCATTTTCTCGAGCTGAAGCTATAAAATCATCTTGACAGATGATTTGCTTAAGGTATCACTTTGGTGGTTCATCTGGAAAGCCTGACGTTGCCTATCAACTCCAAATATCTTGGTAAACATTGATTACATTGGTAAGGAAGCCTGAATCATATGTAGGATTAGATTGGGAATAAGCCCCAGGAATCAATCTTAGCTTTCAACCACGATATTTGCTTGTCTGGAAGTTTCTAAATTGGGTGGTTGTATAGTTCATCCTTGTTAGATCGTTGGTCCTTCGGTTTATCAGATTTGGTGATGCACCACCAGAAAGGAACTCGAGGTCTGCTTCTCCAGGTGGGTGTGCCAAGAAGCTCATGCAAATCCAGCCAACAGTGTTCGATTACAGAAGTAGTTTGTTAGTGTGTTCTATGCAAACTTCAAAGCACCCAATTGGGAAATACAAAGCGGCAGTAGAGGAATTAAATCCCTTGTCCTAAGAAGGAGTTACGTCTGAATGCCCCCTCTGATATAACCCTAACCATCACAATCAGCAGCACCTTTAACACACACCTTACCCTGCCACCCAATCCCATTAATCGCCACCATACTGTTGTTATCCTTTCTCCTTCTTCTTCTCTTCTCAGTAATAATACTACGTAACATCCCTCCCCGTCTTTCACCTCATCCACTCCCTCACGTTCTTTTCAACGTTCTCATGTTGGGCGCTTCTTCGTCACCTTCCCCCTCATGCTCCTCCTCCGAGAAGAGGTCCCGGAGGAAGGCGGCTGCCGAACCCGGCCGCTACCTAGGCGTCCGGCGCCGTCCTTGGGGACGCTATGCCGCGGAGATCCGAGACCCACTCACCAAAGAGCGGCATTGGCTCGGGACCTTCGACACAGCCGACGAGGCCGCTCTCGCCTACGACCGGGCGGCGATCTCCATCAAAGGCTCCAACGCCAAGACCAACTTCGTCTACAGCCTCTCTCCGCCTCCTCCACCGGTGCAACAAAGTTTGCACCAAAATGTGGAGGTGGAGGAGCTTACGGTTCCGGTCACCGCCATCGCGCCGTCGCATCTCTTTTGCAGCACTGCCTGCGTGGCCTGCGAGCGAGATGTGGCGACGGGGACGGGGATGCCGGAAGAGCACCGGCTCTTCTCCACAGATGATGGGTCGGGGTACTTGAGCAGTATAATACCGGTGGGGTGTCTACAAGGAGGACGCGTCGCTGATACTCGAACCGGGAAGGAGGCTGCTGCTGGTGCTCCCAATAGCAGCGGCAATGCTACCGACACATATCCATATGATTGTTCTCCGGCGGCATTAGAACAGATGTACGGGTGTGCGCTGTGGATGGATGATGAGCCATTAATATCGTGGGGGATGGCCCCAGAAGAAGCATCACCGCCATGCGCGGCGGTGGGATTTGGTAAGGATGGTAGTGAGGGTGCAACGGGAGGAGTACAGCCATGGAGTTAGTACTGCATTGCATGGGTTAGATATATGCATGCATGATGCTGTGGATGCGAGATGTCTGGTTTCATCGCTTGCTTTTCCTTCAGTTTATTCTCTAGCATTATATGCACATTTAATTACTGTAAGATCGGTCTGCCTTTGTTGGTTGGGTTCTTCTTTTGGGAACCAATTTTGGGTATAATGATTCCTTACTGAATTAGTGTGACTATCACAATTTAATATATATGTTCGAAAAATCTGAAGAACTATTTCAACTTGCTTCTTCTCTGAAAGGTTCCGTTATCAATACAATGAATGAAGCCAACTCTTTCGTGAACAACTACTCATCATTTGACAGAAACCCATATCATTCATTATCAACTGGATTTTATTTACATTCACATACCCAAGGAGATCGTGTACGTGCAGGATCTATACCAGACCGAAAACCTTCGTATAATCTGGAAGACCTTCAGGATCGATCGTTTCTCTCTGAAGTTAGGAGACTAATAGTCCGTACAATATTTCTTGCATTCCGTATCCTTGACCATTGCTTGTTTGTTTTGTATCTTTATTAATTTATGTTTATATCAAAGGAAATCCGGCATTCCAGTTAGGATGTATATTCACATACGATAACACACCGTTCTACGGCTATCTAATTCTTTGCCTTTGTATCAAAGAAAGAGAAGTTAAACACTATACGAATGTACTAGGCAAAAACTCAATAGTTAGAAGGATGAGGAGGCGGATTGTCTGCAGTGGTGCTGTCCCGGTTGTGATGGCGTGAGCCGCTCGATCTTGACCTAATGGTTCACACGATTTTTTACTGTACATGCTCACAAAAAGTGCAAAATCGTTCGATCGTGATCGAGCGTCGCACACGACTACTACAGAATGTGCTGCATTTCGGCCTGTAGCAATCCTCTTTGGTTGCTGGAGAGGGCGAGGGAGCAATTTAAAGAGGAGTAGAGATGCTGTGAGGTTTGGCCGTTGAGTGAAGAAACAAAACGCAATATATAGCAACAAGGTAATCAAACATGTAAATATATTGGACATGAACTACATAATATATTCCACGAGTGGAGTGAGCATACGAATGTACAGAAACCTACTTTCTGAACATGAATCTTGTACGTATGAAATAATAATCATATGCGAACTTCGTTTATTACGCGGCGCACAAAATAATAGATGTCGTAAACACGAGGAGAGCCATGTTGAATTTCTGATACCATGAAAATCGTTAAGTTGAAAACAAGGTTTAAAAAATCAGATCAGCCGGTCCGACCGGTTGAATCTGGAACTGGCCCTAACTCGATCAGTTCAGTCGGTTTTGTGTAATTAATTTTGAAAAGAAAAAAGAAAATAAAAAATCGGGTCCAACCGGTGGTGGGACCGGGTTGACTCGGATGGTCGGACCAGGTTGATTCGAATTTATCCACTTTTGATGGTTTGGTAAATTTTCAAAAAAATAAAGGTTTAAATAATGAAATAATATGATTTTTATCACTTGTACCCTTTTAAACTTCTGCAATATAAGTTGTGTCCCTCTCTTTTTTAGAATACAAGATGTGTCACTGCTTTTTTAGAGTAATTTTCTAGAAGTGGGTGTCCACCTTTACGGTTTGATACCCTTTTTCCTTCAAAAAATAATTTCTAGAAGTAAGAAAAATAAATGATTACAATATTATATTTATAAATAATGTTAGAAAACATGATTAATTTTTGTAGAGTTTTACTCAAAGACAATTGCGTTATTCTATTGAAGGATTTGACATTTTAAGGATTATTTCATTGATATATGATTACATACACTACAAGAAAATTGACCTAAGGCAACAAATAATTTAATATTCATTGCCATATCTTCCGTAGTTCAATATATAACAACGAATATTATTCGTTGCTTATTTCTTTAAATTCGCAACGAATATTGGCATTCGTTGCTATATTCCTCGCAACGAATCATATAACAACGATTATTTGTTGTCATTTTCATCTAATCGTTGCTAAATATGACTATGATTAGTATAAGTTGTAATGAATAATTCAACGAAAAAATCATCGTTATATGGACCTTTAACAACAAATATGATATTCGTTGCTAATTACAAGTACAAAAGATCATTTGGCAATGAATAATATTCGTTGTTATATCTTTAACTTCGGAAGATATAGCAACGGATATTCAAATTATTCGTTGCCTTAGGTCCAATTTCTTGTAGTGATACTTACATATATGTATCTGATTTTATCGGTTCAGAAAAACTTTTTGACTGGTCGGATCAGTAAATTAATCCTGGTCTGGAATTTTCTGAATCGATAAGAATAATGATGCCATGCCGACATCATTACCTGTTCGACCGGTTTGGACCGACGGTCCGACCTTGTAAGACCAAACCGAAGACTAACCAGTTAAATGTCCGGTCCAATTTTTAAAACCTTGATTGAAAATATGCCAAGCATTGGGTTTACCGATTGGATTTAGAATTGAAAGTACTTTGTTCACAAAGTATTACACTTGATTTGCGGACATTAATTGAGAACTAAATGCAGAGATAAAACTTCGTTTGAGTACCTCAAAATTAGTTTAAAAAGGCATCATTAATATAAAATTCACGCTTAATTTCACTAAATTTGTTCATACGGACATCTTTAATGTAGTTGTTAAGGAGCTGAATCCTCTCCAGCACAGGCCGGCTGTAAAAAATACCCTAATTTCATGTGAACTCCTTCGTCTTGATGGAGCAGCACTTTTTACAGCCGGCCTCTGTACTACTGCAAAGGATCCGTGCTCAGTTGTTAAAGGATTTGGTGATCATTTAAGCTGCGCCGCTAGACCTTTTTGAATTGCGCCGCTGGATTGTGGCACTCGTATATGCAGTTATACATGATTTCGTCCATATCGCAACAACCGGAGAAGCAAATTCGGCCCAACTTCTACGGCAGAAATTCCTCACGGGCCTTTTAGTCCAGTCAGCAAAGCGTCATTATTATTTCAGAAGAAAAACAGAATTGATTCGTATTTGGATGCTGGAAAAAAACGGCTCCAAATCGTTCAGCTTCGGCTTTCGTCATGTCCGTAACGATCCATGGCCGAACTTGTGATGAACTCACCCGTTCACCCCCCAACGAGCTTGATGGTTCGTGCACAATTCCACCTCGTTTGCCATAAATGAAACGGATCACGGGTGTTACGTGACCATTGGTGTTTTCTGCATTCGGCCATATTTTAGAATAGTATCATCGAACTGTCTAAAGAGTCTCTGACGTCCTCCAACAGGACTGGAATTTCCTTCGCCTCTCCTAACATGATCCCATAATTTGTTTCTCGTCAGATATTTCTATGCTACAGATTCGTGTTCTGACTTTCTTTTTATCCGCATGTGCTACAAAAATATCTTTACCAAGATACTGAAATCATCTACTAATATCGCCCTCTTATCTGAAAGAATAGTGAAGTCAATATCTATCTTTATTAATGTTGGTTTGGAATCCAGTACATAACAAGTGATGACAGAAACGAGGAAAACAAATAATATCTATGTGATTGGAATTACAACCCATGGCTCTAGATCTCATCTAACAAGGGAAGCTGTGAGGGAGAGGAAGACGACCTCCTCGCAGGGTATGGTGAGCCCCATCTCGTGGCGGAACCCGAATTCCTCTTCCGCCTCCCGTAGGAGCCTCTGGAACTCCGGGTGGCTCAGGCACGATATGGGTACCACGAATCGTCGCCGGTGCTTCCCCACGTACACGGCAAAATGGCCCCTAGGGACATCTCTTGGCCGGTAATTAGCGACCTCGAGGCGTTGGATGGCGGATCTCCGGAGCAGGGAAGAGCATCTTCGGAGAAGCTGATGGAGGAGGGGAAGGTTGAGGGCCATTCTGGTGATGGATTGATGGAGATGAGAGTGCTTATTCTTATAGGGAATGGAGTGGAGTTTCTCGGAGACGAGATTTCGGGCACACGCTTCAGCTGCTGCATGTGCTCCAATTGTCAGCCAACTGGAGATCGACACGTGTCTAAGAGTCCATTCCTACCATATCTTCGTATTATTATACTAATCAAAACCTAAACCACTTGATGATATGTTTGAGGGGGCGGTTGTGTCCATTTCCGATCCGACGGATCTTATCCTATACAATCCTCTCCGTATGTTTGAAATGTATTTGAAGATTGGATTGAGACAAGGTTCTGGATTTTGGTTTTTTATTGTCACTACAACAGAAGTGCTCCATGTCAACAAATAAATTGATTTTGTTTGCATGATGTTTTATTTATAATGATAAACATTATCTTTTATTCATATACTTTTTCATATTTGTTGCCATCGTTTTGTACAATAATGGTTATATACTAAATTAAGGGTCGTTGTCACTTGTACTTTTCTTAACTTTGCAATATCACTAATATCCATCCATTTTTAGAATATCAATTGTACCTCTTACTTCTTTCTCTTCTTTCTCTGTTATCAATTATGCCCTTTCGTCAGATAGGCTATCAAAAAATGGAACTAAAGCATAGTTTGTTCAAACCATGGTGTGATTAATAGAGACATAATGGTCAATTCCCCACCTTTACTCCTCACAATCTTTTCGCTCCGACCTCCTCCTCCGTCGTCCATCCCCACAACCTACAACCTCCATCGCTACCCCCTCCTACCCAACCCCACCTTCTTCGTAAAGATGGGAGGACTGTGAATCTTCATGCAAATATTAACATGCAAGACGATCAACCAAGGCGAAGATCCAATATAAGGAAGGTATCCCCTCGACCAATAAAGGCTCATCTTTGCAAGTTTGCTCCTTAGATGGGAGTATTATATCATAGAGCTTAAAGGTTGATGGAGTGCTCCTCTGTTGCACTAGGTCTCCTTCTTCAACCTCAGGTCGGGGGGGGGGGGGGGGGGGGGGCACTCCTGTTTAGACAATGCAGCTACAACCCCGTCAAAGTTTGGCTCTAGTACAGAGTAGCTCGATGGAGATGGATCTCGGCTCAAACGAAGAGGAGTGGGGTGGATACTTTTGTTGGAAATGGTCTTGACCTCACTGTTGAAATGAAGAAGGTGGTATTTGTCTCAACACCGAGTCTAATGTGAAGGTGTTGCTGCTGACCTAGAGGAGATGGAATACGAGGTTGAGGAAATCGTGTGGGAAAGAGGGTTTCTTGAGCAGGAAGGGGCAGAGGAGGAAGTCGGCTGGAGGGGAAGATGGAGGAGGGTGGGTGGGGGAGGGGGGATTCAAGGTAGGTGAGAGGAGGAGGAGGAGGAAGGTGACTAAAGGGAGAGGCAGTAGAGGTGGGAGGTGGAGAAGAAAGGAGGATGGAGGGGGATGGGGAGATGGTGAGAGGCTGGATTACCCCTAGCTATTGTTGCTAATTACCAATGTCTCTAAAAGTTAACGTTTGTTTGGGACATGGATAGATGACAACTAACCCTAGCAAGAAAGCGCGTGCTTAACTAATATATCCAAAAAAGGGACATACCTGATATTGCAGAAGTTAAGAAAGGCGCAAGTGATAAAAACATTTAGATTGATTTATCACATAATTTGTAATTATGGTCGCTAAGTTCAACAACGACAAAAAAAGCTAATGAATAATTGTCCTACTATTTGTGACAACAATATGGTTGCAAATTTAAAGAAGAGGAAAAAAATTTGTAATGAATTGCATTCGTCGTTACAAATATGCGCTACAATAGTTTTATAATATAAGAAAGAGCAGACGAACTATCTTTCGAGCTAGTAATTCACATCGAACATTATATTCACCGTTATATTGATTTTTCATTACACTACAAGAAAATTGACTAAAGGCAACAATAACTTAATATTTGTTGCCATATCTTTCGTAGTTAAATATATAACAACGAATATTATTCGTTGCTTACTTCTTTAAATTCGCAACGAATAATGATATTAGTTGCTATATTCCTCACAACGAATCATATAACGTCGATTATTCGTTGTCGTTTTCTTTTAATCGTTGCTAAATATGGCAACGATTATCGTGAATTTTAACGAATAATTCAACGAAAAAATCATTTTTATATGGACCTTTAACAATGAATATGATATTCGTTGTTAATTACAAGTACAAAAGATCGTTTGGCAACAAATAATATTCGTTGCTATATTTTTAACATCGGAAGATATAGCAACGAATATTCAAATTATTCGTTGGCTTAGGTCCAATTTCTTCTAGTGTTATTATTTGTCCCTAATTGTTGCTAGCTTAACAACGATCAGAAGAAAACTTTAACAGATGTATATTAATTTGATTATTTATTAATCAAATTAACTACTAACTATCGCTGGTAATTGTTAGTTAGTGATTAGCTAATTGTTGCTTGTTAATGACATTTGATTGTCGATTGTCCTTGGTCAATTTTGCTATAGTGTTAAGAATGGAAGATATAACTTAATTTTGTCGTAGTGTCTTATAGCTCTTTGTAAATGTCAATCTCGGTTGGTTAATGCTACTCTACAAATTTTTATTTCACTTTAACAGCAATTATTATGAGATGTCACCAACTTCTCATAATGAGAAAATAAATAAACAAAGTGTCATACTCATCAATATGGTGTATCGTGCATTTTCTCCTTAATTAGTAATAGATATCGATTATCAACTACAGACTTGTAGGACTTGTCCGACCAGATCATTTTCTAATCAATAAATAGCACCTCGTTGCATCATTTTCATCAGGATGACAGATCGAATCATCATGTTCAAATTTGATTAGAATTTATCCATAGAATTTATAGCAGGCTTGTTTCAATAGATATCAAAAGTCCAAAAACAAAGTGTACTAGAAGTTGATGAGTATGATTTAAGTTTTGTTTATGGATATTTGTTGACTTATAATTTTACTCTCAACTCCCAGACTATCTTATGCATAATTTGTTGCCGGCTTAAATATCTAGAAGGATAAGTTGTTGAGGATAGATTAGTTCAATTATACCCATTGCATGACTCTTGAATATAATTCTTGAACATATAAATGTCATTTTCCCCATTATATAAATTCCAAATAATAGTTTTGAAACACTCTTCTTTAAACAAAATCTTATTTACATATCAAAGAATTTCCAACAAAATTTAGGCAATGATATTTGTATCAAATTTGCATATGAAGCTTTTCATAGAATTGGACGGTTGATCTTCATGCAATTTAGTTTGATTATTATCCCTGAGGAGTGATCCTATGAGAGCAAAAAATTGTGAGAGCATGAGAGGGGTGATTCTGGACGACATGATTCACCCAGGAGAGAGAAGATCAGGAAAGAGAAAACATAATCATGTGGTCCAGAATCATTCCTCTCATTCTCTCACAACTTTTTGCTCTCATAGGATCACTCCTCTATTATCCCTTATTGAGGCTTCTCCTAAAAGCCATCGCTTGAATTCAAACTCAAATTAAGTCAAGGAAGTTTGTTCGCACATATTTATTGTCGTATGGGCCTTTAATTAAATTTTTCTTAAATTAATTAAATTGGATTTTATTAAGCATATGTTGTAATATTTCATCACATAAAATATATCCATCACGCGCTCACTATTCTCCCACATTTTTTGTTTTCACTTTTTTTTCTTATTTGCTAATTTTCTAAAAAAATAAAATCCTAAAAACTTTAAAATATACTTGAAGTAGAAAAATATTTTAAAATATTCCATAAAAATCAAAGAAAAATACATATAGATGTATGTACCTTAAAAATAAAAAATCTCTTAAAATTAATTTAAAAATCAGCAAAAATATATAAAAAATTATTTTCTTAGGAGATAACTAAATCGATTGCTTCATAAGAATATATGCACTAAAATTCATCATTGATTCTTTTTTATGGTAATTAAAACATGTATTTCATTCTTAATATAAATTATTTTGAAATAAACCTTTTTTTAATTCATAAAAATATTCAAAACTCCGTAAAATTCCCAAAAATATTTTGATATATTAAAAACACATAAACATTTTCAGTTTTTAGTTTTGGTGAGTTTATACCCTTGTTAAAAATAGAAACTGTCGTCTGATTGTGTATATTGATTTCCAAAATATACATTAATCTTTTCAAAATTGACTGAAAGCAAAAACGAAATAAAAAAATAAAATCGAAAACACATAAAGAGATACATGCACATTGGGTTGTATATACGAAAATATCTAGATTTTTTTATTAACTCTCTGAAATAAAGCCCCCCATACGACATCTTTTGTTTGACGGTGGCTTTTCCCAAGTACTACAACTGACAATTCTTAACCCATCGAGAAAAAAATGACCATCTTATTTACATTCTTAATACAATTGTTTGTGAATTCTCTCCTGCTATCATCCAACCCGACAAAGGCTATAACATGTCATTGTGAATGCATTCATTAAACATAAAGGTAATTTTCTATTTTAATAAATTTTATTAAGTCCAAAATGTCGAGAAAGGAAATTAAGACAAGGTAACTACTCAATACCTCAACAATATGCATGACGTAGAATTATGCTAACTAAAGACTTGTTTGGAATCCAACAAATCAATAACATTTTAATGTAGGAGTATACCAAACTATGATAATACTACTTTCTAATATCTTTTTTTCACGAAATAACGGGGAAATTAAATAAGCAAAATAGGGCAAAGATTACTGTAAAGATCCACAAGTTGGGAGTACTTCTATCTCCATATAAAAGAAACAAAAGTAAATTACTTATCAATATAATTATGATATAAGATTTCTGCATATAAAATTTATTTAATATTTAACTTGTTCATTTTTAATTAAGAACTAGATATTGGAAGATGGACTGGCCATGTAACGTTCCGGGATTAGATCCCCGATCCATTATTGAGGAAAATTGGCCCTAACAATTTGTTGGGATGAAACCCAAATGGATCCGTTGACAACCACTTGTCAAGTAGTAATCTCCACCACTTATAAACGACACCCACACTTCGTGAGTTTTTATATATAGCACTATGTTTGGGGTTGGGGTGTTACAACCTCCCCCACTTTTTTTTGAATAAAAAGAGGGTGACATCCCGAGTTGGGATTCACCGTACTAATATTATATTATCATAAAAAAGGAGAGGTACAACCTCCCCCACTTATATTCGCAACGTCCTCGTTGCGACATGGCACATCACTTATTCCCAGTGACAGTGACGGATGCATGCTCCAGGTAGCCTTTTCCTCCAACCTCTTTATAGGGGCGGCTCCACCTCTCGGGTAGCCCTTTCCACTATCAGAGGAAAATTGACTCTCATACCATTTGTAACGTCCCGAGCTTAGGTCCCCGGTCCGTGATCGAGAAAAATTGGCCTTGGCAACCTGTTAGGTACGGATTCAGATGGACCTGTTAACAACCACCCAAAATGCTTAAGCCCAAGTTGTCAAGTAGTAATCCTACCACTTATAAACCATACCCACACTTCGTGAGTTTTAGGTATGGTACTATGTTTGGGGTTGGGATGTTACAGGTCATGTCATTATGTATGATCATAACCATATCACGAGGAATTGAACAAGGATGGCATGTCGTTAGATGGTTGGAAGGACGGTACGAGGAATGTCATGTAATGTGAGCATTTTTTGATATCAACAGTGACATGTTAGTCAATCCAAATAATACTTTAATAGTTAGAGCCGATGATAGGTTGTTTAAATATAGCGTCAGAAGATGGATTTGGTAGAGAAGGGGAGGGACTTCTGCCTGGAGTTTGGAGGAGGCCTACATGAGGACGATGATGTCTCTCGTGCATTCCTGTAAGGAGCATGGATCGTCTGCTGACCAGCAAACTTTGCTGTAGCGTCCGGAGCCGCTCGATCAAGATCGAGCGGTTCGCATGAATTTGCACGGTCGGGTCCACTAAGTATCCAAAGTGCTGAGGCAACATCGCCATGTGTAACGCAGGGTGGAGATTGGATGGTTCTGGGATACGTGCTGATCATCCCTGATGAGGATCATCCGATCCCTATCCAACGGATCTCCTGTGTTACAGTCAGTGCAGCTGCAGCAGGGAGTACATTCCCCATAAAGGCACACCTGCTTAGAAGGAATTCACTCTTTTTCATGTTACAGTAACCGGAGGAAGTCTGTGGTGTTTCCTGTTTTTAATTATTACTTATTTCTTTTTGTTTTTAGAAGGAATTTACTCTTTTTCATGTTACAGTAACCTTTTTTTTAAAAAAAAAAATTGATTCATAATTAGAAAGCAATATGACAAGATATAATACATATATGTCTGTAGACGGGGAAGACAAGTCTACGAAGATTAAAGAAAGACAACATACTACAGACGAACAAAACAACCTTGGAAGAGGTTGTTAGGTTACATGACTTGAGGGTCAAGCTTTTCCCTCTTTTTCAAGGTTAATTTCGTTCCTTATGTCTGCTATTGTAGATATATAGTAACATTATCAGGACTTCTTATATAGGAGAATTATTGTGAAATAGTTGTCCGAAAAGATTATTTTGGTGCAGAGTTAGTTCCTATACAACGATTTTATTAAACGAGTACCTGGAAATAATATTTCTTCTATCATTCATTGCTTAGAAGCAGCAGCAGCTCTGACTACTGTTTTCCTGTGATCCAACCGACCTAGCACGTGCAATGTTTCCCACTCTCATCAAAAATCAATTCAAGGACGAAGTAGGTTTTAGTGATTAATGCAAAGCGAACGTCATAAAACCTGTTCGAACTGTAGTGCACAGTTGTTCTGGAATCTGGATTGATGGTTTTGATGTCTGTAAAACTTAAAATAGTATTGTGGAGGTTTACCAGTTGATCAATCTACACCGGTCCGGTTCAGGAGACTTGTCGGAACTGTTGGATGATAATTTACATCCTAATATAGTGATCTTATATCTGCAAGGGATTGTGTGGATTGCATGGGGGGCTCCAAGGCTTAGCGCCCCTTCGTCCCCTCTCTTTGGAGCGAGCAGGGTGTCTACCTTTGCTGCACCCTTCCGAGAACAGATGTCTCTGTCAAGCTTCGCTGTTTGCTGGTTGTCTTTACCATCAGCCCTGTTCGTTTGGGGTATAAGGAGGAATGGAATAAGGGGAATAAGCCCCCAACACACTTCCCCGTGGTACGACTATTCCCCATTATTTCATCTTATTTCACTCTTATTTCTATCTCTATCCCACCTTACCTACCTTTATTTCACCTTATTCTCCTTATTCTTATCCTCCAGCCGAACGGAGAATAGACCCTTATTCCCCTTATTCCCCATCCTTATTCCTGCTTATTCTCCTACCGAACGGGCCCTCAATATGGAACAACCATGTGGGTTCTGTATACATGGGCGATGATAAGCCTTTATGATAATATGGGTGAAAGCTTCCCTAATAAAACGCCAGTAGATGAAGGTTGTTGCATGCAGGTTATGCTTGAAAAACACACGATAAAACGAGAAAAGAAAACTAAGATTAGCTTTTCGAGAAAGAAACACCGCTGTTTGATGGATACACGGTTTAAATTACAAGCAACTGTGATCAGGAAACATGGAATACATATTCTTTTATGTTGCACATCAGAAAGCAAGTGTCGTCAAGCCTATGCTGTAGAGGGGATTGCAGCAGAAGTGTTGTAATCTCTAATATTTTTTTTTAGATTTTGAAATTCAATCTTATAGATTGAATATTAGATTAATGCTGTATATATCCTCCAAATTTCGCTTAAATATGAGATTATTTGCTATTTTATCTTAATGGTTGAAGATTCGAATCTTTTTAAATGAATTTTAAGTTTCTTAGATCCTGACCGATTGTTTGACCATTAGGATAAAATAGTAAATAATCTCAGATTTAAGTAAAATTTGGAGGATATGTAGAGCATTAATCTGGATTCAATCTATAAAGTTAGATTTAGAATCTAAATCACCAAAAAATTGATTGGAAATTACAACACCTCTGCTGCAATCCCACTACAGTAGAGGATCCTCTTCCCTCTAATCATCCACCCAAAATTGAAAACCAATGTCGTCCCCAACACTAGTCTCAGATATGGTTGCACCTCATGTACCATGCTACAAATCCCTCTCCAAAAGTACGAGGGTGAGAGACCACATTCCCCTAGGTCTGGAAAAGAGAGACTAGATCCATAGTTTCTCAGTCACCCAGATACCAGCAACCCATTTGCTCAATAATAATTTGTTCACTCCTTCCAACTGTGAACACCAATACCTCCATCATCCTTTGAGCATGTTTTTGACTTCCAATCCACCAACGTGAAGCCATGCGAATGTCCATTTGACAATCAGAAAAATCGTCTCATAATGGATTCAAGCCTCTTCCCTACCTCTGCAGGCATCAAGAGAGAGGATAAAAAGAAAATTAGATAGCGAAAAGAACCGATCGCAACAACACCAGTCTACCTCCCGTGACATACACATAGATTTCCAGCCAGCCATTCTCTGTTCCGATTTCTTAATCATATGTAACCACTCAGGGGTGTGTATCCTCCCATCCACCAATGACACACCCATGTATCTCAGGGGGAACTCCTTGCGCGGAGAATGTAGCCAACCAGCACATACGTCTCTAGATCTACATGTCTAAAAGGGACAAAACTCATACATGTCCCTATTCAACCTCAACCCAGACACAACACCGAACATGTCCAAAACCATATATAATCCAGCATCACCCTATACAAATAGAATCATATCGTCAGCGTATTGGAGAATGGGGACAGAGAAGTCCGCCCTCGAGTATCCACTATAGAGGCCCCCTGAGACGGTACGATGCACCATTACCGCCAAAGCATCCGTTGCAAGAAAAAGAGGAGAGGTGCCCAGGGACACCCATCCTGACCATGCACTACAACTGAAAGTATCCCCCCTCTGGTTGCCCATTCTGCAGGACTACATATAAAGTAGTCGTAACACACCTCTTCATCCATGAAATCCACAAGTCAGGGAAACCATTTTCTGTGTAGAGAGTCCCAAATGAAGCACCGGTCAATGCAGCCGTAAGTGTTTGAGAAATCCATTTTCCATAAAACTCCTTTTACCTTCATTCTATGCTAATCCGCCACAATCTCAGAAGTTGTAACCACACTGTCCATGAGTTGTTTTACCCAGCAAGAAGGCGCTCCAAGCAGGCGAAATGATCTTGTTCAACACTCTAAATTAGTGGTCCATCAACTTTGTCATAATCAGATAAATCACATTGGATAGAGCAATCACCCTAAAATCTTCAATCCTTATCGCAACATCCTTCTTGGGCAGTAGGGAATATAAAAGAATGGCTGATCATGTCAAAGCCAAAGTTCCCTTCAATAAAATCTGTCACCACTCCCATTACCTCTACAACAATCATGTCCCAGAACTCATAGAAAAAGAAAACTAAGAAGCCATATAGGCTAAGGCATCCATCCTAGTTTAGACAAAATAACCTCATGAAATTCCAACGCATCAAAAGGCCTCATTGACAAATTTCAGATTTATCATCACTGTTTGGATTTATTATCCTTCTGACTTAAGTATTTTATTAACAATAAATAATAATTAATAATTTACTTAACCTAACCATTAACATGTTTTAATTTAATTAACACTAATTATTATATATACATAAATCAAGCTGTAATCATGCTTTAAATACCGCACCTTACAAACACTTCCCTTCTCAAATCCACTCTCAAATCTATGGATAACTACGCAAACACACACTCTATCTTGAATAGTGATGCTTAAATAAAGCACTAAAAGATAATCACTCTCTACCAAACTTTACTTAAATAAAAAACTTCTCGAGTGCCTCAAAAATATCGTACTTAACGATAATCTCGACTGCATTTGTTTTCTAAATTAGAAATTCATCATCTAATTCATTAGTATCATATATAAAGCACTAAAAGATAATGCTTTGAGGCATGGACAACTACCTAATTTTAACTTGAAACTAAAACTCGATCGCGTTAAAGTGCGGAAGCCTTCAAGTGAAGGTTTTTCAAATCTTTTGAAGCACGGTCCATCTTTCTTTAGTTGAGTGAAAGATGCTCCACATGCTTTGAAAATTTCCAAATAAAGGTTGGTATTTGGCACACAATCATATATTGATTGTAATACATGCTTCTTCTATCTTCTATAATTTTTATAGGTAAAGAAATCCTAGCTAGCTATAAATAGCATTGTCTACTTTCTTTATTGACATTGTAACTTGTATTATGCTTATTCTTTCATCTTAAGGCGAGGTTGAAGGATTGAATCTTTGAACTTAGTGTTGTTAATAAGATTGCCAATGCATATATTAAACAGTAAATCAACGGATCCAAATGAATTAACAGAGAAACAATACCGAATAAGATTATATTAACCGTATGTTTCCCAATCACTATCCGATTATAATATGCAAACAGGAACCGATTAAATGGAACGGAAATATAAATAAGGGCATGATCCAGAAAGGGTAAAGCAATAAACATATTGCGACAACCAAAAGGAAATAAAGATTAGTTTAGAAGTCACCGAAGCATCCATGAAATGGACTATCCTTAGAGAAGATATCGCCCCCACAATACCGGTGCGTAGGGTACTCGCGCTCCCAGGATACGACGGCTCACGATCTTCGTCGGCACACACCAACGGGATCGTTCTCGATTGTACCTCAGAGAACTGCAGCTGAGAGGAGAAGAGGGAGACATTCGTCCGTGAGAGGAAGAACCGGAGAGAGAGACGACGTGAGAGGCTTTTATTGTGAGTGTAGAAAGACGGCGTCGGGTGAGGGATATAAAAAGAGGGGCTCGTGTGCCCTAGCGCGCGGTGACCTTTGGTTTCCGAAAACTCCCCTCAACGGGCGTGTCCATTCGAATTCCAAACCCCGGCTAAATCGAGCCGTTTGGATCAAGTCCGATTCCCAATGTGATCGAAATCAAATTAGTCTGCCTGATTAATTTATTCAATCAGCCAAATGAAAACCCGTAGCAAAAAGTATCGAGATCCGAGATCCGAATTGACTCTCCCGAGTCCGAGCACGAGCCGGAGCCGGAGCCGGATACGGAGTGGAGCGCGCGCGCGTATTTGGTCCTCCATTCCTCCTCTCTACTATTGTTAAAAGAGCTTGGGTTGTGAACTCATATATAAGTCCACCAGAAGTTTAGATCTTTAAGGTATGGTTTTAAACTTCACTCCAAACTAATTAATGTTTTAAATTTGGGAATTCCCAACTTTCCCTCCAAACCATTTGGTTTCCCAATTTAAACCAAATTAATTCCAATTGTAATTACATAGGCTTTCCAATTAAAACCTAAATATAATTTTTAATACAACAATCCCCATAAATTCACTAATTTGAAAAAGAGATTCAAAAAAAGATTTAAGAGACTTCTTTCGGCTTCCCACACTTTACTTTCAGTAAAGGTACCTTCCGGTTTGAACCTCTACCGGAGTTTACTACTTTCACTTTAACATGAACGAAGTGAACTACGTCTTGAACTTCAGACCTTGGTGTTAAAGTAGCCGGTAGAAACAACAAAACGTTGTTCTTAATACAATCTTCAGGGTTGGTGCTCTCAAAGGCCATGCACCCTTATCCTGTTTCATGAGTGTATTCAGGAAAGTCCCTCTTCCTTTAACTGCGGCCCACAGTAACACTCACATAGGTGGCGTTCTCCAAGGATGCACTGCTAACATCCTGCCCAAAGGCTTGAACCCATTCAGAGCCTATGCTCTTCCTAAACTTGCATCTTAAACGACACTCAGGCTTCCAGGGATAGGACACTCATGCTTACGCATTTAGATTAGAGTGCCAACCAGTTCTCCAAACAGCTTGTTATTACCACATTGAACCTACTTTGTGGGATCTCCACTGAGATAGGTTGGGTTGCCACTGTGGAGGTACTCCCAATGGGTCTCAGTTTCATCCCAAGCCTAGACTTTAGGACTAAAGATCTATCAAGTCCCTTAGTCAACGGATCTGCCGTGTTGTCTTTGGATCCAACAAAATCCACAGCCAACACTCCTCGAGACACCAAATCCCTTAACGTCTTAAGCCTGATTTGTATGTATCTCCTTGTTTTCTGAATTGAACTTTGAACTCTTAATCTTGGCAGTTGTGGTCATATTATCGCAATGTACCGAGATCGCAGGAAGAGGTTGACCTACCATGGGAATTTCAGACAGAAGTTCCTTTAGCCATTCAGCCTCAATTCCAGTGGTGTCCAAAGCACATAGCTCGGTCTCAAAAGGTGGATCGAGCTAGAATGGTCTGCTTCACAGACCTCCAGGAGACTGCACCGCCTCCAAGGGTAAATACATACCCGGTAACACCATTACTCCCAGACTCATCTATTTTCCCTATCCAGCTTGCATCACTGTATCCTTTTAGCACAGAAGGATGTCTATCATAATGCAAACTAAGGGAAATAGTTCCCTTCAATTACTTTCAGTACTCGATTCAGAGCCTCCCAGTGAGTACGGTCAGGACAGCTAGTGTATCTACTCAGCTTTGCAACCGAGAATGAAATATCAGGTCTCGTGCAATTTGCAAGATACATTAAAACTTCCTATCACTTGTGAATACCTTAGCTGAGCTACAGGTACTCCACTTTTATTTCTTAAACAGCATTTTGGATGAATCAAAAGGAGTGCTTACAGCTTTGCAATCTTGATATCCAAATTTCTCAAGTACTTTCTCAATATAGTGAGATTGTGAAACTACAATCCCATCAACTGACCTTATCAGTTTCAGACCCAAGATCACATCAGCAACACCCATGTCCTTCATCTCAAACTTGCTACTTAAGAATGCCTTAGTCTCATTAATAATCCTCATATGTGATCCGAACAAAAATATGTCATAAATATATAGGCACAAGACAATACACTCATCACCTTTCACCTTGGAATAGACACACTTATCGAATTCATGAACCTTAAAGACACATGACAAAATAGTCTTGTCAAATTTTTCATTACTCTGCTTTGATGCTTGTTTCAATCCATAAAGGGATTTGACAAGCTTGCAAACCTTTCCCTCATTCTCAGGAGTCACAATCCCATCAGGTTGATCCATATAGATCTCTTCCTCAAGATCGCCATGCAAGAAGGCGGTCTTCACATCCATCTGGTGGATAGAGAGATCATATACATATGCCAATGCTATGAACATCCGAATTGTGGTCATCCTAGTCACAGGAGAATAAGTATCAAAATAATCGATACCTTCCTTTTGTCTAAAGCCCTTGGCAACTAATCTGGTTTTACACTTTTCAATTGATCCGTCAGGTCTAAGCTTTCTCTTAAACACCCACTTACACCCAATGGTAGAGTACCCTTTGGGTAAATCAACCAACTCCCAAGTTCTATTAGCCATAATGGAATCCATTTCAGATTCGATGACTTCCTTCCATTGTTTTGCTTCAGATGAAGGCATGGCTTCTTTGTAACTTGGTGGATCACCCTCGATCTGGTAGACAACAAAGCCGCTATCCAGATCCTTGGCTATCCGAGGTCTTTTACTCCTCCTTGGCTCAATCTATTCAGAAAGATCATTGGGTTCAGATTGAATCTCAACCCCCACATTCTATATCCTTTCCACTTGATCTGGAATAGATCCTGATGTAGAGGCACCCTCAATGGTCAGATTCTGAGGAATCGCAGTCTTCAACGGAAAGACATCCTCGAAGAAGATAGCATCACGGAGTTCAACAATAGTGTTGACATCTATGCCCGATATCTCAGACCGAATTACCAAGAACCTATATGCATAGCTATTTTCCATGTAACCTAAGAAGACTGCATCAACAGTTTTCGGACCAAGTTTCTTTCTCTTGTGTTTTGGGATTAAAACCTTAGCGAGACAACCCCACACTTTGAGATATCTTAAACTCGGTTTCCTATTTCTTCAAAGTGCAAAGGGACATTTTTCCATATGTCTCGGAGGAACCCTATTCAGAATATGGCAAGCTGTATTCAAGGCTTCTCCCCACATATAGGTTGGAAGTACAGAACTTTGTAGGAGAGCATTGATCATGTCAGTTTAGGTTCTATTTTTTCGTTCTGCTATCCCAATTGATTGCAGTGAATATGGGGCCGTAACTTCATGAACTATGTCAAATGATTTGTATTGTTCATCAAATAAGTTAGAGGTATATTCACCTCCTCTATCTGACCTAAGGCAAAAAGCACTTTTCATGTTTGTGTCACAGCTTCATTCTTAAAGATAAGAAATTTCTCCAATGCGTCATCCTTGATTTTCATTAGATATACATAGTAGTATCTACTACCATCATCTATAAAGGTGATAAAGTATTTCTTATTGTCTCGGGTCAACACACCATTAAACTCACATATATCCGTGTGCACTAGATCCAAGATCTCACTATATCTAGAGATAGACTGAAAAGACTTCCGAGGTGTCTTCGCTTGCACACAAATTTCACATTTTTGAGTTTTATCAATAGTGTGTTTAGGGATCAATTCTAAATTCATCATTCTTTTAATTTAATTTAAGTTTACATGTCCCAATCTATCATGCCCCAGATCACAAGATTTTAGATTATTTACATCATGAGACACAGAATTAGAACATTCAGAACTCAAAACATTCATCTCATTAATGTTTACTGAATCACATCTAATTCTAAACAACAAATCAAAATCAGCCAAATAGCCTTTTCCATAAAAATTGTCATGTCTCAGAATAAGAACTTTATTACATTTAAAGTTTAATTCAAAAGCATTTCTAACTAAGATATAGCCAGATAACACATTCTTCTTGATGTCAGGAAAATGCAGCACCCTGTGCAATGTCCAGACACGTCTAGAGGAGAACCTCAAGTTGACTTGTCCTGACTCTAGCACCCTGGCTGCAGAATCGTTCCCCATCTTCACAGTCCCACCACTGCAGGTCTAATAAGAAGAAAACAACGTTCTGTCAGAACAAATATTTACATTGGCTCCCGTATCCACGAGCCACTCATTTGGATCATGGATGTGGTATAGTTCAGGTTTTACAGAGACATACCCCTCTTTATCCCCGAGTCCCAAAGTGATCATATTCACTTGTGGAATCTCGTCTGCAGCCTTAGGTTGAGCCTTCAAGGACGGGCAATCCTTCTTCCAGTGGCCAACCTGATTGCACTGCCAGCAGGGTTTATTCTTTGCCTATTTTCTGAATCTTGTCCTTTGGTTTCATTTTATTGTTATTAGGACCCTTTCCCTTCTTATCTTTGCCCTTTGAGGTCATGAAATTGACCTTAGCCTGAATATCAAAAAGAAGCAAAGGTTTTTGTTTCCTGTGTTCCTCCTCTATGGCAATTGCCACCATCAAGTCATCCATACAAATTTTCCCCTTCCTGTGTTTCAGGGTCATACCGAAGTCTTCCCACGACTTAGGGGATTTTTCTATAATGCACATGACTTAAAACTTCTCTGGAAGTTTCATTCGGCATCTTCTAAATCATGGAGCAGGAGTAAAAACTCGTGTGCCTGTTCAAAGACTGACTTCCCTTCGGCCATGGAAAACTTCAAAAATTTGGCTACGGGGTATTTCTCAATACCGAGGTCTTCGGTATTATACTTCCGATTCAAGTCTTCCCATAGCCCCTTCGCAGTCTGCGTGGACGTACAATATACGTCAAACAACGTGTTGGACAGAGCCAACAAGATGCAACCATGACATATACAATCGCGTTCCTTCCACGCAGATTGCGTTTTCTGGCTATCGGGTGAGGGGTTTTCCAATCCACACCGTAGGACAGTCGGTTTCAAGCATCGAAATTAATTCTATGGTGGTTAACCAGATCTTCATGCGTTGTTGCCAACGCTTAAAGTTCTCTCCACCGAACTTTTCAGGCATACCCGTCATATCAACCCTCGATTTAAACATTGTTTCCGATATTCTAAAATCGTTTCCAGATATCTTCTCTAAGATTGTTAATAATAAGATTGTCGATGCATATATTAAACAATAAATCAACAGATCCAAATGAATTATCAGAGAAACAATACCGAATAAGATTATATTAATCGTATGTTTCCCAATCATTATCCGATTATAATATGCAAACAGGAACCGATTAAATGAACGGAAATATAAATAAGGGCATGATCCAGAAAGGGTAAAGCCATAAACATATTGTGACAACCAAAAGGAAATAAAGATTAGTTTAGAAGTCACCGAAGCGTCCATGAAATGTACTGTCCTTAGAGAAGATATCGCCCCCACAATATCGGTGCGTAGGGTACTGGCATTCCGCTCCCAGGATACGACGGCTCACGATCTTCGTCAGCGCACACCAACGGGATCGTCCTCGATTGTACTTCAGAGAACTGCAGCCGAGAGGAGAAGAGGGAGACATTCATCCGTGAGAGGAAGAACCAGAGAGAGAGAGACGACGTGAGAGATTTTTCTTGCAAGTGTAGAAAGACGGCGTTGGGTGAGGGATATAAAAAGAGGGGCTTGCGTGCCCTAGCGCGCGGTGACCTTTGGTTTCCGAAAACGCCCCTCAACGGGCGTGTCCATTCGAATTCCAAACCTGCGGCTAAATCGAGCTGTTTGGATCAAGTCCAATCTGATCGAAATCAAATTAATCTGCCTGATTAATTTATTCGATCAGCCAAATGGAACCCGCAGCAAAAGTATCGAGATCCGAGATCCGAATTGACTCTCCCGAGCTCGAGCCCGAGCCGGTGCCGGTGCCAGAGCAGAGCGCGCGCGCACGTGTGTGGTCCTCCATTCCTCCTCTCTAATATTGTTACAAGAGCTTGGGTTATGAACTCATATATAAGTCCAGCAAAAGTTTAGATCTCTAAGGTATGGTGCTAAACTTCAACCCAAACTAATTAATGTTTCAAATTTAGGATTTCCCAACTTTCCCTCCAAACCATTTGGTTTCCCAATTTAAACCAAATTAATTCCAATTGTAATTACATAGGCTTTCTAATTAAAATCTAAATATATTTTTTTAATACAACACTTAGCACCATTACTTGACAATTCAAACTTATTAATGATACAAATCTTTTCTGATGTACAAACTTTATTTACCTAATCATTATCTCAATTCTTTGAAAATCTCATATCTCTTTATAGGGGTGGCTCCACCTCTAGTGTAGCCTTTTGTACTATCAGAGGGAATCCGTTCTAATAATATTCATGACATCCTAGACTAAAGTTTGTATATTATTATCAAGGAAAACCAACCCTGACAACTTGTTGGGTACGGACCCATTTCAACCCGTTGACAACCACCCAAAATATTTAAGCTCAAGTTGTCAAGCAATAATCCTACCACTTATAACATGTGCTCACACTTCGCGAGTATACGATGCAAGACTATGTTGAGGTGTTACAACCTACCATACTTATATCCGCAATGTCTTCGTTACAAATTGACCATCACTTATCCTCAATGATAGTAGGGACTACACGTTTAGGGTAGCATTTTCCTCCTCTTTCTTTGTAGGGGTGGCTCCACCTCGAGTATCCATTTCCATTATCAGATGGAAATTAGCTTTAATATTATTTGTAACGATCCAGGCTTAGGTCTGTGGACCATTATCAAGAAAAACTAACCTTGACAACTTGCTAAGTTCGGACCCAGTTAGATCCATTAACAACCTCCCAAAATGCTTAAGCTAAGTTGTCAAGTAGTTTCCTCACTCTTATAACCCATTACTGGACTTTGTGAGCCTTTGATGTGGGTCTATTTTTGAGGTCGTTACAATAACACACACCTGTGAGATTTTTATAGGTTGTACATGTGATGAATACCCATTCATCACTCTTTATTCTTATATTTTAGCTACAAAAACCTTTGCAAATACATGTATATTCATGTAAATACAAATAATTATCAAAAGCATGCATTGTGTAAAAACTAATAATTAGCATGTTTTTGTGCAAAAATAAAAGAATAAAGAGACAAAAGAAAAAGAGGGAAATATTTAGAATAAATATTGAGCAACCTAATCCCAAGGGAGGGCTCAACATGGGCCTGACCGCATAAAAGCCAAAGTAGAGAGAGATAGGGAGCTCATGTGTGTAAATTTACCTGTAAATACAACAAATATATTTTCCTCCAAAAATAGAATAAATGGGCTTGTATATATTTGTATATATTTGTAAATACAAAATCTAAATAAAAATAGAAAAATTAAAAAAATTAATAATAAAAAGAGCCACTTGTACATATTCACCTTGTACATAGAACACCTATCCTTATTTATTTAGCCTTGTAAATAAATAAATTAATTTCCATAAAATTTGTATATATTCTATCTATTATGATGTGAATAAATAAAATTAAAACATTAAAAAATCAAATAAAAAGAACAAAATTAAAAATAAAAAAAACTTTGTAAATATACCATGTATATAGATGTATATATCTATTTATTTAAACCTTGTATATAAATAATAAAAATAAAATAAAAATACCCTTTTATTCCTAATTTTATGCTATAAATAAATAAAATATAAAATAGGAATAAAAATACACAAAAATAACTAATTAAAAATAAAAAATCAAAAACATATATTGTATATATACCTATATATAGCACTAGAGTGTACATACCTCATTTTCGTTTCAAAAAAATGATTAAAAATCACAAAAAAATAGAAAAAATTAAAACAAACATTTTTCATGTTTTAAGTTTTTAATAATTTGCCCAATTTCTATTTTCAAATCATTTTCCAAATCATTTCCAGGTGGCTGATTCCCAGTGGTCCACGGGGATGTTGACCCCCCGATCAACTCCCCCCCCAGGACCACTTCCCACGGGTCCATGACGCCCGACCCGACTTCTCGACATTTTCGCGTCATGACCCGACTGCCTAACATCCAACCCCCGAGCTCCGATCATTCTCCATGCATCTGAGATCCTCGTCGATACATCCGCGTGGGGATCCGCGCTTCACGGAACCCTGCCCGATCCATTCTTCTCGGACATGCACTCGCATATAAGCTGAGCTCTACCTCCCATTTCTGCATCTTTGGCTCATCCATTCTCCACCCAGTGACTCCATCGTCTCAGCGAGAGTGACAGCTCGCCCCAGGTGATGTTGCAGCGAGGAGGGAGCAAGGAGACCATCGATCCGGCGACATTACGCTGCCGTGCGCCGCCTGGAGATGACGCTTGAGCCTCGGACAACGACGGTCCTCGAGGCAAGGACCTGGAGCAAGCCCCGCTTCTCCACAGTCGATTGCGCCCATTAGGTAGTCCCTTCGCTTTCCCTATTTCTTTAATTTTCATTTTCGCCCAATTTCCCCCGTCACCTTCGAGCTTCGATTCCGTCTGCCCTAGCCACCTATTCGATCATCGGAGCAGCCCATCACGATCGCCTCTCCTTCGGGCACGTTCTCCACCCACTCGCTCAACCCAGCTTGCACAGGAGCTGGGATTGGGGCTCCTCCGCCGTCACCTCGCCGGAGCCCCTTTCGCCCCGACGCGTCGATCACCTTCACCCCCGCTTACAGGGTCGAGGCAACTTGCCCTTGACCCGCGAGTCTGTTGCACATCTTTGCAGGTCCCAAGGAGCCCATCTGAGGGCTTCAACATCCAGGAGCAGCAGCTCGACCTCCGTCGGCCTCGCCTGAGTTCCCAGGAGCTCCGTCGAGCCATCGGAGGGCACCATTCGACGCGGGAGGCCAAGGAGCTACACTTCCGATCTTCAGCAGCCCGCGAGGAGGACTTCAGCACGTACACGAGCCCGACGAAGCTCGTCGGCATCCAGTTCGTCCACCATCTTCCCCGACCGTCCGATGACCTTCCTGCTCCAGATTACACCCGGACCGTCCGATCAGGGTTAAGAGGAGGCCAACATCCACCGTCTTATCTCCACGTGACCTCCTCTCAGCCTTCCATCCATCGAAGAGGCCCCGGCGTCTTTGGACAATCGGATCTACATGTGGAGAGGCCCCTGTCGTTGGATGAGAGCTGAGGACCCCAGTGTTCAGCCGTGCTGCTTCTAGACCGTCCGATCTCCACGTGGCGTGAATCTGGGCCTCGACTTAATAAAGGGTAATTTCACTTAGGCCCTTAGCTTTATAGTTGTTCGTTTCTAGTCCTGAAAATATTTTTAAACTTTTATTTGCATTTGGTAAATTGCATAGTGGACCCTGTCTTATCTTGTATTTGTGTTTATAGCCCTGTTTGTAGTGGAACACGTGCTTCGACACGTGATTGTTGGGTTATTTGCATGTTTAGCCTTGATGTTCTAGGGTGTTACCGAATGGAATTAACTTTTTAGTATTTGCATAAATACCCCTATGAATGGTTTATTTGCGCATGTGCTTGATTTAGTGGGTTATTTTAATGCCATCTGTTTTGCAATATTATGGAGAATCGATGGATATGTTACTTGTCGAATAAATGTACGTTGGTGAAAATGTAGAGGACCCTCTACTGTTCTATGTATTAAGAAAACTTTCATTTAAAAATCAAAGGAAAGTGTTCCAAAGCAACTGCGAGACATGCCCTATGAATCTGAATTTGGCTTGTAAACCAAATGCTATGGTGGATATTTGATCTTATACGAAAAGGTCAGATTGGAACAATGTGATCAAATGGACGGTTGGTGTAGTTCCAATAGAGAATAAGATGACAGAGAGTGGTTTGGCTATTTGCAAAAAAAGTATGTAGGTGCATCCATTCCAAGATGCAAGATTTGAGTACGTAACGAAGGGGAAGACTTTGTCATTTTTTATAAGGTTTTCTTAGGTTGACGCACTAATAAGCCATATGTTATTTTATTTTTTTTTCTTTGGGATTTCTTCTAATGTGATTTTACCATTCCTGGTTGCATGCTATGTGAATATCTTGAATGAAAAACCCTATGGGCCTGTTTGGTTGCAGGGTTGGGAAGGATTGGACCAACCCAACCCTTCCCAACCCTCCAACCAAACAACCCAATCTTCCTCACAGTTTACTATTCACAGGGGTACCCCTGCCCAACCCAATCCTTCCCAACCCTACAACCAAAGAGGCCCTATAGATGCTCCACGAGATATAGAAAAGTCTTTCTTAACAACTGCCTCACTATATATTGGTTGCATCATTCATGCAATGCAGTTAACCCACGTTCTTATTGTGACTAGTCACTTCATCCATCATTGCAATGATTAGTCCAGAATATATAATACCTAGAGATGTGAGCACTGACGCACCAAATTTAATGAACAACAATAAATATCCATATAAAGTCCATGTTGAGCAAGACAATAAAGTCACATGAATAGTAACATCACAAGTCTCATGTAGGATGCAGCCAACATGCCGCTCAACGACTATATCTCTAGACCAGCTCCTTTGTGATTATAATTTAATTAAGCACCATTTTCATCATGGTATTTATATGCATTTTAATGTGATCTTTTTTTAAATCATTTCACTGGACAATATTTTACTTGTATTCCATAATTATCTTTTTATTCAAAATTCTCAAATATTTTATTATTTGTAATTCATAAATAATTTGTCTTTATTAAATAATTTTTGTAGTGAATCTTAATTTGATATATATGGGTGTATTAGCTCTTATCCGATCTAGCAGTACAACAAATTTGACCTATGGCGATGAGTACTTTTATTCGTTCCCCTTTCATGTATATGTTATTTTATTCTTTAAATTTTAAATAAATTTTATATTCGTTGTTATATTCCTATCAACGAATCATATAAAAATGGTTATCCATTGATTTTTTCTTTTAATCATTGTTAAATTCAATAACGATTAATACGAACTATAATGAGTAAGTTAACGGATAAATCGTTGATATATTAACCTTTAGCAACAATATGATATTTGTTGCTAATTTCAAGAAGAAGAGTTAATTTTACAATGAATAATATTTGTTGGTACATATTTAACATAGGAAGATTTGGCAACGAACAATTTGTTGCCTTAGATCAATTTTCTTTTAGTGTAGATTGAAATTTGATCTCAATTCGTAGCAATATATTTAAGAATTTGATTTTCAAAATCCAAATCCGATTCATATCGCAATCAATATCCTTATCCGATATAGATGAAGCGAACATGGATATTAAAATGTCGTATACGATCGATCGACGGTGTCCGAAACATTTTCATATCTAAATATCATTGTATCAAAACTAATCTCTTCAAAATTAAAATCTCAAAATTCTAATGATCCGTCAGTTTAATTAGTGCAGTCCAGCCGTACAACTTAATGATGCTTTTATATCCATCGATACTCCGTTGAAAATCATAGCACTTGCGTACTAATTGTCAGAAAATAGAATGTTATCGAAATTGGCAATAGCTTCCAGAAGGGATCCTAATTAATTAGCACGTAGTTTATCTCTAGGGCAAGAGGATCGAGCGTGCAGGGAAGTGCCACCACCTCCATAAACAAAGCCATGTGATATGTGTTTGGATCGAGACATCCTCGTCTCTCTAGAACAAACTAAGCCTTATACACACATTTTTCTCGATGACTCAGAAACAGTTGAATAAACGATGCCTAAATAAATGCTCAGCAATGTATCCCCTTCAGGGACTATATATTTATAGTATTAAATGTGAGTACGTACACAGTACAATTCCTGATCTGCAGTCGAATTCGAGTCTATTATCTAATATTATTATCTCGGATCTACGTGACCAACATGCAAACAGATGCACATGCGATCAATCGCAAAAGATATTGGGCATGTGAATCATGAATGATCGCACTACTTTGATAAGATCATTAAATTTGGATCAGACAAAGAGTATTGATGTCATCGCTTTATGCTCTTAGTGATGGTTTGACGAGATGCACGTTTCAGACCTTTATATGACTAAATCAACCAAAAAAAGCCAAAGGAGGGTGGATCGGATATGCATTGGGAAGTTGTTAACGATGCACTACAAGAAAAATGAGTTGTGACCACGGAATGTGGCTACAAAACTTGTGGTCACGATAATGTTGTAAATAAGATTAGCATTGCATACATTAAACAGTAAATTATCGGATTCAAATGAGTTAACATAGAAACAATACCGAATAAAATTACATTAAACGTATGTTTCCCAATCATTATCCGATTATACAATGCAAACATGAACCGATTAATAGAACAGAAACATAAACACGGACATGATCCAGAAAGGGTAAAGCAATAAACACATTGCGGCAACCAAAATAAAATGGAGATCAGTTTAGAAGTCACCGAAGTGTCCATGAAAATGGATTGTCCTTAGAAAGATATCGCCCCCACAATACCGGTGCGTAGGGTACTGGCGATCCGCTCCCAGGATACGACGGCTCACGATCTTCGTCGGCGCACACCAACGGGATCGTCCTCGATTGTACCTCAGAGAACTGCAGCCGAGAGAGGAAGAAGAAAACGTTCGTCCGTGAAAGGAAGAACCAGAGAGAGAGACGACGTGAAAGAGGGGTTTTTCTTGCGAGTGTAGCAAAACCGAGTCGGGTGAGGGATATAAATAGAGGGTCTCGCATCCTAAAGACGCGACCTTTGATTTCCAAAAGACGCGATCTTTGATTTCCATAAGACGCGTCCCGAAGACGCATCCTTTCGGATCCCAAAAAAATTGCGCACATAATGACGAGATAAATTCCCATTTAAGTCGACTTACCAAATTAATCGCATGATTAATTTAATCGACTTACCAAATGAAAACCGCAGCAAAAGTATCGAAATCCGAATTGACTCTCCCGAGCCCGAGCCCGAGCCGGAGACGGCGACGGAGCGGAGCGCGCGCGCGCGTGTGTGGTCCTCCATTCCTCCTCTCTACTATTGCTACAAGAGCTTGGGGTGTGAACTCATATATAAGTCCACCAAAAAGTTTAGTTCTCCTCGGTGTGGGACTAAACTTCCACCCAAACTTCCATATTTCAAATTTGGGAATTTCCAGCTTTCCCTCCAAACCATTTGGTTTCCCAATTGGAACCAAATTATTTCCAATTGTAATTACATAGACTTTCCAATTAAAGTCTAAATACAATCTTGAATACAACAATCCCCCACGAATTCACCAATTTGAAAAAGAGATTCAAAAGGATTTAACAGACTTCTTTCGGTTGCCCACACTTTGCTTTCAGTAAAGGTACCTTCCGGTTTGAACCTCTACCTGAGTTTACTACTTTCACTTTAACAGGAACGAAGTGAACTACGTCTTGAACTTCAGACCTTGGTGTTAAAGTATACGGTAGAAACAACAAAGCGTTGTTCTTGGTACAATCTTCAGGGTTGGTGCTCTTAAAGGCCATGCACCCTTATCCTGTTTCATGAGTGTGTTCAGGAAAGACCCTCTTCCTTTATCTGTGGCCCACAGTAACACTCACATAAGTGGCGTTCTCCAAGGATGCACTGTTAACATCCTGCCCAAAGGCTTGAACCCATTCAGAGCCTACGCTCTTCCTAAACTTGCAGCTTAAATGGCACTCAGGCTTCCAGAGATAAGACACTCATGCTTACGCATTAAAATTAGAGTGCCAACCAGTTCTCCAAACAGCTTGTTATTACCACATTGAACCTACTTTGTGGGATCTCCACTCAGATAGGTTGGGTTGCTACTGTAGAGGAACTCCCAATGGGTCTCAGTCCCATCCCAAGCCTAGACTTTAGGACTAAGATCTATCAAGTCCCTTAGTCAACGGATCTGCCGTATTGTCTTTCGATCCAACAAAATCCACAGCCAATACTCCTCGAGACATCAAATCTCTTAACGTCTTAAGTCTGATTTGTATATGTCTCCTTGTTTTCTGGTTGAACTTTGAACTCTTGATCTTGGCAATTGTGGTCATATTATCACAATGTACCGAGATCGCAGGAACAGGCTGACCTACCATGGGAATTTCAGACAGAAGTTCCCTTAGCCATTCAGCCTCAATTCCAGTGGTGTCCAAAGCACACAGCTCGGCCTCAAAAGTGGATCGAGCTAGAATGGTCTGCTTCACAGACCTCCAGGAGACTGCACCGCCTCCAAGGGTAAATACATACCCTGTAACACCATTACTCCCAGACTCCTCTATTTTCCCTATCCAGCTTGCATCACTGTATCCTTCTAGTACAGATGGATGTCTACCATAATGCAAGCTAAGAGAAATAGTTCCCTTCAAGTACTTCAGTACTCGATCCAGAGCCTCCCAGTGAGTACGGTCAGGACAGCTAATGTATCTACTCAGCTTTGCAACCGAGAATGAAATATCAGGTCTCGTGCAATTTGCAAGATACATTAAACTTCCTATCACTTGTGAATACCTTAGCTGGGCTACAGGTACTCCACTTTTATTCTTAAATAGCGTTTTGGACGAATCAAAAGGAGTACTTACAGCTTTGCAATCTTGATATCCAAATTTCTCAAGTACCTTCTCAACATAGTGAGATTGAGAAATTACAATCCCATCAACTGACCTTGTCAGTTTGAGACCCAAGATCACATCAGCAACACCCATGTCCTTCATCTCAAACTTGCTACTCAAGAATGCCTTAGTCTCATTAATAATCCTCATATGTGATCCGAACAATAATATGTCATCAACATATAGGCACAAGACAATACACTCATCACCTTTCACCTCGGAATAAACACACTTGTCGGATTCATGAACCTTAAAGCCATATGACAAAATAGTCTTGTCAAATTTTTCATGCCACTGCTTCGGTGCTTGTTTCAATCCGTAAATGGATTTGACAAGCTTACAAACCTTTCCCTCATGCCCAGGAGTCACAAGCCCATCAGGTTGATCCATATAGATCTCTTCCTCAAGATCGCCATGCAAGAAGGCGGTCTTCACATCCATCTGGTGGATAGAGAGATCATATATATAGATGCCAATGTTATGAGCATCCGGATTGTGGTCATCCTAGTCACAGGAGAATAGGTATCAAAATAATCGATACCTTCCTTTTGCCTAAAGCCCTTGGCAACTAATCTGGCTTTATACTTTTCAATTGATCCGTCAGGTCTAAGCTTTCTCTTAAACACCCACTTGCACCCAATGGTAGAGCATCCTTTGGGTAAATCAACCAACTCCCAAGTCCCATTAGCCATAATGGAATCCATCTCGGATTTGATGGCTTCCTTCCATTGTTTTGCTTCAGATGAAGCCATGGCTTCCTTATAACTTGGTGGATTACCCTCGATCTGGTAGACAACGAAGTCGCTACCCAGATCCGTGGCTATCCGAGGTCTTTTACTCCTCCTTGGCTCATTCTCTTCAGAAAGATCATTGGGTTCAGGTTGAGTCTCAACCCCCACATTCGATATCCTTTCCACTTGATCTGGAATAGATCCTGATGTGGAGGCGTCCTCAATGGTAAGATTCTGAGGAATTCCAGTCTTTAATGGAAAGACATCCTCAAAGAAGGTAGCATCACGGAGTTCAACAATAGTGTTGACATCTATGCCCGGTATCTCGGACCGAATTACCAAGAACATATATGCATAGCTATTTTCTAGGTAACCTAAGAAGACCGCATCAACAGTTTTAGGACCAAGTTTCTTTCTCTTGTGTTCTGGGACTAAAACCTTAGCGAGACAGCCCCACACTTTGAGATATCTTAAACTCGGTTTCTTATTTCTCCAAAGTTCAAAGGGACACTTTTCCATATGTCTAGGAGGCACCCTATTCAGAATATGGCAGGCCGTATTCAAGGCTTCTCCCCACATATAGGTTGGAAGTCCAGAACTCTGTAGGAAAGCATTGATCATGTCAGTCAAGGTTCTATTTTTCCGTTCTGCTATCCCATTGATTGTGGTGAATATGGGGCCGTAACTTCATGAACTATGCCAAAAGATTTGCATTGTTCATCAAATAAGTTAGAGGTATATTCGCATCCTCTATCTGACCTAAGGCGTTTAAGTACTTTTCCTGTTTGTGTCTCAGCCTCATTCTTAAAGATAAGAAATTTCTCTAAGGCTTCATCATTGGTTTTCATTAGATATACATAGCAGTATCTACTGCCATCATCTATAAAGGTGATAAAGTATTTCTTATTGTCTCGGGTCAACACACCATTAAACTCACAGATATCCGTGTGCACTAGATCCAAGATCTCACTATCTTTAGAGACAGACTAGAAAGACTTCTTAGGTGTCTTAGCTTGCACACATATTTCACATTTTTGAGTTTTAACAATAGTGTGTTTAGGGATCAAATCTAAATTCATCATTCTTTTAATTGAATTTAGGTTTACATGTCCCAATCTACCATGCCACAGATCACAAGATTCTAGATTATTCACAACATGAGACATAGAACTAGAACATTCAGCATTCAAAACATTCAATTCATTAATGTTTACTGAATCACATCTAATTCTAAATAACAAGTCAAAGTCAGCCAAATAGCCTTTTCCATAAAAGATACCATGTCTCAGAATAACAACTTTATTACATTTAAAGTTTAATTCAAACCCATTTTTAACTAAGATGGAGCCAGATAACACATTCTTCTTGATGTCAGGAACATGCAGCACCCTGTGCAACGTCCAGACTCGTCCAGAGGAGAACCTCAAGTTGACATGTCCTGACCCTAGCACCCTGGCTGCAGAATCGTTCTCCATCTTCACAGTCCCACCGTTGCAGGTCTGATAAGAAGAAAACAACGTTCTGTCAGAACATATGTTTACATTGGCTCCCGTATCCACGAGCCACTCATTTGGATCATGGATATGGTATAGTTCAGGTTTTACAGAGACATACCCCTCGCTAGCCCCGAGTCCCATAGTGATCATGTTCACTTGTGGACTCCCGTCTGTAGCCTTAGGTTGAGCCTTCAAGGACGGACAGTCCTTCTTCCAATGGCCAACCTGATTACAGTACCAGCAGGGTTTATTCTTTGCCTTTTTCTGGATCTTGCCCCTTGGTTTCATTTTATTGTTATTGGGACCCTTTCCCTTTTTATCCTTGCCCTTCGAGGTCATGAGATTGACCTTAGCCTGAATATCAACAGGAAGCACAGGTTTTTGTTTCCTGTGTTCCTCCTCTATGGCAATTGCCACCATCAAGTCATCCATAGAGATTTTCCCCTTTCTGTGTTTCAGGGTCATACCGAAGTCTTCCCACGACTTGGGAAATTTCTCTATGATGCACATGACCTGAAACTTCTCTGGAAGTTTCATTTCGGCATCCTCTAGACCATGGAGCAAGAGTAAAAACTCGTGTGCCTGTTCAGAAACAGACTTCCCTTCGGCCATGGAAAACTTCAAAAATTTGGCCACGGAGTATTTCTCAATACCGAGGTCTTCGGTGTTATACTTCCGATCCAAGTCTTCCCATAGCCCCTTCGCAGTCTGCGTGGATGAACAATATACGTCAAATGATGAATCCACATTTCATCATCTTTATTCTATCATTTTGGCACCAAAAACCCTAGCAAATACCTGTAAATAGCCTTTATTTCATCATATTAGCATTCATGCATGTGCATTTATACAGTGTATAAAATGCTGTAATTAAAGCCAAAATTATAGAATAAATAAAGAAAAGAAAAAGAATAAAATATTGTAAATATTTTATGACCCGAAACCCCGAGACCTAGGCATCTTGATGAATAGGTCGACAAGGAATAAAGTAGGGGGAGATAAGGTCAGAAATACAGTGCAAAATACCTACACATTCTATTCATTCTTTATTCATTTTAGGACCTATTTTTGATTCCACTTTTTACACATCACACAAAGAAACTTTGTACATGAAAGTTGTAGATAATTTAATAAAGAAAGTTACAAAATTGATTTCACTAAAAAGTAATGTACAGATAAAAAGTTATGGTCTGAATAAAAATCCAGAATGCCAACTTCCCAGACCCATATCTCACCAATAAAAACTCCAAATGCAGCCTACTCACCTTTAATTGTATATATAATAAAATAAGCTATTTAATGGCGGTGGTTTTGCATTTGGCGGAGCTACGGTTTGAAAGTTGACTTTTGGACCCTCATTGTATACTTGTACAGATTAAAATATTCAATTTATTATTTATTTATTTATTATTTTTATAATCTTATATTTTTATAATGTTGTAAATATTATTTATAATAATTATGTACATTAAAATTGGAATAAAAACCTCAAGAAAAGTCAAAATAAAATACTTATATATTGGATACATAGGTATACTGCCTATACCCATACCTATACATTATACCATTTTATTTTATTAATTATACAAAATAAATCAGAAAAATAAAATAAAAATATATTTGTGTATATAAAAGTATTCTATAATTTTATAAAATAATAAATAAAAATGATAAAATCAAAATACACAAAATAAAAATAAAATACTAAAATATATAGATATTATACCTATATGGGGTATAAATGCAAACTCATAAAAATTTATAAAATTCATAAAAATAATTAAAAATCATAATAAAATACTACATAAAATAACGAATATTTTTTATTTTATAATCAGAAATTAATAAGGCCTTTTACTATTTTTAAATTAATTAATAAAACGTTTTTCCAGGGTTTTTCCTGGTTGGTCCACGTGGACCAACCAGGAGGCCAGGACTGTTGACCAAGGTCAACAGTCTGACCTACACCCTGTAGCCCTGCGCGCCTCGTTTTTTCCCCGCTTTTGCGGATTTTTCGAGGCCACGCCGTTCGTCCTTTGCCGCCGCTCTCTTCATGGAAATCGTTCCTTGTACCATCACCTCCATCGCCGACCTCCCAGATCTCCTTAGATCTGCTCCTCCCGCCCGTGACTTCTTCTCGAAGTCACGCGTCCAAACTTCTTCAAATAGAGCTCCGCCACTTCCTTCCCCGGGTTGAACGCTCTTCGGCCATCAATCCTCCTCCCTGTTGTGCTCCCTACGTTGCTGGAGGTGACAGCTCCACATCTGAACCATCAGGCGAGTCGAGGAGGCGCTGCAGCGGCTCCACCACCTCCGGCAAGACACCGCCGTCGAGGTTCTGTACCTCAGGTCACGCGCCTTCGAGGTTTGTTCCTATCTTTTTTCCTTCACTTCTTATCATTCCCTATACCCTTAGGATCATTTAGCACGCGAAATCATCAAGATCCATCGAGTATATCGTTCCACCCGCTCACCTCACCGGAGCGCACCTCCGGCCGAGCCTCCCCTCCATCGATCGCGCATCCCCACGCCTCCGCGAGGTCCAGGCAGTTTGCCCTGGACCTTTTCACCATTTCTTGCAGGTCACAGAGCAGTCAACGCACCTGGAACGCATTTTGCGACCTTCGCCGGAGATACCTGGAGCTTCGAGCTCCGCCGCCTTCGCGCCAGCACCTCGACGCTTCTCCGACGAATCCGAGCCCTCCAGACCATAGGGTGACCTTCCGGGAGTCTGCAGCTCCATTTTGGAGCCCATCCATCGCCTGAGGAGCGAGATCGGAGTCAGGGAAGTGCGCCTCCGCCGGTGTTCTTCCTCCTCGCTTTTCCACCGTCTGATCGAGCTGCAGCTCCAGATCCAACATCGGCCGTCCGATCCATCCTCGCCAGTACCGTCCGATCCTTCTCAGCGATCTAATCGTCGCCGCTCATCCGCGAAGCGTCATCCACCATCCACAACGCGCCACGTGTCTAAGTGACTCATCATCCGCCGTTGGATCGCGCACAAGAGGGTATTTTGTAACTCACCCCTCGTGCCTTTTTGTATTTAAGTTTCAATATTTAAACTTTCATCTGTAGTTGAAAAACTCTGGGATATTTGCATATGAACCCTCGCCTTTATTTTATTCGCACTTAGGTCCTTCGCCACGTCACCTCACGTGCCTGTGCGCATGAGGGGGTGGGCATTTTGCAAGGACACCACTTGAGGTTTGGGTGTTTCATTTCAGTCCAAAAATATTGTATCACAGTGAAAAACTTTGGGCTATTTTGTATCGTTCCCCCTGACAGTTTTAAATATTGCACTCATGCCCTTGCCAGGCGCGCGTTGCGCACGTGTTAGGCTTGGGAATTTTGTACTGAGGCCCCTCCGGGTCTTGTAATTGTTGTCTGACCCTAGAAATTGAATGTTTAGTTTAAAAACTTTGTGGAAAATTGCAACTTAGCCGTTGGATGTTCTGAAAATTGCATATATGCCCCTGCCAGGACTTTTTAATGTTTGGATGCTTGTTGTTATTATTTATATTATCATTTTAAATCCAAAAATTCCGCAAAAATAGGCTTAAGCTCCTGGACACTTGTGCTTTGACGCTATCACTTTAGTTTTTGATTTTACTTTATTTTCACATTTATTAAAAATCAAAAACATGCTTTTTGTGCACTGTCTAGTTAGAAAATACCAAAAAAATAGTAAAATACCTCTAAAAATTCCAAAAAAATTACCTAGTGTCTATTTTATCCTATTTTAGTGTCAGTCCAAAAACCACTAAAAATCTCAAAAGAAAAACCTTAAAAATTTGAAAAGACTCAAAAACTTCAAAAAAATCTAAAAAACCAAGGAAAACTCCAAAAATCACAAACTCAGTTTCTGTTTGTTCTTTATTTTATTCTCTTTATTTGAAAAATAGTGTGAAAAATTTTGAGTACTGGTTACTATTTTTAAATCCCATTTTACTCACAGCCAGCACATATTTCACTGTTTTGCCTTGTTTTGCTATTTAAAAATATCAAAAACACCTTGAAAAATCCCCAAAAGTCACAAAAACAGTAGAAAACCACAAAAATACCAAAAAGATTTTATTTCTGAATTTTTGGATATTTTTGCACATTTTTATAAATATTTTATCTTGTCTTTTATTACATTGTCTTTATTTTCCAATATTGAAAAAGAAAATATAAAAATATAAAAGAAAAAAAAGAAAATATAAAATCAGAAAATTAAAAACTAAAATAAAAAAAATTTAAAAATTAAAAACCCACAAAAACATCTTTGCTTGCTTGTTTAGTGTAGACATCACACATTCACTCACGCGCATTTTTGTGAATTACCCTGCTTGCTCCCTGTGTTCGAACTCTCTGCATACTTGTCACTATACACCATTTGTGCAGAGTTAAAAATAAATTTTAACTCCACATTAGTTCTAATTTATTGATCTTTAGTGTGGGTTAATTGTTGATTAAATTCAGATTTTGATTGGTCGACACTTCGACTGTGTTCCCGCCTTGTGTGGAACACAAGACCGATTGATTTTTGAGTTTATCATCAAACAATGTGTTGGACAGAGCCAACAAGATGCAACCATGACATATACGGTCGCATTCCTTCCACGCAGATTACGCCTTATGGCTATCGGGTGAGGGGTTTTCCGCCTCCACCGTAGGACAGTCGGTTTCAAGCATCGAGATTAACCCTATGGTGGTTAACCAGATCTTCATGCGTTGTTGCCAACGCTTAAAATTCTGTCCACCGAATTTTTCAGGCATACCCGTCATATCTACCCTCGATTTAAACATTGTTTCCGACATTCTATAATCGGTTCGGGATATCTTCTCTAAGATTGTTGTAAATAAGATTAGCATTGCATACATTAAACAGTAAATTATCGGATTCAAATGAGTTAACAGAGAAACAATACCGAATAAAATTACATTAAATGTATGTTTCCCAATCATTATCCGATTATACAATGCAAACATGAACCGATTAATAGAAAAGAAACATAAACACGGGCATGATCCAGAAAGGGTAAAGCAATAAACACATTGTGGCAACCAAAATAAAATGGAGATCAGTTTAGAAGTCACCGAAGCGTTCATGAAAATGGACTGTCCTTAGAGAAGATATCGCCCCCACAATACCGGTGCGTAGGGTACTGTCGATCCGCTCCCAGGATACGACGGCTCACGATCTTCGTCGGCGCACACCAACGGGATCGTCCTCGATTGTACCTCAGAGAACTGCAGCCGAGCCGAGAGAGGAAGAAGAAAATGTTCGTCCGTGAAAGGAAGAACCAGAGAGAGAGACGGCGTGAAAGAGAGGTTTTTCTTGCGAGTGTAGCAAAACCGAGTCGGGTGAGGGATATAAATAGAGGGTCTCGCGTCCTAAAGACGCGAACTTTGATTTCCAAAAGACGCGACCTTTGATTTCCATAAGACGCATCCCGAAGACGCATCCTTTCGGATCCCAACGAGATAAATTCCCATTTAAGTCGACTTACCAAATTAATCGCATGATTAATTTAATCGACTTACCAAATGAAAACCGCAGCAAAAGTATCGAGATCCGAATTGACTCTCCCGAGCCCGAGCCCGAGACGGAGACGGAGACGGAGCGGAGCGCGCGCGCGCGTGTGTGGTCCTCCATTCCTCCTCTCTACTATTGCTACAAGAGCTTGGGGTGTGAACTCATATATAAGTCCACCAAAAAGTTTAGTTCTCCCCGGTGTGGGACTAAACTTCCACCCAAACTTCCATATTTCAAATTTGGAAATTTCCAACTTTCCCTCCAAACCATTTGGGTCCCAATTGGAACCAAATTATTTCCAATTGTAATTACATAGACTTTCCAATTAAAGTCTAAATACAATCTTGAATACAACAGATAATTCCATGGCCACTAGTTTCTCGTAGCCACAATCCGTGGTCAAAGTCTTTATATAAGAGTTGTGCTCACGATAAGTTATGTAGCTACTTATATTGGCCACGACATATACATGGCTAGAGAACTCTCGCGAAGAAACTTGTAGCTATGGCTACTGGCCACGACATGTCGTGGCCAGAATCCAATTCTGTGACCACAAACCCCATATCCGTGGCCATAGTTCTGTAGTCACAACTTGTTTTCATTGTAGTGATGGGACACGACACGGTACCAACTTTGCTTGGATATCGGATGAATCCTCTGATACAGATGTAGATACGCAATCACCCAAAAGCACGAAAGCATGTGAAAGAAAAGAAAATTCAGATATAACGGTGGTCGATCACCTCTCATGACCACCAGAGAAGAAAGGTCACTTAAAGAAGAACGAGTATAACTCTCTTCATTCATTCACTCTCTTCTCTCTCTCTCTCACTCCTTCCCCTAAGGTTACATTGTTCTTGTGATAGTGTGGATGAAATGCCTCTCACCCTCTCTATTTATAGTCCAATTACAACTCCATACTCTTATTCCCAATAAGATTATAAATAAAATACAATTCAACTACTATTAGGATTATGAGTCCAATTCCATTATGATTTTGACTCTAATCCTAACAGTTAATCCTAACAGTTAGTATCATCGATGGTTAATAACACTGCAACAAATGGATCTTTGGTGACTTTTTTTCTTCTGTACGCTGTTATATTATCTATTGTTAAATATATAATAATATTATTATTTATTGTAAAATGATTTTTATACTTAAAATTAATGACAGGTAAGATATCTATGTCAATAATAAATACCCAATGGAGCTATATTGTCTTAATGATTTGGGACTAGACACCTCTTGCTAGTTAAAAAGAACCACATGATTTATATTGCAAAAAACTATAAGTAAATGGCATAGAGACAGTATTGCATATCGTAATAAGTTGTTAGCTCTTAGTGTGAGATAGCTAAAAGTCATGGATTGCATCACATGGTGGATATATACGAAGTAGTTCCAAGAAATTTAAAATTTGTACAGGTTATTTATTACGTTATAACTTGGGCCTGCGCACTTTGTATGGATTTCAACAGGTCCATCTTAATTCAAACCCAAAAAGTTGTAGATTTCATCGATAATGGTTCAGGGATCTAGGCTCGGGAAGTTACAAAATGATATCAAAGCGGTTTGCATCTATTATTGGAAAGAGATACTCGAGAGATAAAGTCACCCCTACAAAAAAGATAGAAGGAAAATGACATCTGGAACATTCAACATCAACTGGGAATAAGTGAGGAGTTGAATTACAACAAAGATTTTCTAAATATAAGTGGTGAGATTGTAACACCCCGAAACAAGGCTTAAACAATTGTGGCCAATGGGTCTAGATGAGCACAAACCTAACAAAATTTTCAGAGACAGTTTTCCTCGATAACAAATCAGAACTTAAGCTCGGATGTTACAGATAACATGACATGATGGATGATGTGATCAGTTGTCAAGATATGACTTGTCATGTAATAAAATCCTTTTATCCCATTAGATGGATGCTATCCTACCATCAAAGGAATTTTTATAATATTAATTTTTGTTATTATAGATTTAACATCGGAAGTTATAGTGACAAATCATCACGTTTTTGTAGACTTGTTAATGTAGTGTGTAAACGAGGGCACATTCTTTGTTTTAATAACATGTATGATCCATAAGGTTTAACTTTACAATATTGTTGGTAGAAATGGGGGTGCTAAGGCATGATGTACAAGATGCCTTACGTGTTGGTAGTAGGTGACCTACTGAGGATTCATCCCATGTATATTGATGCATAGCAGGTGACATTGGTGTTGTAACATGTGGTGTTGGTCATTGTTGGATGGGTTCTCATCCTTGTGGGAATCTATTTCATATGCATAGGACATTGGTAGTCCTATTTAGAAAGGAAAAATCAATTATTTATTGGAAAATGAGATCAATTGCCTTTTAGGATTAGGAGTTATCTTTTCATAATCCTATTGAAATTAGAAGTCCAAGTTTCCTTATTTGCTAATCTCCACGAAGTATAAATAGAGGTTATGGGGTGCATACCAGGATCATTCCAATACAGTTATTCATTATGAAGAATGTTACAGTTATTCATTTCTTTCTTTAGAACAGTGTCAGGCTTGTTGTGGAAAGTAGATTTCACCAAAAGCTAGATACTAGCGAATTGCCTCTCCTTTTTTCACTAATAAGCCTGATTTTGTGCGGTTTGAGTAACTATTTTCATTCATACAAAAGATAGTATATGAAGTGCATAGTGGGGGCCATACAACCTTTATGTGTAGGCAACTTTCATTCAACCAACATGGCCTTGGAAAAGAGAAAACTACAAATTATTGATATGGCGGGTTTGGATCTTCTAGGTAACTTCACTTTTACCTAGAGTAGGTAACATAGCATGGATGATTGTCACCTCATCCCTTATACATGTGACAATCATCTAATAAAAAGAAAAGATCGGAGTGAGTTGGAACATTAATAATGAACATATCCCTTCTTAATGGTGATACTTTTCATAAAATTTGTATGTTACATTATATATTTCTAGTATTTAAATATTTTCTATGCACAAAAAATATATTCTTATCACATCATCAAATCACGTTCATCTAGATAATCGCTTTCCTATGCACACAAAAAACTTATATCCAATAGAGGTCCTTGCAATATAAGTAAAAGTGAAGTAACCTACTCTTTTTGTTGTTAAATGTATAACAACAAATTTTATTTCTTGAGAAATTATTTTCATACTTAAAATTTTATTTCTTGAGAAAGTATTTTCATACTTAAAATGTAAAAATAATTAGTTAAAAATTTGACAAATGGGAATGGATGAACACTGCTGTATAGAACACCGCCACCGATACAACATCGGATAGAAAGAATCCAGTTATTTTCAAGTGCAAAAAATCATTTAGCAACAAATCACAAATGATTAAAAAATAGCAAAAGTAGACCGATGTACTTCTTTGTGTTTTCTTTATGTGTTTTACAAGAAATATTTTAAAAATACAGCGAAAACGATGTTATACTGAATTGTTATAATGATTTAGAAATGGAGATAACATTCATTACTAGTTTTAAGTGTGACAATAATTTTGCAAGAAATAAAATGTATTATTATACATTTAACAACAAAAAGAGTAGGTAACTTCACTTTTACTTATATTGCAAGGACCTCCATTGGATATAATTTTTTGTGTGCATAGGAAAATGATTATCTAGATGAAAGTAATTTGATGGTGTGATAAGAATACATTTTTTTGCATGATAAGTATTTAAATACTAGAAATATATAATGTAACATACAAACTTTATGAAAAGTACCAACATTAAGAGGAGAGAGGTTTATCATTAATGTTCCAACTAACTCCAATCTTTTCTTTTTATTAGATGGTTGCCACATATATAAAGGATGAGGTGGCATTTATCCATGCTATGTTACCTACTCTAGGTAAAAGTGAAATTACCTAGAGGATCCAAACCCTGATATGGCGAACATGGCTTTGAAATAGAAGATTTCTATGCTATAGCCATAAAGGCCTTAGAAAGTTAAGGCTATTGTGACTTTGAAAACTGAGCATTGTGCAATAGAACATTTATGAACTTAAAATAATTGGGGTGCTTTGATCCACCCCTCTTTGGTCTCCTTGACTTGAATGATTTATTATATTCTTCTATATCAAGTTCTTTGTGCATGAGAATTGCAGTTCATCTCTCTTCTCAATCTTAGAGAAAAATCATCATGCTCCTCCTTTGTCCAGCTTCCATACTTGATATGTCTTCCCATCTCACCATCATCTATCAAGACATCTCTTGTCCATCTGATCTTCCAATCTTCACCAATCCAAAATCCCTTGTTCTTCTTGATTGAAAATTGGGTGTTTAAAAATTTTAAATTGTACTTGCATTGAGATTTGTGGCGGTCTTCAATTCACAATCAGAATAAGAAGTATATTTGTCAATCACATCAAATTCTTCTTCCTTCTCCTCATTCTTCTTAAGCATTGAGAAACCACCGTCTCATTCACAAAATGTTTTCAGAATTTCTTTGAACTGTACATTAACAACTCCATCACAAATTATTTCAAAATTTATAACAACTCCATCGCAATCATTTCAAAATTTAGCTTCTCCGTAAATTGTGTCAAGTATCTATTAATCATTACATAGAAATCGATGGAGACGGACAACAAGCTGCATTGCCAATCTCTTTTGGATGACAAATCCAATCCTTCGAAATACAACATTCATAGATCTAGGAACCATAACATTTCTATGCATAATTTTTTGGATCCTCTTGAGGAACTCCACTACTTCACTTGCCAACAACTCAAATGTATCAAAATCAAAGGGAATGAATATATGTTGATTGTCAATACAGGCCTTCTCATGCTTAGCCATTTTAGCTGAGGCAGCATTTTGTGCAGCGTATCCTACAACAAAATCACTCTTTATCGGACCCACCAATGGAGAAACTCCAGTCAAATCAACATACACATGTTTTCCTCCAACCCATCCAAATACTAAAATATCTGTTGGTCTAAGTGTCGATCTCCTCTCCTGTGGATCGGTCAAAAATTTCACAGGTGTTTCTTTTTTTGAAGCAACCCCTTCATGTCTGAAAGTTTCTCAACCTCAAGGGAATTGAAAGTTTCTCAATCTCAACGATCTGATTTTGTTGCTGGCTTCCCAACCGTTGTAGCTGCTTCCATGGCTGTATCATCTCCTGCTGTGTTCCTAAATCCTCCTCAAGAACAAGAAACGGATGCTTCTGCTTCTTCATAACTGTTCCCACCGGCTACAAAGTATCCTCTCTTAATCCCAGCTGTTGGGAACTCCTCATTTGAACCTGAGACAATATTTTTTGCTGTTGATGAAAGCCAACTTGCATCTTTTTCTGCTGAAAAGGCAGCTTTAGTTGTTGCTGCTTGTGGTCCGAAGGCAGTAGCTACTGTTGTTGAACATGAATAGTGGGGTTGATTCCTGCTGCTGAACCCTGTTGTTCATCAAATCCAATCCTTGTTGCTTTTGCAATTACTGTTGCTGCTGAATTGAAGGCTGATGCTACTACAAGAAGCATCACTAACATCAGTCATTGACTCCTTCTGAAGAATCTCCAAGGATTCAGCACATGAATCTTTAGTTCCCTTCTTCTTAACCCATTCCTTTTTTAGGTTTTCATCCTCTTCATCAATTTATTCTTCTCCACATGTTTGCAGTCCTCCAGGACGTCTCCAATGATATAACATCCTAAACAAAATTTAGGAATTTTTTTATAAACGATCCATTGTTTGAACATCTGTGAACTATTCCTAATTACCACATACGGTAATCTTGGCTTAAGAAAATCAACCTCCATTACTACAAAAAAGGCGGGATTAGCGTGCACAGCTCTGCGTGCACCTGGTGTGCACATGTACTCGCCCCTTAATGGGCGAGCACACTAAGAGCACATGTGCTCGCCCATGAGGGTCGCTGGTTTGAATTTTGCGGAGAGGCGCAGTTACCAGTTTTGAAGAGCACATGTGCTCGCCCATGTGCTCGCTCAATTGTGCTCGCCCACTTGAATTTCCTTGCGTGGATAATTTTAGCGGCTGGATATTTTGGGCGAGCACATGGCGACGGCCTGGCGAGCACTTAAGTGTGCTCGCCCAGGACCGTAAACAGAACCTGCGAGGCTCTTCTTCCTCATTTCTCACGCAACTCTCTCCCATTTCCTCCCCTCCGGCGACCAGCCAGCCCTCCGCCCCGACCCCGACGCCCGTCGTTTTCGTGTTTTGAGTAGATCTACATCTACCACTCAGTATAATCTTTAATCCTTTCTCTTTTTATTTGATTTCATTACCTATTTGTATTGTTTGGATAGATTAGGGTTTAAAATTTTTGTTGAATGTAGTGTAGTATTTTGATAGTTTATATGTGTTTTACATGTTAAGGATAATAGTAGATCACTATAGTATTGTCATTTCGAATTTGATTGTCTAAATAATATGTATAATTGTATGCCCTGTAGGTGTTCGATAAAATGCCTCAACAAACATTATGTTTAAATTTTGTAAATTTTAAATGACAAAATGCTTGTATGATTAGTTAAGATTAGTTATGCTCAAAAAAGATTAGATACTCAACTTTTATAATGCCTCGGAATAATGTAGATAAAATGCCTCAACAAACATTATGTTCAAAAAAGATTAGTTATGAAATTTGTGAATAACTTTAGTTACTCAACTTCAATAATGTAGATACTAGATATTATGAACATCATTAATAACAGTTTTAAAATTTCATATCGTTTTGATATGAGATATGATATACACCATTGTTTATTTTGTGATAATTTATTATCACATTAAATTTTAGTTAATGTGACCAATTATATCACATTAACTTATACATAGGTTTATAATAAGTCCAAAATATGATTTAGTAATTATTAGAAAATCGCACAAAATTCTTCACACACAGTGCGTCCTTCCACACCGGGTGGTGTGTGGCCTTGCACAACGGGTGGCGTGTGTGATGAACCTCGGTTTCATCATCTTTATTTATGATAATTAACCCCCTTGCTTAAGGTTTTGTCAATAAATCTCTGTTATTGTCTAATAATTAACAGAGCCCTAAATAAATTAAAAACCACAAAAAAATGGCAAAACAAAAATCTGTGGTATTTTTAACCTTAAAAATACCCTCCAAAATATTTCGGGCCCTTGTTTGATCTCTTTTCGAGTTTTGGTCAACATGAAACTTGTAGATCTCATCAAGATCTACAACTTTCATGTTTTGAGTTTTCTCAAAATCGGCCAATAGGGCCCTCAAAAATAAGAAAAACCCTCCTAATAATATGATTGGGCCACGTGGCCCAATCTGGGGGCGCCACGTGGCCCGGTCCCTTTGTATCATCCGCCACCACTCCTGGCCGTTAGATCTCCCCCTGAGATCCAACGGCCCCCATCCCTCCACGCCAGCCGATAGCCTTCAACCCTTAGATCTTCCCCTGCGCTTCATCCTCACCACCCATTAGCGCCGCGCTCACAGCTTGACACGTGGCGCGCTATGGGTCCTTCGATCGCGTCCTGGATCTCGCATCTTAGCCGCTCAACCCACTCGTTATCCTCAGCCGTTCGATCACCTCCCACTCTCCATCTCTACCCTCCGTTAGCGCCGCGACCACATGACGCCACGTAGCGCATCCATCCGCCACTGATCACTCCGCCCCCGATCTAATCGGGTCCGTCACTTAGCGCCTCTTTGTCAGCCGTTGGATCTCAAGATCCAACGGCCGACAGTCATCGTCAACCTCCGATTCTCGTCCTCTCTCCCACGATCCAGCACTTGCACACCTCGCCACCTTCCCATTTTCTCCACCACCTCCGACTACCTCACCCTTCGCCAACCGTCCCATGGTCCTCCCCAGTCATCCACGACCCTCGCGCACTCCTCCACTACCACTGAATCGCTTCCAGTCAACCCATAACTGCTTCAAAACCCACGTCTTCCATCATCAGCTCCGCCACCTTCCCCTTCAAATATCGCGCTTCCTCCGTCAGTCCAACCCGTCCATCTTTACGCGGGGAGGGGCCCAGCCCTCCTCCGCCTCTCTGTGACAGAGAGGGGCGAGAGGATTGAGCGAGAACGACCCATCTCCTCCGGTGAGACCCTCCGCCGTGAGCGACGGAGCTGCGGTGCCCTCGGCCCGCTTGAGCTGCACGGACCGGCTGGCCGTGTCCAGCGAAGACCCGGGGCTCGATTAGAGCCCCAGCCCAAGCCATCCGACCACCCCCCAGATCAGGTAAGCTTCTCTCTCTCTTCTTTGATTTTTCTTAATTTCGTTGCTTTATTCTAGGCTCCCCCAGTAGATATCGCCTTCCATTAACACCTTCACGAGTTTCGCCATCGATCCCCCTTCATCGCGACACCCTCCGCTCGCCGTCTTCTTCTTCTTTCATACCTCGTCGTCTCCGACCCATCTCCTCCGCTCTCGCAGCGGAGGAGCTCCGAGCTCTCCGCTCCTTTCGCCCCACTGAGCTCTCACTCCACCTCACTCCATGCAAGCACGCACGTCTTCTGCTCGCTTCGGCTATGTATCATAACGTTGCAGGTCTTCATGGGCATCAATGGCCGGAGGCCCGTCGGAGAAGACTTCATCGACTTCGCCATGCCCATCCGAGCTCCGACGAGTGTCGCCAGTTGCTTCTGGACCTTCCCCGAGCTCCGGGCTTCCTCAACGATCAATTAGAGAGCTTTGGGAAGGTCCACCGTGGCCGAGAGTGGCAGGCGGAGGAGGAGCTCCTACGCCGGAGCTCTGAACCTGCCGCCCGTCTTCGGCCGAGGGAGAAGAGTAGCCACCGTTGGATGGTCACCGGGTCCAACGGTCCTGAGGAGGCCACGCCATCAGCATCAGCAGCGGTTGGATCTTTTCGATCCGACAATCTTCGTGCAGCCACGTCGCCCGTCAACGCCATTACCAGTAGCCCTTGGATCCTCACGATCCAATGGCCGTCATCCGGCCACGTGGCAGCTTTTGAGCCTGCACCGAGCCTCCCGTCCGAGCCTCCAGGCTTGGCTACAACGTTCCTCCTCCGAACCTTCCCCGAGCCTGCAGCGGATCTGAACCTAAGTCCAAGCCAAGCCGAAGCTACGCCGAGCCTCTGCCAAACCTGACTCCGAGCCTGAGACAGCACGTGCCTGGCACGTGCCTCTTGGGCGAATTGCAGAGACGCCCTCGGACTTCTCCAGATTTGCAGAATGGTCCCCGCGCGTATGGAATCTTTACAGGGAAGGCCTCAGATCTTATTTTATTTACTTTTTAGTCCTTTCCAGGGACCTTTCTGTAGTTATCATTTCATGTTTTCTTTCAGTTATGCCCTTGTCTTTCTTTATGCATATCTTGAGCATCATGTTTCCGTTTCAGTTGATTTTAGTCTCATTTGAAAGCTTGTTTGATGTACTTCTTGATGGCATATTAAGTTTCGTATTTTGGACACTTGAATTTTTATGTATCATTTTATTTGCTGTGTCCCTTAGTAGTAACTTATGCCTTGTTAACATTATCGATCGAGCTTGAAATTTTAAACAAATCTGAAATTGACTCATATTTAATTTTGCTCATCATTATTAACCTAGGGCATATTTCCACTACATTTTCATTGCATTTCATGTCATTTATTTGCATGATAAAATCTGATAAAAATACATGTCTAGTTTAATGCATTGTATCGTCATGTGTTGTGTCTATGCATGTTTTGACCTATATGATTTTAACTCAACACCTAATTACATTCACTTAAATCCGATTAATACGAGAGAGGCTCGTGTCCCTGAGTTCGACCTTGGTTTCTTGCCAAGTAAAATAAATAACGATCACCTCATTTCGATTCATTATGGCATATTTAAATGAGGTGATCTCTTTGACGACCGAAACCGGCCCGACTACGATGACGATTCCATGTGCTAAAAACACTCTATTAAGGGGTCGATTTTGCGGTTCGTCAAATGGCGCCGTTGCCGGGGACACGGCTCATCTCTTTTATTTTTTGGATTTTTGTGTGTTTGATTTAGTGTTCCTTTTTATAGGTCAATTAACCACATATTTTGCATATAAAATTTTTCTTTCTTATTTGGTATCTAACGATTGTTTCTGTGGCAGGGCCCTTGATGGATCAAGGAGGCGAGGAGCAGGATACTCCCCGCTGCGAGGAGCCGCAGGAGCATGCTTGGAGCAAAGGAGGAAGAAAAGAAAAAAAATGTGTGTCGCATTTTTTGTTGCATTTTATTTTAAATAATTCGTCTTTTACAGCGGTCTTCGATCGAAGACTCGCGGTTGTAATCGAACGAATGTGGTTGTGTGGGGATCGTCCCCACTTGAGTGTCGACCTAGGATAGGCACACGGCTCTCCGAGCTCAATTTTCATATTTTCTTGTGCTTGATCGTAGGTAGGACACACTTTGAATATAGACGCACTTAATCTCGCATCACTTAGCTAAAATTAATGAAGATCAATCACCGCTAATAGATGCATGATTAGGTGCGGCTTTTTCGACTTGCATGCATGTTGGATTTGAGTTTTCAAAACGGCCCCAGTTTGTTTTCGCGGCTTTTATCGTCAAATCACTGCATGATTTATCGCTTAGCCTAGATCGCGGTTTCTTCGAATACATGTTTTTCTCGGCTTTCATTTCCTAGCTTGATCACCTAGGATTAATGGAAAATGGAATGAACGGTAGACGATGACTTCTTGATTTTGTGCTAACCTTAATTCAGTGATAACTCAAAATAAAATTGGGACTGTTAATTACAAGTCAACCCAAAATGGAGTAAAATTCGGTTTTGGGAGAGCAACACCCTCAGTTACGCATTGGTTTTTATTTCACATTTTTTACCGCGTAATTATTTAAAGTTTTATCACCAATAAAACCGACAAGATAATTAACCAACCTTGGTTGGTTTCATGTGTGAGTTGGTGGAACTAAGGGTTTGATTGCTTGATTGAGCCATATTTGTTGCGACACACAACCCCAAAACCATAGTCACTCCATTTCATCTCCGAAGATTCAGCCACTCACTTGTAAATCCATCCCTCTTCTTCGTTCACCTTGGGTCTCTTCCAACATCAATCTCCATCTTTATACTTAGGCTAATCTCAGCCTAAGTATAGGGGGGACCCAAGTCCCTGTGATATCTCTACTCCTCTTTTCTTGCCTTTATACTTAGGTTATTTCTAACCTAAGTTTAGGGGGGAGTCCCTCTTATCTCCCGTATATTCTTCTCTTTTTAAATGGACCTATGGACTCGTAACATCTAGTGCTATGAGGACATAGCAAAGTTTAAGGATAGGGGGGTATACCGTACATACTAGTTACTTACTTTAGCTAAAATCTGAAAATTTTGAAAAATTAAAAACTTTTTGGCTAAGGTAAAATTCGTTGGACTAAGAGAACTCAAAAGATTTCACGGCTTTTCTAACTATGTTACACTATTTTGATAAAAATATTTTCGAAAATGATTTGAAAGAAAATGAGTTTTTTTCTTGTTTTGAAAATCTTTTTGAAAAATGTTTTGAAAATCCTTTGTGTGACATGGTTTTGAAATTCTTTTATCAAGAAAAGTTGAGTCTAACCTGTGTTTTAACTCTAAAAACTAAAACTCATAAAAATGAAAAAAAAATGTTTTTGAATGAAGAAGTTGGATTAAACCTCTACTCTTTCACTTTCACCCAGGATCTGAATTGTTCAAGGAGACTTAGCTTTTAGAGGTCTTTGAGATTTGCGGTTAACCAGCCTTAACCATCAGGGTCTTAGACTTAATCATCCACATTCCCCTAGGTCTCTAGATTTGCATGCTATATTCCATGCTTAGTCTCAGACAAAAGAGAATATGATCAGCACATCACATGCACGACTGCGGTTTTGATTGAGATGAGTTGATTTTTCACCTGAGGGATTGGGATGAGGAAGTTCAAGTTTGGATTTGATCTAATGATGTTCGAGGATGGGATAAAATCTTTGGAGGCTTCAGGAAACCTGAGTGTCAGCAATATTAGCCAGTATGAGAACTTGATTCTTATACTAATCTCTTGACATTGACCTAAGTGCCTGGGTGTGATATAAATAAAAAATTGTTGATCTGTGTGCGCCAACTCTTGGTAAAAGCAGTGGAGCTAGCCAAAAATTATACAAGTCAATGAAATTTCAAAGAAAAGCTCTCATTCCACAAAGTCAAATATAAAAGAGCTTCCACCAAAGGCGAGCGCTCCCAACCATTTCAAAAGTGTCCACTTGGACCACCGCTATTAGGACTAGGAGTCGGGCTTGCACCAAAAAAGGGCTCTGCATCGTAAATGCTACAAGTCTGGGTGTAGAAGGTATAATAGATACTCAAAAAAAAGACACACCCCGGTGTACTCCCAGGAAAACAAGTGCAGACGGCTCCAACTTCTCTTGACGGACGCACTGATCAACACCAAAAAATGTGTTGCGTAAAAGGCACTAGAGAGAATCCTTGTTCCAATGAGAGGGAGAGAAGAATGACACAATCCCATGCCCTCCATTTCTGGCCTGCCATCTACATTTTCTAAGTCTGACAAACTAAAGAGAAGGTGGACTGAATGCAAGACTTGATTTATTCCCTAGTGCTGAGGATTGGGTCCTTAGGAGATTTTCTCGGACCAAGATTTTGGGTGAAGACTTGACTCTACTCTCAGAATTGCAGTCAACACTAAACTCATATCCTTTAGTTTATATGTACATCAGAGAGAGTCTAGAGAAGTAGAGGAATTGGAAGCCTCTTGATTAAGGCTGGGTTGAACTCTAAAATTTTGGATCTCTGAAGCCGAGTCGACTTGATCAGATTGGATCCTGTATTCACATGCACAAGGGGGTTAATCCAATTTAGTCATTCTTTTTGATGCTCGAGGACGAGCATAGTTTAAGTATAGGGGGTGATGAACCTCGGTTTCATCATCTTTATTTATGATAATTAACCCCCTTGCTTAAGGTTTTGTCAATAAATCTCTGTTATTGTCTAATAATTAACAGAGCCCTAAATAAATTAAAAACCACAAAAAAATGGCAAAACAAAAATCTGTGGTATTTTTAACCTTAAAAATACCCTCCAAAATATTTCGGGCCCTTGTTTGATCTCTTTTCGAGTTTTGGTCAACATGAAACTTGTAGATCTCATCAAGATCTACAACTTTCATGTTTTGAGTTTTCTCAAAATCGGCCAATAGGGCCCTCAAAAATAAGAAAAACCCTCCTAATAATATGATTGGGCCACGTGGCCCAATCTGGGGGCGCCACGTGGCCCGGTCCCTTTGTATCATCCGCCACCACTCCTGGCCGTTAGATCTCCCCCTGAGATCCAACGGCCCCCATCCCTCCACGCCAGCCGATAGCCTTCAACCCTTAGATCTTCCCATGCGCTTCATCCTCACCACCCATTAGCGCCGCGCTCACAGCTTGACACGTGGCGCGCTATGGGTCCTTCGATCGCGTCCTGGATCTCGCATCTTAGCCGCTCAACCCACTCGTTATCCTCAGCCGTTCGATCACCTCCCACTCTCCATCTCTACCCTCCGTTAGCGTCGCGACCACATGACGCCACGTAGCGCATCCATCCGCCACTGATCACTCCGCCCCCGATCTAATCGGGTCCGTCACTTAGCGCCTCTTTGTCAGCCGTTGGATCTCAAGATCCAACGACCGACAGTCATCGTCAACCTCCGATTCTCGTCCTCTCTCCCACGATCCAGCACTTGCACACCTCGCCCCCTTCCCATTTTCTCCACCACCTCCGACTACCTCACCCTTCGCCAACCGTCCCATGGTCCTCCCCAGTCATCCACGACCCTCGCGCACTCCTCCACTACCACTGAATCGCTTCTAGTCAACCCATAACTGCTTCAAAACCCACGTCTTCCATCATCAGCTCCGCCACCTTCCCCTTCAAATATCGCGCTTCCTCCGTCAGTCCAACCCGTCCATCTTTACGCGGGGAGGGGCCCAGCCCTCCTCCGCCTCTCTGTGACAGAGAGGGGCGAGAGGATTGAGCGAGAACGACCCATCTCCTCCGGTGAGACCCTCCGCCGTGAGCGGCGGAGCTGCGGTGCCCTCGGCCCGCTTGAGCTGCACGGACCGGCTGGTCGTGTCCAGCGAAGACCCGGGGCTCGATTAGAGCCCCAGCCCAAGCCATCCGACCACCCCCCAGATCAGGTAAGCTTCTCTCTCTCTTCTTTGATTTTTCTTAATTTCGTTGCTTTATTCTAGGCTCCCCCAGTAGATATCGCCTTCCATTAACACCTTCACGAGTTTCGCCATCGATCCCCCTTCATCGCGACACCCTCCGCTCGCCGTCTTCTTCTTCTTTCATACCTCGTCGTCTCCGACCCATCTCCTCCGCTCTCGCAGCGGAGGAGCTCCGAGCTCTCCGCTCCTTTCGCCCCACTGAGCTCTCACTCCACCTCACTCCATGCAAGCACGCACGTCTTCTGCTCGCTTCGGCTATGTATCATAACGCTGCAGGTCTTCATGGGCATCAATGGCCGGAGGCCCGTCGGAGAAGACTTCATCGACTTCGCCATGCCCATCCGAGCTCCGACGAGTGTCGCCAGTTGCTTCTGGACCTTCCCCGAGCTCCGGGCTTCCTCAACGATCAATTAGAGAGCTTTGGGAAGGTCCACCGTGGCCGAGAGTGGCAGGCGGAGGAGGAGCTCCTTCGCCGGAGCTCTGAACCTGCCGCCCGTCTTCGGCCGAGGGAGAAGAGTAGCCACCGTTGGATGGTCCACCCCCGGTGACCATCCAACGGTCCTGAGGAGGCCACGCCATCAGCATCAGCAGCGGTTGGATCTTTTCGATCCGACAATCTTCGTGCAGCCACGTCGCCCGTCAACGCCATTACCAGTAGCCCTTGGATCCTCACGATCCAATGGCCGTCATCCGGCCACGTGGCAGCTTTTGAGCCTGCATCGAGCCTCCCGTCCGAGCCTCCAGGCTTGGCTACAACGTTCCTCCTCCGAACCTTCCCCGAGCCTGCAGCGGATCCGAACCTAAGTCCAAGCCAAGCCGAAGCTACGCCGAGCCTCTGCCAAACCTGACTCCGAGCCTGAGACAGCACATGCCTGGCACGTGCCTCTTGGGCGAATTGCAGAGACGCCCTCGGACTTCTCCAGATTTGCAGAATGGTCCCCGCGCGTATGGAATCTTTACAGGGAAGGCCTCAGATCTTATTTTATTTACTTTTTAGTCCTTTCCAGGGACCTTTCTGTAGTTATCATTTCATGTTTTCTTTCAGTTATGCCATAAATCCAAATGAGGCGATCGAAGATTTATTTTTTTTACTTGGCAAGAAACCAAGGTCGAACTCAGGGACACGAGCCTCTCTCGTATTAATCGGATTTAAGTGAATGTAATTAGGTGTTGAGTTAAAATCATATAGGTCAAAACATGCATAGACACAACACATGACGATACAATGCATTAAACTAGACATGTATTTTTATCAGATTTTATCATGCAAATAAATGACATGAAATGCAATGAAAATGTAGTGGAAATATGCCCTAGGTTAATAATGATGAGCAAAATTAAATATGAGTCAATTTCAGATTTGTTTAAAATTTCAAGCTCGATCGATAATGTTAACAAGGCATAAGTTACTACTAAGGGACACATAGCAAATAAAATGATACATAAAAATTCAAGTGTCCAAAATACGAAACTTAATATGCCATCAAGAAGTACATCAAACAAGCTTTCAAATGAGACTGAAATCAACTGAAACGGAAACATGATGCTCAAGATATGCATAAAGAAAGACAAGGGCATAACTGAAAGAAAACATGAAATGATAACTACAGAAAGGTCCCTGGAAAGGACTAAAAAGTAAATAAAATAAGATCTGAGGCCTTCCCTGTAAAGATTCCATACGCGCGGGGACCATTCTGCAAATCTGGAGAAGTCCGAGGGCGTCTCTGCAATTCGCCCAAGAGGCACGTGCCAGGCACGTGCTGTCTCAGGCTCGGAGTCAGGTTTGGCAGAGGCTCGGCGTAGCTTCGGCTTGGCTTGGACTTAGGTTCGGATCCGCTGCAGGCTCGGGGAAGGTTCGGAGGAGGAACGTTGTAGCCAAGCCTGGAGGCTCGGACGGGAGGCTCGGTGCAGGCTCAAAAGCTGCCACGTGGCCGGATGACGGCCATTGGATCGTGAGGATCCAAGGGCTACTGGTAATGGCGTTGACGGGCGACGTGGCTGCACGAAGATTGTCGGATCGAAAAGATCCAACCGCTGCTGATGCTGATGGCGTGGCCTCCTCAGGACCGTTGGATGGTCACCGGGGGTGGACCATCCAACGGTGGCTACTCTTCTCCCTCGGCCGAAGACGGGCGGCAGGTTCAGAGCTCCGGCGAAGGAGCTCCTCCTCCGCCTGCCACTCTCGGCCACGGTGGACCTTCCCAAAGCTCTCTAATTGATCGTTGAGGAAGCCCGGAGCTCGGGGAAGGTCCAGAAGCAACTGGCGACACTCGTCGGAGCTCGGATGGGCATGGCGAAGTCGATGAAGTCTTCTCCGACGGGCCTCCGGCCATTGATGCCCATGAAGACCTGCAGCGTTATGATACATAGCCGAAGCGAGCAGAAGACGTGCGTGCTTGCATGGAGTGAGGTGGAGTGAGAGCTCAGTGGGGCGAAAGGAGCGGAGAGCTCGGAGCTCCTCCGCTGCGAGAGCGGAGGAGATGGGTCGGAGACGACGAGGTATGAAAGAAGAAGAAGACGGCGAGCGGAGGGTGTCGCGATGAAGGGGGATCGATGGCGAAACTCGTGAAGGTGTTAATGGAAGGCGATATCTACTGGGGGAGCCTAGAATAAAGCAACGAAATTAAGAAAAATCAAAGAAGAGAGAGAGAAGCTTACCTGATCTGGGGGGTGGTCGGATGGCTTGGGCTGGGGCTCTAATCGAGCCCCGGGTCTTCGCTGGACACGGCCAGCCGGTCCGTGCAGCTCAAGCGGGCCGAGGGCACCGCAGCTCCGCCGCTCACGGCGGAGGGTCTCACCGGAGGAGATGGGTCGTTCTCGCTCAATCCTTTCGCCCCTCTCTGTCACAGAGAGGCGGAGGAGGGCTGGGCCCCTCCCCGCGTAAAGATGGACGGGTTGGACTGACGGAGGAAGCGCGATATTTGAAGGGGAAGGTGGCGGAGCTGATGATGGAAGACGTGGGTTTTGAAGCAGTTATGGGTTGACTGGAAGCGATTCAGTGGTAGTGGAGGAGTGCGCGAGGGTCGTGGATGACTGGGGAGGACCATGGGACGGTTGGCGAAGGGTGAGGTAGTCGGAGGTGGTGGAGAAAATGGGAAGGGGGCGAGGTGTGCAAGTGCTGGATCGTGGGAGAGAGGACGAGAATCGGAGGTTGACGATGACTGTCGGCCGTTGGATCTTGAGATCCAACGGCTGACAAAGAGGCGCTAAGTGACGGACCCGATTAGATCGGGGGCGGAGTGATCAGTGGCGGATGGATGCGCTACGTGGCGTCATGTGGTCGCGGCGCTAACGGAGGGTAGAGATGGAGAGTGGGAGGTGATCGAACGGCTGAGGATAACGAGTGGGTTGAGCGGCTAAGATGCGAGATCCAGGACGCGATCGAAGGACCCATAGCGCGCCACGTGTCAAGCTGTGAGCGCGGCGCTAATGGGTGGTGAGGATGAAGCGCAGGGGAAGATCTAAGGGTTGAAGGCTATCGGCTGGCGTGGAGGGATGGGGGCCGTTGGATCTCAGGGGGAGATCTAACGGCCAGGAGTGGTGGCGGATGATACAAAGGGACCGGGCCACGTGGCGCCCCCAGATTGGGCCACGTGGCCCAATCATATTATTAGGAGGGTTTTTCTTATTTTTGAGGGCCCTATTGGCCGATTTTGAGAAAACTCAAAACATGAAAGTTGTAGATCTTGATGAGATCTACAAGTTTCATGTTGACCAAAACTCGAAAAGAGATCAAACAAGGGCCCGAAATATTTTGGAGGGTATTTTTAAGGTTAAAAATACCACAGATTTTTGTTTTGCCATTTTTTTGTGGTTTTTAATTTATTTAGGGCTCTGTTAATTATTAGACAATAACAGAGATTTATTGACAAAACCTTAAGCAAGGGGGTTAATTATCATAAATAAAGATGATGAAACCGAGGTTCATCAGTGTGCAACACATTAGAGGATTTGATCACCTCTAACTGTGTTATATTTTTTTATTTTTTTCACAGCACTATTGGACTCACTTTGGGATGTTTATCCCAGACCAATGGTCGTGGATTTTGATGTATGCAGGTTCGAATTTTTTTTGCAGGTGCCCATTAACTTTTAGTGACCCAAGCACTGTATTAGGCACTAAATAAGGATCACACTTATCCCTATCCCCATCGTTAATCAGCCAAATATACGTAAATGGCCGGTTAATATAAATGAATAAATATTTTAAGATTATTTTATAGTCTCATTTGTAGCACTTACAAATGTATGACGTAAAATGATCTTAAAGTATTACATTTATATTAGCTTTCCTTAGTTCGGAGGTCCCAGACTAAGGGGGTCCGTAAGGATTCAAATTTACTAAAAGGTGATCCGTGTCACAATGTCTTTATTTCTTACGGAAGTTCGGTTCATAACCCCTTCCTCTTCTGTATACCAAATCAGTCATATTTATTATTGAAATAATCAATAATATGATTATTTTGATAATTAATTACGATTGATTTATGGGGTATACGGGAGAGGTGCAGGGTTATGCTGCCGAATTTTCGTTAGAAATAAAGATACTTGTGACAACGATCATCTTTTAGTAAATTTGAATCCTTATGGACGGGCTAAAGTGATAACATAATTAATACACTTCTCTTCTCATCTTCAAACTCAAAAATGTGATACTTTTAGATATCCTCAATTTCTTAGATTTGACATTTTAGATTATTTAATTCAGGTTCATAATATGACCAATAGAGAATGGATGTACAACCGTGTAGTAGATGGGCGTATAGCAAATGCTTTTCAAAGAGGTGTTCAGGAATTCATACAATTTGCTTACGCACAAGGTTCCCGTATTGTGGATTCAGATGGAACTATCTTGTGTCCGTGTAAGAAATATCGTCTAATGAAGAAGAGATCAAAAGATGAAACTCAGTTACATCTTTATAGAATGGGTTTCATGGAAGGATATCAGATTTGGTGGAGGCATGGTGAGAATTTCGAGAACATAATGAATGATGTGGAAGAAGCTGACAATATTAATCCCTTTGCAGATATGGTTATGGATGTTGCGGATCCAGAATTTAATAATACTTTGTTAGATAATGAGGAACCATATGAAGAGTCTGCAGAATTTTACGAGTTGTTGAAAAAACCGGAAGAGCCATTGTGGTTGGGTTGCAAGACATATTCAAAACTTTCTGCGGTCTTGGATCTTCTATCGATGAAGATGGAATATAATATGACCGATCGTAATTTTGATGCAATGCTGAGGATTATTAAGAAGATGTTACCAGAAGATGCAAAATTACCTGATAATTATTACAAAACAAAAAAGATAATGCGGAAGATGGGTTTAGCAGAAATTAAAATAGACTCATGCATAAATCACCATATTCTATATTACGGTGAACATCAACATTTACAACGGTGTCCTGAATGTAATGAGCCAAGATATTAGACAGCTAGTAAGAGTGGAAAAAAATATCGAGAAAGATTCTACGTTATTTCCCGCTGACTCCGACATTGAAACGACTATATTATTGTAAAGAAACGGCAAAATACATGACAAGGCACGCGGAACATAAAGTCGATGAATATATGGAGCATCCATCCAAATCTGATTGTTGGAAAGAATTGATGTCAGCTTTTCCTACATTTAATGATGAAAAGAGGAATTGCGTTATAGGTTTATGTACAGATGGGTTTAATCCTCACGGAAGAAGTAAAGATTACTCTTGTTGGCCAGTAATGACAACGCCATATAATCTACCCCCATGGTTATGTAATAAGCGACAGTTTATGTTTCTTTCGCTGTTAGTATCAGGACCTACACATCCGGGAAAGTACATTGATGTTTATTTACGTCCTCTTATCGATGAGTTGAAAATGTTATGGGTCGATGGAGTTGATACATATGATGCTAATAAGAGTCAAACATTTAACATGAAAGTAGCTCTACTTTGGACGATAAATGATTTCCCAGCATATGGAATGTTATCTGGATGGAGTACGCATGGACGTAATAGTTGTCCATATTGTATGGATAGTACTAAATTATTCCAGCTTCAACACGGTCAGAAACCATGTTTTTTTTATTGTCACAGACGATTTCTTCCAAGTAATCATCCATATCGAATACAGAAACATTCTTTCAAAAGAAATACAATTGATCTTTCAGATCCTCCACCAATTAAGACAGGAGATATGATATTATCATACTTGGAACAATTATAAAATCAGCCTTAGAAAATGGAGATAAAATAAAAAACCTTCCTGGTTTTGGTGACAGTCATAATTGGATTAAGAAGAGTATATTTTGGGAGTTACCATATTGGAGTAAGTTACTGATACGACACAACTTAGATGTTATGCATATAGAGAAAAATGTGTTCGATAACATCTTCTACACTGTAATGAATATAACCGGTCGATTAAAAGATACAGTAAAGTATCGTCGTGATTTACAACTCATATGTAATCGCCCAGAATTGCATATCAAGGAACATGATAGTGGAAGGGTTGAAGTTCCAAAAGGAAAGCATACTTTAGATAGAAATCAAGTTAAACTTGTTTGTGAATGAACAAGTAAATTGAAGTTTCCAGACGGATATGCGTCAAATTTTCCAATTTGGTCGATCTGAAGAAGTTTACATTTAAGGGAATGAAGAGTCATGACTGCCATGTTTTTATGGAAAGATTAATACCGTTAGTGTTCAGAGGATTGTTACCAAAAAATATTATCGATACTCTTTCAGATGTAAGCAGATTTTTCCAGGTGTTATGCTCGTCACGCATACACCGCATGGAGATGGATTATCTTCAAAAAAATATTCCTGTGATTATGTGTAACCTGGAGAAGATATTTCCGCCGTCATTTTTTGATTCGATGGAGCATCTGATGATTCATATTCCATGGGAAGCAAAAGTTGGTGGACCGGTAAAATATCGTTGGATGTATCCGTTTGAAAGGTAAATAAATGTATTAGAATGTCATTCCTTCTTTACTATTTGGACTAAATGTTTAACCTATTTTCTTATAGGTTTATGTTCTTTCTTAAAAGAAAGGTCTGAAACAAAAGTAAAGTTGAAGGATCTATAAGTTCATATATATATGAGGAAGTCGCAACATTCTGCGCAAGATATCTTCCAGAAGATGTGGAGACTATCCACAATAGATGCGGGAGGAATGAGACAATTTCTTCCGATGAAGAACCTTGTATCAGTATCTTTCGGCCATCCACTCATCTAATAGGCAAAGCAACTGAACGTTTCTTATCGAAACAAGAGAAGGATGCTGCAGAGTTATACGTATTAGACAATTGCGAGGAAATAACACCATATGTTCAGTAAGTATTTGAATTGCTTTATGTATATATTCATTACAAGTAATGAATATTTTTCTCTTATAAATTGTAGGGAATTTAGACAGAAAATTATGGAGGAAAATCCTATCTATTCAGATGATGAAGTTTTGAGCACTTATAGAAATCAATTTCCAGCATGGTTTAAAGACCGATCAAAACAGTTGGACGGTGGTGATTTCTATTCTCATATTCTAAAATATTTTGGAGAAGGACCTGTTTATAAGGTTCGATCGTACAACTCATGTTACAGTAATGGGTATCGTTTTCATACTTTAAATTCCGGTAAATATTTGACAACTCAAAATCATGGAGTGATGGTTCGCGGATCTTGTTATGAGGAAGATCATCTGAATTATTACGGAATTTTAAAGGAGATTATAGAAGTGGAATATAGTATACCAGGCTTGAATAAAGTAGTTCTTTTCTTGTGTGATTGGTATGAACCCAATGGAGGTGTAGTACTTGATAAAAGAAATAACATTGTCGACGTGGTGCAAAGGAAATTTATACGCAGATTTGAACCATTCGTCTTAGCATCTCAAGCGGATCAAGTATGTTATCTCCCACAAATATCAAAGAAGAGAAAGGGCATTGAAACAGTAACTGTTGTGAAGATAAATTCTCGAAGTTATATCTCCAATGATTCCAGTAATCAGGAAGATGACATAGATGAAGCATTTACACCAACAAATGAAAGAATAGACTTAACAGAAGAAGTCCCAGTTATCGAATCGATTCGATTGGCTGATAATGAAGTTTTGTGTGTTGACTTACAAGATGATGCTGACTCCAGTAATGATTTCTCGGAAAACTCAGAAAATGAAGAAATATCATTTAATCCCACCGAAATAAGTAATGAAGATTAGTTGTAAGTTTTATTATACAATTATAATTGAATTAACTAAAATCTTAAATAATAACTATGTAATGCATCATTATTACAGTCATGGCAGGTTTTGGATGTGGCGGGTCGCATGGATCACATAGATCCAATCGTCCTTCTTCCTCAGACACACCTTCTTCCAGTAGGCAGCCCACCCCGGATGTTGCTCTTGATTAACAGTCCGACGAGGTTCGCCGGGTGATAGCTTACTACGAGTCTCTTGGTTATCCTCCGCCACCCTTTTACGTAGGAGGCTATGGAGAGCCATCTACCTCAGCAGCCCCTACAGGATTCCCAGTCCAGGTCCCCATACCAGCCCGGACATCGATGGGTTCTTACTCTCCTTCTTCTGGACGGCCGAGCACATCCGTGCCTTTACCCACTGTAGTTGGACAGACGTCGGCGTCCCACCCTTTGTTGGATGCTACGGCTGATGGGAGGTAAAAATTTTATAGATTTTATCTTTAAATATTTTCCAAATTTTTATAAATTGTATGGAAGTTAAATTTTCTAGTAAATGCAGGGATTTTTTGAACAGCAACAGGGTGGCAAAGGAGATAACCAACATAATAAAGACACACTTGACTTCCATGCAATTTAGGTGGTGTCACATCCCTGCTGCAGAGCAGGAGAGACTTTTTGACATGTTTCTGTTAAGAAATGTTTCTTAGAAGTGATACAGAATTTTTTGATCAAGTTTTTTGTATCTTAAAAATTGTTATTATTTTTCAGAGTAGGTTTCGCCTTGGCACTGGTCTGGGGAAGGAGGTTTATCGTAGAGCCTTCATTCGTTTGGCAGAAAAGAGAATGAGCGATACATTTTTCAAGGCAAGGAGAGACTCGCATGCGAAGACGGGATGCGAGGAGATGAATTTTGAGGAGATGAAGAGGTTCCCGCCGTCATGGTGTACGGAGGATAGGTATTATACTTGTCAAATAATTTATATTACACTTTTTAAAATAATCAATTATCATAACGTAATCCTTGCAGATGGGTCGATTTCTGTGATGCATTCGTTGCGGATGATGAGTTTGGAAGAAGATCTACGGCGGGAAAGACAAACCACCAAAAACAAAGGATCAAGTCGACCAGTGGATCTAAAAGCCACAATCAGATTAGAGCGGAGATGGTATTACGATTTAAAATTATTTTTTGGAGATCTACTTTAATATAATGCAATGTTTTAATAGATCTTAAAAAAATTTTCAGGCTGCTAGGTTGGAAAGGGAACCATCTTTTCAGGAGTGGTGGTCGAGGTCCCACATGAGTGGGAGAGAAGAAGAGTCGCAATGGTCCACTCCTGAAGCAGGACAATTGTTGGTAAGTCTATCAATTTATTTACAATTAATTGATATATTATAACTTATTTATATATATTGTAAACTTTGTATTTCAGGATCGTTATCTGGCACTATCTGCAGATAAATGGGGTGTCGATCCAACTGGAGAGCAACCACCATTTGATAAAACGATCTGGAAGCAGGTATATATGGATAAATATTATCTTACTATATTCATTTCTAATATATACTTTTATATTAAAAATTAAAAAACTTATAAGGTGTTGGAGGAGAGGGACGTTGTGGCGAATAGGAAGCAGACGCTTGGTGGTCTTCCTCCATATTATGTGGAGGAACATCGTCACTCCTATTCTGCATACTCTCAGCCGTCGTACACGCAACCACATCCGTCCCAATCAACAGTTCCAATGGAGTCGCAGATGGCGATGATGGTGGAGCAGATGGCGAAGCTCCGAGAGGAGTTCACGGCGTACATGTAAGTATTCTTCTTATAGAATGAGTAATACAATTAAATTTCTATATCTACAAAATGCATGTAATAGATAAATATCTTCCATATATAATATAGGTCGCAAGGGCGTGCATCTCAACCTGAAGAGATTGAATCTGATAACGAAGAGGAGGAGGAGAACGACCCTGAAGAAGAGGCACGCATGTATGCGAGGTTCAAAGAAAAGGAGAAAGAAAAAAAGAAATCAAAGCAGGGTTTAGTGTCCAAATTTTTTAGACCAAAGAAGAAGTAAATTTTTGGTGGTTTGTACCTGTATTTTCTTTTAAACTTTTAGAACATCTTTTAATTTATATGAACTTTGTTGGCGTTGACTTGTTTGTAATATTTAGATATTAAATTAGATTGTTTATTTCTGAATTCATGTATATTGCGTTCCTTTAAATTCTTAGTGCTAGTTATCTTACTCTACGAACTGCTATAATATATATATCCTTAGGAAGATACCTGCAGTGGTTTATTGGCAGGGTATACAGGTTCGACGGGATGTCAAAACCCTGTCGAACCTGTATATTTTTTTCCTGGAAATCACTTTGGGCGAGCACATGTGCTCGCCTGGTGCTCCGTGTGTAATCGCAAATTATAGAGATGGCGATCACACCGGTGAGCACATATGTGCCCGCCATGGGGAGGGCGAGCACATAGCGTCCCATGGTGCTCGCCCACCAGCCGTGGCGACTCTCAGATCAGCGAGCACGCCCTTAATGAGCACATGTGCTCGCCCACTCGTCGGGCGTGCACCTGGCGTGCACTAGGCGTGCACATAACGAGCTCTTATGTGCACGCCAATCCTGCCTTTTTTTGTAGTGCATGTAGACCCTCAAATAACTCGGTCTCATAAATTTAATGACTTCAATGTCAACACTGATGGATCTTCCAATTGCGTGAGCTAAAGATTTTATAACACTAGGGATTAGAAGATGAATATTGGGGCCAGGAAGCCCAATCAAAATTGGAATGTTGGTTGTTCACGAATTTGGTCTAATGAATGGGTGACCATGGAATAGTGGTAATCATTCATTCAAAAATTTGAAATCACCCAAGGCATAAGCATGCACAAAATCCTTCTCCTCCACAAAGAGGATCAAAACATGTCTTGAATCCAAAGCATCTAAGTTTGATTCAGTCACTGGCTTCAGCCTTTCTGTTAAGAAGTGAACTGGCTTTCCTACAGTCATTCATTGTGGGCCAGGTTTCTGCCTTAGAAAATCCACAGGAGCTCTGGGTTTACCCACAAATACCAAAATGGATCATTAATAAACTTTCCAAAAAATAAGCACGCTATAAAATTCCAACATATAGTATGATTTAGAGAGAAAAAAAAGAAAGATTAAGTTCTAACACAAATTGGTAAGTTTTTTTAAGATGGGCCCTCATTTACATTAATAATGATCCATTTGAACAAATGAGCTAAATTCACTATATAAAAATGATTTACACAAAGAGGACATGAAAATAATGATCTTCCCTTGTAAAGTTTACAATGACTATTTTACAATTCAAATTAGATGTATTCCAATCCTTATAATATTCAATATAAACACAAATTAAAGAAAAAGAAAGGGGGGAAAATGGCAAAACTTAACTGGGGGAAACCAAATCCAATTGTCTAGATCCCAAATTTTTCTTCAGTCCCTTCATAATGATGATCTTCCTTAGCTTCTCAATCTCATCCCACATTTCCACCTAGGGATACAAATTTGACGACAACAAATCCGTTTCCCACAATTAAGTTGGGTTGGCTACATGGATTTTTTGCCTTCATTTAGATCTGTCGTGGGTCAATCTCGGTATTATATACAAAAAAACTAAGATCTTATAGTCTCATTCCAACACTTCTTGGGTCATCCTCACCCTCTCTTAGCCGACTCAATATCTCAGAACTCGCATCTCCTAACCAGTGCATCAGCTGACCTCTTTTGCAAATGGTCAAACCACCTTAAGCGATTTTCTCGCATCGTATCCTCGATCGGAACTACACCAACGTTCCTTCTGATTGCATCATTCTGAATCCGATCTTTACGTGTCTATGTGTGTGTGTGTCCACACATTTACCTTAGTATTTTCATTTTTATTACTAGCATTCTCTACACATATCTCTGGTTCACATGCCAACATTCAGATCCATAGAGCATAGCAGATCTTACAGCTACTTTGTAGAACTTTTCTTTGATTTTTAAAGAAATTTTATTATCACAGAAAATAGCAAAGGCTCATCTCCACTTTAGCTAGCATGCATTTTTTCTATTAGTAACATCTCCATCAATTTCTCCATCATGTTGCAAAATAGATTTCAAGTATCTAAAAGAATCTCTCTTTCGAGTGTTATCGTCACCAATATTTACCTCGATTCCTTCATCATTGTTTCCATCAAAAGTGCACTCCATATATTCTGTTTGAGACCTATTTATACGAAATCCTTTAGTTTCTAATGCATGCCTCTAGACCTTAAGCTTCCTATTTACTTTATTTCTAATCTCATCAATCAACGCAATATCATCAGCAAATAACATACATCAAGGTATCTCATTCTGAATATGACTTGTCAACTCTTCCATAATCAAAATCAAAAGAAATGGACTCAAAGTTGAACCTTGATGTAAACCAAAATTGATGTCAAAATAGTCAGTCTTCCCATAATAGATCCTTACACAAGATAAAGCCATGTTATACATGCCCTTTATGAGGTTAATGTATAGGATATGTACTTGTCTCTTCTCCAAAACTCTCCACAATATCATATGGAGGTTCTTCCTTTTAGCTTTATAAATCTCCATTGTTCTCCTTGTCAAATGGATGTTTTCAATAGTTGAGCGACCTGACAAGAATCCGAATTGGTTTTCTTTTACTTTGGAAACTTGCCTCAACCCTCTTTCGAACACACGTTCCTAAATTTTCATAGTGTGACTCATCAGCTTGATACCTCTGTAATTTAAACAATTTTGAATGTCCCCTTTTTTTCTTATAAAGAGGCACCACGATACCTTTCCTCCAATCCTCACGCATTTCTTGCTTCGTCAAATAACGTTGAATAAATTTGTAAGCTAAGTCAAACCACGCTCGCTAAAACTCTCTATACTTCTATAGGAATGTCATCCGGTCCTACATCTTTCCCAAGTCTCATAACCTTCAAAGCCTCTCTACTTCCTTTCTTTGTATTCGTCAATAGTTTACACAATTCAAGTAACTTTCACTACTAGCTAGATCACTCAATGTGATTTCTCTATCTCCTTCCCCTATGAAAAGCTTATGGAAATATTGCTTCCTTCTAGTCTCTATATCCTTCTGAATAACAAGAAATCTCCCTCATCCTTAATGCATCTCACTTGAGAAAGGTCTTTGGTCTTTCTTTCTCTTGCTTTAGCCAACATATATCCTTTTGGACATCCTTATAGTCGAGATTTTTGTACAAAACTTCATAAGCTTTTGACTTAGATTCGCGTACAGCCTTCTTTACACCCTTCGTCGTTATTTTGTAGTTTATGACAATCTCCTGTATTCTATCCTTATATATAGCTTTAAAGTATGCTCTTTTAATTTTGAGCTTCTCTTGTACCCCTCCACTCTACCACCAAGCCTCCTTTTGTCCTGGAGCTCCTCCCTTTGACTCACCTAGCATCTCTTTGGCTACCCTATGGATGCAAGATGCTACTGCCTCCCACATCTCATATGCACTTCTGATACAATCCCGAGATAAATCTTCTAAAACCTTCTTCCTAATTCTTGATTGCTTAAGTTGAAGATTCCACCGTATAATTATTGTGATATAGGAAATCCTCCTTTTCTTTAACAGCCCTCTTATTTGCACATCCATGTCTAACAAGTGATGCTTGGTTGTCAAACTCTCTCTTGGGATTATTTTGCAGCCTTTGCAACACAACCAATCTTTTTTCCTCAATGTAAAGTAATCTATTTGTGTTCTACTCGGGCCACTCTTATAAGTAAATAAATGCACCTCCCTCTTCTTGAAGAGAGTGTTTGCTATGAAAATATCATAAGCCATTCAAAAATATAAAATGACTTTTCCAGTTGAATGACATGCTTCACACTTGAATGACGAGCTGGGTGAAATTTGGGGAAGAAATGAAGCGGGAGATGATCGAAATACATGTGCCAAAGAAAAGGGCAAATCAATCCAGTGGAATGGGATGATAAACCGGCATATGGAGTTTGGATCAGTCGTTAGAGTTCACCCTGCTCACAGCCACAACCAATCACCTTTCATGTAAGAATGTCCTGAAACACAAGAGGGTTAAATATTGCTCGATAATTTAAATTCTTAGTAATCTGACTGATAGATAGTAAATTCAATTAGAAATCAGGAGTATACAACACATTTTGTAAACGCATAGATGGTGTCAAAGTGATCTTCTCCTGTCCTGTGATAGGAGAATGAGTCCCATCAGCTAAACACAATCCTTCCTGGAGGAACCTGTCGATATGTTATGAGATGATCTCTAATTCCACACAAGTTATGGGTGGCTTCAAAATAAATAATCTACTCGGATATATATGAATCAGGATACAAGGTAGAGGCATGAACACTACCTGAGGTATTGTCCCCTACTGTAGCGGCAAAGTCCGAACTGTTCTTTGAAGCAGGTGCTGGGGTACTAGATAGTGGAACAATGTCTCTCAGTCGAGACACAAGCTCGCCATATCTCTAATCTGATGTAGGTGGTGTAACTTGCTGATGATGGGTCTGCTCGGCTACATGTGCTGTGGCTAGAAAACCATGCGTAGAGTAGCATGTGTCTTCCATTTGACCAGATCTGTGACAATAGGTACATGGTGGTCCATGACCACGTCCATCTCTACCTTGTGATGCCCATCCACAGAACTGAGATGAACCGCCTCTCCCTGAGTGGTCACCATGGTAGAAGAATTTGGCACTGGAGTTGGAACATCAATCCTGCTTAACCTCTGGAAGGTCTCCTCCATGGAAGGAATGGTAGCATCGACCAGTATGTGGGAGGGTGTGGCCTTGATTTTGAGTCAAGAGAGGCCAAAAATACACCCACCATCATAGCATTCTAAAATGTCTTCATATGCTCTGGAGTCACCATGAGAGGCATGACGTTGTGAAGCTTTTCAAACATCCCGCGCAGGGTGGTATACTGTGCATGTAGTGGTCGACCATTCTACTTAATGGTGAAGATGTCATGCTGGAGTTGTAGAATTTTCATCTCATTCTTGTCTTGTGAATACGTGACAACAAGAATATTTCACATGGCTTTGGAAGTGAGCTGGTGCAGGACATTATTTGCAATATCATGTAACAAGGTACCTAACAACCAAACATGTTTATAAACTTTATTAGGCTCATGAATTGCATGGCCCACAACTCGTAATTCAACCCATACATCTTGACTATGGGCACCGAACCTCTGAAGGCGCCCGTGGTGGGGATATCAATCGTGTTCTCCGATCGAAGGAGATGAGGGTCATAGACTTTGACCGAAGAGATTTCTACACGGACATAGGGGAAGTTGGTTGCATATGTATACTTAAATCGCAACCAGCTTTCTAAAAAAATGGGTGACTATGACGCCAGGGGCCGCACGAAATGCAGTTGGGCCGCTAAGACCACAAGATGCGACTGGGTGGTAATGTCACGGTTGCAGCTAGGGCCATTGTAGCAGCGGTGCCACGAGATGGGGCGGTTGGAGCATCGGGGTCGCAGTGGGTGGGAGCGATGGTGCCGTAGGGGGTGGAAAGGGTTCTGTCCCGCTGGGGGTGGCAGGGCCACTGGTGGCGGTGCGAGAAAGCTCGAGGTGGGGGATAGGTTTAGGATTTCGGTACGAGAGCTCTGATCTAGAACCTCTGCTCTAAAACCATGTTGGAAAAATAGAGATAACTATTTTATTCATAATCCCTATGCTATATTATATAGAGAAGAGACATGGGTAAATTACATAAAGCGGACAGGAGGAAAAGAAAATAGATAAAGAAGTATTGAAATACAAAAAACAAGACATATATTTCTATAAGATATCTCTTTTTAAATTCCAAAATAATTCGACCTATTATTACAAGCACTATTTTGACGCCTAAAAATTAGCAAAAATTATAAGAAAATTCATAAAAAAGAAAAATCTTAAAAACACAAAAAAATATTTTATAATTTTTTTACTATATATAAATATATTTATAAATATATAACCTTATAAATATAACTTATATATTATTGTTTTATATTACTTATAATTATTATTAATATTTATAAATACCTACAAATATCTACAAACTCTTAAAAAATAAAAAATACTGCACTTACTTGTAATTTCTTGATTATATATATATTATATTTATATCATATATAGTAGTTATCTTATACATATTATATATATACTTACATATATACTTATTACATATTAAAAAAATTTAAAAGCACAAAAAATATATAATTTAAATATCCATAAAAATATAAAATATTAAAATTCACAAAAATTAAAAAAAATCTATAAAACCACAAAAATACATTTGTTGATTTTCTCTTTGATTGTCAATTTTTTTACCTATCCATGTTGCTCCTTTGTCACTACAGGAAAAATATCTTTTCCCAACGACAAATTCTGTGATGTATAGTGCCCAATCCGTCGCATATAGTGCCACTTGACAGCTAATTCGTCGGAAATAATCCGTCGGGAAAAACCCCGTAGGGAATACTATTTGCGACAATTTGAACGTCATGAAAATTTTGTGTCCGTCACAATACAACTATCAAAAACAATTCTACCTAGATGTTACTTGAGACAAATTATCCGTCAGGAAAAGTTGTTTCACAACGTTATAATAGCAATGATTGGCAATCTTGAAAATTATTTGTCAACAAATAATTTTTAATTTACCAAAAATATAATCATATTAGTTTTATTCTGATTGACATTTAATAAGATACATGTTAAACATGGTCATAACATCCATTTACTGATTAATTAAAGAAATCATTTCATAAAGCAAATCATAAATAAAAACCGTAATTTTTTTATAAATTTTGACATGCCCAAAAAGTCACTACATTAAACAAAATAACATCTAAAACATTACATTAATAATATAACAATGTACATATTACACGTTCCAAATTTAATCTAAACAAATTCGAGTCTTAACATGATCTAAAGTAACATCTCAAATCAACAAGAGATATGTAACTAAGATCCATCCATTTCTTTCGTTGCAAGATATGCAATTGCATCTATATTGTCGTCGTCTTCTAGCTCGAGTCCTGATACGATCTAAAGTAACATCTCAAATCAACAAGAGATGAGATATCTCCGATCCATCCATTTCTTCTGCTATAAGGCACACAATTGCATCTATATTGTCACCATCTTCAAACTCGAGTCTTGACACAATCTAAAGTAACATCTCAATTCAACAAGAGATGAAATAGCCAAGATCTATCCAATTCTTCCGTTGCAAGATATGCATTTGCATCTATATTGTCATCATCTTGATTTTGATATGTCTACTACTGTCTTCTAGGTTTTGACATCCATCCTGTCATTGAAAAAAATATAAAATTTAGTTGTATATCAATAAAAAAAATTCTATCAAACGAACACACAATTAAAAAACTAATAAATCCTTTGTTCATGTCCTCCATCGAAATAAACATGAGTAACAAGGTGTTGCATAGTTTATTAGAAATCTGGATCTTATGTCTAGTATACCATTTAAATTGTACCTCTTAATAGAACTTGATTCTAGAGTACATAAAGCGAAAAGAAGAGCACAAATTAGTAAGATGAACTGGTTTAGCGTGATTGTATTTGGATGTCTTATTCATGAAATTGAATGCTATGAACAACTCACAAGCAATGCGGACCTATCTGATATGCTTGTGACAATGCAGTGCAGTTGAGATTTTGAATGAAGTAGAAACTGGGAATTACATACATTCACAGTAATCTTTTGGTCAATATATCATCAACTAGTATTGAAATATTATGGTTTTGGAAAAAAACGAAATTGCTGCATTTAAAAAAGAATTCTTTGTTGTGACTGTAATCAGTGTTGTTTGGTCCAATTTTTTGTCACAAACTTGTTATATGTGGATGAAGAAACTTCGATAGTTAAGCTGCAATGATCATTGAAGTTCAAGCAACTTTCAATGTCATTAACATGATCATTTGGAATGAGAGAAGGCATCTCCCATGTGATATTTGTTGGCTCTATGTCACTGAAACTCTCTTGTTTGACACATGTTCCCTTCTTATTTATTTCAATATGCTAACTCCCATCAATTAGATAAGATAATCTTTCTAAGTTATTTCATTATGATTAATTACTCACGCCCATCAGCACCCCTCTCAACATCCCTATGAACTCTATGGCCTCTTCCCTCCTCCCACACACCCAATAGAGGATGACTACCTTTGCATTGAGACTGAAAGCAACCTCGAGCCTGACGCACTCGATTTCGCACAGCAGCCCTGCAACATCCCCGACAATACGCCCATTTTCCACCGTTGTAATACAACAGATGATGTTTTTAAGAACACTACAGAAACTTCTCATCTAATAGAACAAGACGATAGAATAACACTATTGAGTAGTATAAAATTCTAAATAAGGTAGCATTGTTCAAAAAAATTGCAAGCAAACACTCTCAGTATGAAAGAATTAATAAAGATGTACCTCCTCCATGTGTAAGAATATTTTGATTCTACAACTTTTGATATTGTCTTGAATTTCTTGCAACTTCATTTTGGCAAAATCTTGTACTTTTTCCAATCCCCTTAATTTTGCAAAAGCTGCATTTAAGTTGTACAAGTTAGAGTAATCTAGCTTACACATGCAAAGTTTCTCTAATGCCATGGCCATGTGTATAATCAGTCCACAAGCAACAGTCCAGAGATTGCAACTAAGGTACACATTCATCATAGAAAACTCCACTTTAAACTAAATTTGGCAAAAAAAGTACTAGGAAAGAAAGAAAATATAACATTCATAAAACCATATTTGGGAGAACACTTTTTTGATGGTCGTCAGCATTCCAACTTAGTGAGCATGGCAAAATCAATCATGATGCATCTGCATGAGAAAAATATTTAGAGTGATCAGAATAACATGTCATCTGGCTAAAGAATTAACTTAAACCAGTACAAATCAGAGGTTAAACCGAGTTACAAACTCAAACTCCACTTTCTCCATCTTGATACGACAAATAATCTACTTGGTTCATTCTCGAGCACGAATCAAAGTAACTTGTGTGGTCCTAGTGAACTACTTGAATTCCCAACTTTGACAACAAAGAGATCCAATCAAATATCAATCTTCACACTCTTTAGTATACCTATAAGCAAAATTCAAACTCACAACACATGAACAAAAAAGGAGGCTTTCATTGGCATTCAATTCCCACATCATCTGGAGCAATGTGTATCTCAAACTGAACAGAGCACTGAGACTTTCTTTCGGATTCCAACTAATCTGCATGTAGATATGTTGTGTGAAATCAAAAAATTCCAAGAAAAGCAAACATACATATGATACATAAAAAAGGAGGTTAGTTCAAGATAATAACCAACAACAGATATATTTTCGTTGGTAGACAGGATGACCTCAAGTGAGCAGTAAGAATCCCTTCTTTCCAGGGAGAAGTAGACGAGCATGAGATGGACGTCTATTGGGGAGAGCTCCTCCACCATCCTGTCGCACACGTCGGATTAATCACGGGCGTCAGGCTCGAGCTCCTCCATGGCATCCTGGAAGCCGTGGCCCGCTGCCTTGTGCATGTGCATATGGAAAAGAGGTCGTGATGGTGAGGTACGAAGAGGGGTTTGTGGTGGAAGTTGTGATTTTGGGCGGAGAGGAAGAAGAAATTTGGGGTTTCCCGCAAAGAACAGTGTGATTTTGGATGGAGAGGGAGAAGGGATTTTAGGGTTTTCCCCCAAAGAATGGCGTGAATTTGGGCGGAGGGAAATGACCCTGGAGTCAAAAAATTGGTTGCCCGCCCAGTCCTTTTCCCGACTGGCAAATTAGAAGAAAAAATTGATACTCATTCCCAACGATTAGTTCGTCAAAAAATCTTTATAAATGTGACGATTAGTTAGCTGTCATATATAACCGTCATGTATGATACATTTTCCTGTAGTGTGTGGTTCAACCCCTATACTTGCATAAAATACATACTTATTTGTATAGTATAATAAATTCCATCTCATGTCTATTCATTGTTCATTTATTCTATGGGTTGATTGTTGATTGACACGCTTGAGTTGGGGTGTTGAGAGCCGAGAGGGACGTCGATATAGCGATCGTTGGATCCGACTTATCAGACACCACAGGACCTCCAAGACCATACGTTCGACATCTTATATTTTTACGTTCATTAAAGTGCTCCGTATTTTGCTATTATTTCTTTCTTTATTGCAGGCAATTTATTCTCCCCAACCTCTAAATGTCGGTGTTCCTAATTTGGCCAGTGTTTTGGAAGAGCTACCGTGTTTGATGTTGTTGGTCTCATTATTTTTGAGGGATTTTTCCCCCCTTGGTGATTGTTACGACATATTATAAATGAACTATTCATCTACTCGAGATACAGAATGGGGCCTTCAATTATTTAGTTTTTATTTGATCTGCATATCCTATGGCTTCCTCATTAGGACTATAAAATAATGATATTTTCCATAATTACATCATAACCTATCTATATATTATCATAATAATTTCCATTATTTTAGAACTTCTACCTATGTTGTTGTTGTTATAGTTCAACGATCAAGTCATTGGATTTAACCATGAAAGCGTCACTTTCGCTTTAAACCTCGTATTTTCTTCCTTCTCAGACTTTTTTTTTCTCACGTGAAAGTAAGAAAGAGGAGGAGAAAAAAGAAGGGAGTGATAGAGGGAGGATGGGAAAGAAGGAAGAGAATAGCGAAACAAAGGGATGTTTTACTCGGATTTTCTTTTCGATGTATAATTTAGTTACTTCTCATTTATTACAATCAAACTTAGGGATTTGTCTAACAAAGTTCTGAACGATACGAATAAACAGTTGTTCTCTTATAGGCATTGCAATGTGATTAATAAATCATATATGCTAGTGTAGAATTTACTAAACTAGTTCATGATTTTCCTTATAAACTGTCGTTAAGCATTCTTGACCCATCGGAGTTAATTAGACGTGGACACCTTGTATTTCTAATGTAGCTATAGTAGATTAAAAATGTATTCAAGAATACATCCAAATCCTATGTGACCACCTTTTTTTAGAAAAAAGCCTGAAATTCATTTCATAAAAAAGGGTAGAATGCTACCAAAGGGGCGGTTACATCAGCTGGTGTACTAGAACCTAGAAAAGTACGGATATCAATCTGGATATATACATTGGTACCTGGCTCAAATCTGTCCATTTAAGGATCCAAAATTCATTCCATTTATTTTTGGATGGACTTAAGTCTTGAATTTACTATCCATGCAGGTATTAATATGGATTCGGGATTGCCTTATGGGTATTTCAACCTGAACCCACTCCAAACCCGAATATATAATAAATGTAAATATAGATATGTGTGTTGCATTTTTGCCAAACTTATCAAATCCATTTCTTATCTAATAGGTATCACGTTGTATATATAAAAATCAACACAATTTTCTCCTCTCCATCCATTTATTCATATTCAACTACCTTTTTGTATCTTCAATAAACAAAATTTATTAACCCAAAAGAGTTAAACACCTAATATATATAAACCTTTAACATTCTCTACAAATTATACATCTTTATGTACCATCATACTACATGATCTTCCTCAATTTAATCTATGTATAAAAATCTTATGTACATGTATTAATAGCTTAAAATTTATTATGTCAAATACGTGGGTGCTCATTGAGTGTATGGGTATCTATCAGGTATATGGATAGTCATTAGAAATTACCCGTTTAATAGATGGGCGGATAAGGATGGTGACTTTATAAATGGGTACATGTTTTGAAATATTGATACATGTCCCAAACCCGACTCGCTGACATCCCTAGTGATAATAAGAAGCAAGATAAGGTAGTCCACACGGGCCCATCACAACACAACCCCACGGAGAGCGCATAAAGGTTTTATAGTTCACAATTCTAAGTTAACAGCAAAAACTAAATCCTAAACAAAAGTTCAGATCAGAGGTAGCACACGGCGATCGTTATATCGATGAGAGTAAACTAGCTTCCTGCGGCATGCTAGCGGCAGTTGCAGGCGCAGACTTGTTGGACATCTTAACTCGCTTCTGCAATAGATATTTGGTAAAGAGAACGAGCTTTGGGTGAAAGGAAAATGAGGTATTTGGAATGTTATTGAATGTTATCTAACAAAAAGGTAACATCTTTATTTATACCAGAGGGTGGTTTGGAAGTACCTACATAGAGTCTCATACATTGTCCTTCGAGGTCAACCACTAAATCTATGCATGCTTGACAGTTATATGTCAATGCGATTGTGCATAGTGGTATAAGTTACGTGAGTTAAAGAAACAATGCAATCTCATCCTCGACGGAGAAATGTTAGATATTTTTAATACACTTATAGTATAGGTGCAATTCATGAAGAGGTGTTCAATTGATTCCGCGTCAGCCAAGTAGATTGGGGCAAGCATTTGCAGAGGTTTGGTTAGGAAAATTATCTTGGGTTAAGGGTTTATTTATTGGGTCAATTGCAATTCCAGCCTCAACTTGGGCTCCAATGGGTACTACTATTTGCTCCTTTTGCAGGGGTATACTTGCAATGTTTCCAACCTTTTTGAGTCCTATTCCTGGGAACCAAATCCCCAATCGGGGGTTCTAATTTCCAGAGAGCATCGGCCCCCATTCCATCCATTTTCAGAACGAAAGAGAGGGTTTGAGAAACCCTCGTTGCTGAGAGAGAAGGGAGAGGAGGCAGCCGGCCTCCCCTCCCCTTCTTCGTTGGTTGAGCAACGAGCCGACGTGCAGGAGCTAGGGCTGTGTAGGCTTGACAGGGAGCAGCCATCTTGGCGAGTTCGAGAGGAACAACTGCAAGGAGGTCATTGGGAACGACCTCAAGGAGCTGAAGCCGTCTTGGATCTCCATCCGGGAGCCCACAGGAAAGCCACCTTATCTCCTTGATTTTGATCACAATATTGGTATTGTTAGATACTTGTTGAAGAACTATCCTTGTGTGCGTGGCTTGTACCTCGATTTGTGGGCAACAAAACCGGGAAGAACATTGGCTATTTTGACCGTAGTGGATTGGTTGCCGGTCTTGCCCCATGGTTTTTCCCTTACTCACATCGAGTAAGGATTTCCACGTAAAAATCCTTGTCTCTCATGTGATTGCTTGTTGTGGTTGCTTGTGGTTTCTTGTCATTGTTGCTATTGAGTTTCTGTGTGGGGAACATATATTCTTGTTGTGTCATCTTTGCTGCATGACAGTTTTTAGGGGATACTCTTGGTTGTGCATATCCCCCAACAAGTGGTATCAGAGTACATGTTGTGCAAAATGGGTAAAGATGATGAGGGCACTATGATTAAGATCACAAGTAGCAACTGGCAGATTTGGAAGGCTAAGATGGAAGATATCTTATATTGCAAGGATCTCCACGATCTCGTGGAGGGAGAGAGCACCAAGCTAGAGAATATGTCCGCGGGCGAGTGGACAAAGTTGAACCGAAAGGCCATTGAGACTATTCGGAAGTGGCTTGACATGTCGGTCTTTCATCACATGGTTGAGGAGACGAATGCAAAGGAGCTGTGGGATAAGTTGTCCGAGCTCTATGATCAGAAGACCGCAACCAACAAGGCTTTCTTGATTAGAAAGCTTGTGAACTTGAAGTACAAAGATGGATGCAAGGTGACGGAGCACTTGAATGACTTCCAAAGCATAATCAACCAGTTGACCTCCATGGGATTGGTACTGGACGACGAGTTGCAGGCACTTCTCTTGTTGGGTTCATTGCTGGACAGTTGGGAGACTCTAATAGTCACCGTGAGCAATTCTGTGAAGGACAACAAGTCCATGGCTATGGTCAAGGGCAGTCTTATCAACGAGGAGACTAGACGTCGCTCTTCGGGAGAGGCATCTTCCTCTTCACATGTGTATGCAGTTGAGAGGAGAGGAAGATCCAGTAGCAGAGGAGCATCACATGAGAGGCAGAAATCCAGAGACAAGCCCAAGGGCAGAGGAAAGTGTCACCATTGCTAGAAGCCAGGTCATTGGAAGAGAGATTGCAGGGTTTGGAAGAGACAGCAAGCTGAAACCAAGAAGAACCAGAAAAATGAAGATGGGAATATAGTTGCAGTTGTGGCATATGAAAGTGCAGAAGAGGTGATTCTCACCATCCAGGATCAATGTTTGCATGCAGGGAGTGATTTGGAGTGGGTCGTTGACACGACCGCCTGATGATCGAAAAATCCAACACTCTCAATTCGGGCTAGGTAAAAATAATCACACTCGGGTTGTTACGACCCGAATCGAGAGGAATCATTCAATCAAGAAAAATATAAGAACCACCAAGCAAGCAAATAAAACAATGAAATCAAGAGCGGTCCTTGCTATTTTTATTAACCTGGTATAACGACCAGGGTCGAACTCAAGGAGCACAGGATGGACTTGCAGCATAAGAAGTAGTCATAGTCGAAAAATAAGGGGCAAAATGTTTTTGGTGGATTTTTATATTTTTTAAATTTTTATGTTTTTGATTTTATAAGAAAAAGTGAAAACAAGCTAGTTCAACAATTACTAAAAACACTCAAAAATATATATAAAATTACAATAAAAATATTTTTATGTTTTTTAGGTTTTTAAGTGTTTTTGATGAATTTTTCAGAATTTTTCAATTTTTATTTGATTTTATAAAAATCGAGAAAAGGGGAAAATGTGGGCTACTAGACAGCCATACTTGAAAGATCAATTAAAAATATAAATTGATCTATAAAAGTCTGGACGCAATTTTTATGAAAAATAGATATAAAAATCTAAACTACAGAAAAAGAGTTTGTATTTTTTGGATTTTATAGAATTTTTTAGAATTTTTATAAGGTTTTTAGGTTTTTACAATTTTTAAGGTTTTTATAAATCCGAATAACCTCAAAAATGGATAGCAGTGAAAATACATTAAAACTAACTATTCCAATTTTTTTTTAGAATTTTTAAAGAGGTTTTTGTATTTTGCTTTGATTTTCTTTTTCAAACAGTAACAAAAATGTGTATTTTTGATTTTTTAAAATTAGTAAAAAGCCTAAAAAATGTATCAAATTTAAGGAAATTTTTACACAGTGGAAGGAGCCACGTGTCCAATTCATCTAATTTGAATTTAATTTGATATTTTATTCAATAAAAAACAAGGCACACAGCTCACAGGGACCTAAATGTAAGAAAACATAGTTTTAGGGACCAAACAGTAACAAATCAAGAAAGTCCAGGGGCCCCTATGTATAAAGTCCACAAAATCACGTGCAAGGCACGTGAATTAGACACGGAGGGGCATAAGTGTCATTCCTATTTATAAAAGATCAATCAATAACACTCAGGAAATACATGATAAAAAGTGCAAATAACCCAAAATCTCACGTGTCGATGCATGTGGCTCATATAAACAAGGACTAAAATGTAAATAAAATAAACATGAGGTCCACACTGCAAATTACCCAAATTAAAAACAACTACCTAAAATATTTACAAGACTACTGAAATATAAAAACGAAGGAGGGCCTAAGTGCAAATTACCCTTTTATTTCAGATCCAACGGCCAAGGGACTTCACTTATGATCGGACGGTGGAGAAATGGCGATACCCCTTCAGCGATGGACGACTGATACTCGATCCTCAGATGGATCCAACGGACGAGCACCTCGGGTGATGGACGGTTGAGATCAGAACTGGCAGAGATGCTCGATAGGACGGTGGAGACCACTCCTGGAAGAACCATGAAGAACTCGCCACCGACGAGCTTCGCTTGATCGATACGGGCTGCTGGATGGTCCTCTGAAGCTGCTACGTTAGGCGAAATGAAGCTGAAGATGGTTCGCAGCTGCTGGTGGTCTCTGATGAGGCTGGGAAGTCCTGGATGACTCCGACCATGTCAATGACTTGGGGCTCCTGTTCGTCAACAGTTGACCTCCAGATGAGGTCCGTTCGCATCTAAACCTGCACAGGAAGACAGCTGGGTCGAGGGCAAAATGCCTCGACCCGGTTAAGGGCGAGTAGGTGCATGGGTGAGGCGTGGCGACATCTCCGGCGAGGCGACGACGGAGGCGAGCGAATGCCCGGTTCCGGGGAGAACAGGGTGGATGAAAGGGTGGAGAAGGTGAAGCCCAGTCTGATGGAAGTGTAGAGGCGGTCGGATGGGCAAATGGGTAGTCGGAGATGGCGGGCGACGGTGGCGAAGCTAACTGAACAGCTAAGAGATATCTAAGCTACCTGGCGGAGGAAGGCATCTATGCTAGAGGTCAGGGACCTCTGGGGGTCATTGCCTTGATGGGTCGACAGCCCAGAGGCTCGAGCGCACCTCGCGGCGGCGCATGGCGATGAGAATCGTCGGATCAGTGGTTCCCGGCTTCCCGTGCCTCGCTTCGACCCTCTCTCGCACGGCTGTCACTTAGGCGAGGGAGAGGAGCTCACTGGTGACGAGGGGGAAGGCCAAAGATAGTCGGGAATGTGCAGTGGAGGTGCGGTCTTATACTGCTAGGGTCCGGTAAGAATGGGTTGGGCATGCAAATCGGAGCTCGGATCCCTAGGAAGAACCATCGGGCGTGGATCAGGAATGGATCTAGTATAATCAGTGCCCGGGGTTTGAGTGGATGGTGCTCGGATCATGCTGGGAAAATTAGACGAAATTGGGTCGGGAGCACAGATCCGAGTCTGGTGGTCCTGAGGGGAGAGTTGACCAGGGGTCAACAATCCTCCGTGGACCAATGGGAAAAATCTGTACTTTTATTATTTGTAAATTCAATTAAAATTAGTAAATGATTTTATTTCGAAAAAGTTTAAACATAAAAAATGTTTATTATTTTTCAAGTTATTTTTTTATAATTTTTATTTATTTTTTTGAAAAATAAATAACGTATTTACATTATATTATTATATGTAGGTATATATACATATGTATTTTTTTATTTTTATTTTTAATTGTTTATTTTTTTACAATTATTCCATTTTTATATTTTATTTATTTACAACATAAAATTTGGAATAATAAGGTATTTTTATTTTATTTTTATGATGTATTTACATGGGTTGAATAAATAGGTTTATATACATATGTACATGGTATATCTACAAGGTAGGGAATGATTTTTATTTTTGTTTTTATTTTTCTGATTTTCATTTTATTTATTTACACCATAAAATATGGAGTATAAAAATATAATTTTTATTGGATTTATTAATTATTTACAAGGATAAAATAAATAGGAATTTTATTGTATATACATGGTCTATGTACACTGATGAGAGAGACTTTTATTAATTTTTATTTAATTTTTCCCATTTTTATATTTTGGTTTTATTTTTACAAATATGTACAAAATATGAGAAATAATTTTAATTTTTATTTTAAGGAAATAAATTTATTTAAATACGTGGGAGTATGTACATGTATGATTGACCTTATCTCTCTCTACTTGGATTCTTTTGCGGTCAGGCCCATACTGAGCCCTCCCTTAGGATTAGGTCACTCAATATTTATTCTAAATATTTCCCTCTTTTTCTTGTGTCTCTTCATTCCTTTATTTTTACTCAAAAACATGCTAATTATGCATATTTACAAGATGCATGTGTTTTGGCAATTTATGATATTTACACATATTTACAGGGTATTTGGCTAAGGTTTCTAGCTAAAATAAAGGAATAAAGAGTGATGATTGGAGATTCATCGCCGCCTCCTATCACGTGACTCCACACATGGAGTTCTTCACCACCTACACCAGTGGTGACTATGGGAGAGTCTTGATGGGTAATAAAAGTTACTCTAAGATCATTGGCATGAGCACCATCTTGATTTAGACGGATGTTGTGTGCTCAATGACACTTCAAAATGTGAGCCATGTTCCTGATGTGCGGCTTGGCCTTATATCTGGCTCACAGCTAGATAGTGAAGGCTACCATCTGAAGTTCGGTGACAGCACGTGCAAGATAAGCAAGGGTTCTCTCATCATCGCGAAAGGTAAGTTGTGTTATACACTTTACATGACTAGAGTGAAGGTCATGGATGGCAGTTTACATGCTAGTGAGACAGATAATTCATATTTGTGGCACCGTCGACTTGGCCACATGAGCCAAAAGGGCTTGCAGCTTCTGAGCAAGAGAGAGTTGATCCCCTAGCACAATGACATCACTTTGTCTCCTTGTGATGCATGTGAGGTTGGTAAGAGCAGGAGTGCACCATACAGAGCCAGATCCAAGGTGAAAGGAGACCTTCTACGATTGGTTCATTCTGATATTTATGGTCCCATGGACACAGCCTCTTTGGGAGGCAACATGTATTTTGTCACCTTCATTGATGATGCATCTAGGAAGGTGTGGGTGTATATGCTGAGATCGAAGGATCAGGTATTTGATTGCTTCAAGAAGATTCATACCATGGTTGAGCGTGAGATAGGAAAATTTTTGAAGTGTCTACGCACAGACAATGGGGGAGAGTACACCTCCCATAGCTTTCAGGGCTATTGTGCAGAGCACGGCATCAGGCATGAGAGGACAGAGCCAGGTACACCCCAGCACAATGGTCTAGCTGAGAGGATGAACAGGACCATTGTTGAGAGAGTTCGCTGCATGCTGAAGACAGTGAAGTTGCCCAAGACTTTTTGGGTTGAGGCGGTTCGCACCGCATGTTACTTGATCAACAGATATCCATCAATTCCTTTGGGTTTTCAGATTCCAGAGCGTGTTTGGACGGAGAAAGATCCTTCATATGCTCATTTGAGGGTATTTGGATGCAAGGCTTATGCATTGGTACCCAAGGAGCAGCGGAAGAAGTTGGATGACAAGGCAGTGCCTTGTATTTTTCTTGGCTATGGAGAGCAGGAATTCAGATACCATCTTTGGGATCCAAGAAAGAAGACTGTTACCAGGCACAGGGATGTGATCTTTTATGAGAACCAGACATTGACTGAGGACACCACTGAGAGTAGTGATGCAGATGAGTTTTCCCTTGATGATGATAGTGATGAGGACACAGAGCCCTCTCCAGTATAGGGTACATGTGGAGAGGATGGGCAACTAGAGCAGCACGAGCCAGATGCAGACCCCGTTGATGTAGGTCCAGGGGATTTGGGGCAGGGGGAGCAGCCACATCCACATGCAGATGCAGCAGAGCCTCGGGTCAGGAGATCTGAGAGGGTACGCCAGCCATCATCCCATTACCCCACTTCCAGGTATGTGATGCTCACAGATGTAGGTGAGCCATACACCTTTGAGGAGGTACATATGCATAAGGACAAGGATTATTGGCGCAATGCAATGAATGAAGAGATGTTATCTCTCAAGAAAAACAACACTTATGATCTTGTTGAGCTTCCTAAAGGAAAGAGGGTCTTGAAGAACAAATAGGTCTACAAGCTGAAATCAGATGACAGCGACAAGCAGGTCAAGTACAAGGCCAGATTGATAGTGAAAGGATTCAGCCAGAAGGAAGGAGTGGACTATGATGAGATCTTCTCCCCAGTGGTGAAGATGAATGCAGTGAGAATGGTGTTAGGACTTGTTGCTAGCATGGACCTTGAGCTGGAGCAGATGGATGTGAAGACGGCATTTCTTTACGGTGATTTGAAAGAAGAGATCTACATGGAGCAACCACAGGGTTTTCAAGAGAAAAGTAAAGAGCACATGGTTTGCAGGTTGAAAAAGAGTCTTTATGACTTGAAGCAAGTCCCGAGACAGTGATACTTGAAGTTTGATGCTTTCATGTCAAAGCAAGGCTTCAAGAGGACAACAGCCGATCCATGTGTATATGTTCATCGTCTTCCCAATGACATGTTCATCATTCTTTTGATCTACGTGGATGACATACTGATTGTAGGTCATGATTCCAACCTCATTGCAAAACTCAAGAGGGAACTCTCTAAAGAGTTTGAGATGAAAGACTTGGACAAGGCAAGTCACATCCTTGGGATGCAGATTACAAGGGACAGGAAGAAGCATGTTGTGGTTGTCACAAGAAAGCTACGTTGAACGTGTGTTGGAGCGGGTTCAACATGAAGAATGCAAAGTCTATCGGTACGCCCTTAGCCTCTCATTTCAAGCTAACCAAAGAGTCATGTCCTACTTCTGAGGAGAAAGCAGAGATGTCCAAGATCCCATATCAGTCAGCAGTTGGGAGCTCATGTACGCAATGGTTTTCACTAGACCTGACATAGCCGATGTAGTGGGCGTGGTGAGTAGATTTATGTCCAATCCGAGGAAGGACCATTGGGAGGCCGTGAAATGGATCTTGAGATACTTGAGAGATACCTCAAGTATGTGTCTTGTGTTTGGGAGGTCAGATCCCAAACTATGTGACTACACTGATGCAGATATGGCAGGAGACATGGACCGGAGAAAGTCCGCTTCTGGTTACATTTTCACATTTGCAGGGGGAGCCATATCATGGCAATCCAAGCTATAGAAATGTGTTGCTCTCTCGACGACAGAGGCAGAATACATAGCAGCAGCAGAGGCTGAGAAAGAAGTGTTGTTGGGCTGGAGGAGGAGGTTGTTGGGTTAATTGCAATTCCAGCCCCAACTTGGGCTCCAATGGGTACTACTATTTGCTCCTTTTGTAGGGGTATACTTGCAATGTTTCCAGCCTTTTGGAATCCCATTCCTGGGAACCAAATCCCCAATCGGGGGTTCTAATTTCCAGAGAGCATTGTCCCCCATTCCATCCATTTCCAGAACGAAAGAGAGGGTTTGAGAAAACCTTGTTTTTCCAACCGCTGGACGAAGTTGCTGAGAGAGAAGAGAGAGGGTGCAGCCGGCCTCCCCTCCCCTTCTTCGTTGGATGAGCAGCAGGCCGACGTGCAGGAGCTAGGGTTGTGTAGGCTTGACAGGGAGCAACCATCTTGGTGAGTTCGAGAGGAACAACCGCAAGGAGGTCGTTGGGAACGACCTCAAGGAGTCGAAGCCGTTTTGGATATCCATCCGGGAGCCCACAGGAAAGTCACCTTATCTCCTTGATTTTGAGCACAATATTGGTATTGTTAGATGCCTCGGGATAGTTAGATACTTGTTGAAGAACTATCATTGTGCGTGTGGATTGTACCTCGGTTTTGTGAGCAACAAAATCGGGAAGAACATTGGCTATTTTGACCATAGTGGATTGGTTGCCGGTCTTGTCTCGTGGTTTTTCCCTTACTCACATCGAGTAAGGGTTTCCACATAGAAATCCTTGTCTCTCGTGTGATTGCTTGTTGTGGTTGTTTGTGGTTGCTTCTCATTGTTGCTATTGAGTTCCCGTGTGGGGAACATATATTCTTGCTGTGTCATCTTTGCTGCAGGACAATTTTTATGGGATACTCTTGGTTGTGCATATCCCCCTATATTATTGTGGGGCAAGGAACAAAGAAAGAAGATACTCTTGGGTGGAACAGTGGAGACCAAAATTTTAAGTGGAGTTTGGCTCCCAATCCACCATGTGAAAGTGTCAAGTATAGATCATTTGTCAATCGAAGGGTGGTAGTCCTACCTGAAAGGAGATACTATCCATTCATGTCGAGTTAAATCATAGGTTTCGAGTGAAGGAGATCTACTCTGGAATCTTGGGCGAGGGATCCACTCTTTTTGGTAGGGCTTTAGCTAGTTTTGTTTGGCCGAGAGGGTTCTCTGGGGTTGTGAAAGAGTAGCCTTTTTATTGGCGGTGAGGGCCCAAAGGTTTGGGAAAGGGTTTAGATAGTGGGTTTTGGTAATTTATTTAATCGGTTCATAGGTAGGTTTCTTCACCCATGCCAGTAGATTTACTTGCAGAGGTTCCGATAGATGAGGATCTGATCTTTAAGGATCTCCAAAAGAGAGAGGCTTATAGTGGTGCAAGTGGAGTTTGGATTTTCTTGGATCTTTTTACCCAAGATTTGGATAAAAGGGAATTGTTAAGTACTTCGAGATTTTTAATCCTCCATCATTTGTCTTCAGTCGGCAAATGTGTTCCCAAACGAGCCTCATGTCTATTCCTGTCTTAATCAACTCCCAAATCAAAGCTGATCCACATCAGCTCTAAGGTCTTGTTTGGTTGGAGAATAGACCTTGGAATAAGATGCTAATTCTCCTCTCGACACGGTTTTCAGTGGTACGACTATTCCCCATTATTTTATTTTATTTCACTCTTATTCCTATCTTTATCCCACCTTACCTATCTTTATTTCACCTTATTCTCCATATTCCTATCCTCCAGTCGAACAAAGAATAAACCATTATTGTCCTTATTTCCTATCCTTATTCATGCTTAATCCTGAACCGAAGCCTATTTAAACCCAGACAAATCCTTTCCAAAAATGCATGCACGAACACACGCAATATCATCTACGTTCAGCTCCTTTAAAATTAAATCAACTTACATACAAATTGCCCTCTCCGAAGATGAGATTGGTCGCAGCAATCCCCAATTCTCAGGCGCGGTTCTTTACCCTCCCTCTTGAGAGGAGAGGAGATCAAAGCCAAATCGAGCATAATTATTTCCTGCAATTTTATTCTTCTTATTTTTTGTTACTATTCTAATCTCACCTATTTGCAAGCACTTTGATCCCTCGCGAGTTGTACATCCTCAATTATCATTTATCCATGAGTCCTTAGCTTCGATCAAACTCATACAACAACGGAGAGCTCGAATCAGCTTGGAGAAAAGCTGCTTCAATTCATGGAGCCAACTTTCGAGCTCTCTGGCTCCCTCTTCAAGTGATCAGATGTGATCACACAGACGTCCATCTTGCAACTTTGCTTCAAGAACTAGGAGCAAACGAAGATTGAATTAAGTCTATATAAAAAACCCCTCAAAATCGGATCTCTTCTTCTTATTTGATTTCAAGAGGCATAGCTACTGGGAATAGGTCCTTCGATATAATAGACATGATAAGGTTAATCCGAGACTCCGATCGTCTGGGAGACAGGTATGGGTCGATGTAACTAATTAAGAAACCAAGTGAACTTATTAATAATTGGTCAGATCCATGGCTGTACCATTATCCACGTCATAGATAGTTGGAATGGGTCCCCCAGTTATTATTTTTTATTTGATCTTCTCTTCCCACACCCTCCCCCTTCCAACGAATAGGATGATGGAAAATTTAATGTATCCTTTTAGATACTTATATCCTAACCTAACGCATACGTGTAGTCATAAAAGTTCGTGGTTTGATAACCAAATAACCACGTATATTTTATGTTATCTGGCAGCTGTACTCCAACCCCACTCGACCCCTCTCCTCCGCTATATGTTATGTATTCTCCTCCGAGATTTAACATGCACCGGCTACAGGCTAATCATTCCAGAGAGACCAATATGGATACCGAGATGATGCCCCATGCAGTATGCGTCCCTTTCCCCTTGCAGGGGCACATCACCCCCATGCTGAAGCTCTCCCTCATACTCCACTCCAAGGGCTTCCACATCACCTTCGTCAACACCCACTACAACCACAAGCGCCTCCTCAAGACCAGGGGACCCTCCTCCCTCCACGATAAAGCGTTCATGGAGACAGCAGTAGAGGGGCTCCCCGGGTTGGAAGGCATACGCTTCAAAGACTTCCCTACGTATATACGCACCACCGATCCCGACGACTTCATGCTAAACCTCATCCTCACCGACATCGCCAGAGGACAAGGGGCGGTGTAACACCCTAACCCCAAACATAGTACCACATGGAAAACTCACAAAGTGTGGGTGTGGTATATAAGTGGTGGGGATTACTACTTGACAACTTGGGCTTAAGCATTTTGGGTGGTTGTCAACGGGTCCATTTGGGCTCGAACCCAACAAGTTGTCAGGGCCAGTTTTCCTCGATAACGGACCGGGGACCTAAGCCCGGGACGTTACAAATGGTATCAGAGCCAAATTCTCTATGATAGTGGAAAGGGCTACCCGAGAGGTGGAGCCGCCCCTACAAAGAGGTTGGAGGAAATGGCTACCCAGAGCGTGCAGCCGCCACTATCACTGGGAATAAGTGATGGGCCATGTCGCAACGAGGACGTTGCGAATATAAGTGGGGGAGGTTGTAACACCCTAACCCCAAACATAGTACCACATGGAAAACTCACAAAGTGTGGGTGTGGTATATAAGTGGTGGGGATTACTACTTGACAACTTGGGCTTAAGCATTTTGGGTGGTTGTCAACGGGTCCATTTGGGCTCGAACCCAACAAGTTGTCAGGGCCAGTTTTCCTCGATAACGGACCGGGGACCTAAGCCCGGGACGTTACAGACGGCCTCGGCTGTACTGTTCAACACTTTCGAAGAGCTCGACCGTCCGTTCCTCGATGCTCTGGCGGCAAAGACCCCTCCCTTCTTCTCCTTGGGGCCGCTAAGCCTCCTCTCCGGGCAAATCCCCCCGAGGTTCTCCATGGGGTCAAACCTCCTGGAGGAGGACCGCAGCTGCCTCGAGTGGCTGCATGGGAAGCCTGCTGCTTCCGTTCTGTACGTCAGCTTCGGGAGCATCGTCGAGATTAAGGAGCAACAGCTCGTGGAGTTGGCGTGGGGGTTGGCCAATAGTGGGCACGGCTTCCTTTGGGTGCAGGGAGGAGATCCGTCGATGCTGCCGGAGGAGTTCTTGGAGGGGACCAAGGAGAGGGGTCGGATGGCGAGGTGGTGCCCCACTGCCCGCAGGAGGAGGTGCTGAACCACCCCTCTGTTGGCGGGTTCCTCGCCCACTGCGGGTGGAACTCCACGCTGGAGGGCCTAAGCGCGGGTGTCCCGATGCTATGCTGGCCGGACTCGGCGGACGAGCAGACCACCTGTAGATTCTTGTGCACCAGGTGGAGCGTTGGTATGGAGATGGAGAGCGACGTTAAGAGAGGGGAGGTGGAGGTTCTTGTCAGGGAGTTGATGGGTGGGGAGAAGGGGAGGGAGATGAGGGCGAGAGCGGCGGAGTGGAAGAGAAGGGCCATTGCCACCACCCGTGAAGGTGGGAGCTCGTTTAATAATGTGGACCGGTTCATCAATCATGTAGTTTGCAAGTGAATATTGTATCCCCTGCCAGATCTTGTTGCTCTTATATCAGACCTTTTGTATTAAATAAAGATTTTCGATATTGTGGTAAATGGTTTATATTTAACTCTTATAACTCATAAACAACACGGCATTACTCGTAAACAAATACGAATATATATGTATTTCATCTGCTATCATGATCTTTATGTATATTTTGAAATTGGTATTTATTTTAAAGTGGATGCAAAAAATATAGATATAACTTTCGGGCTTTATTTTTACTTTCACTAGTTTGTTTTCTGTTTGTAGCAACTCCCCGTCCCATTATCTTGGGTGTGGGATCGCTCTATTACGTGGTGTTGCTACATTTTGATGAAATGAATCCCAATCTTTTATTAGAAAAAAAACTTTGACTTTTGAGGAGGGAGATCTGGTACGAAGTCTAATTCAATTTGTCCCCCACCGGACCCATAGATTAACCGAACATGACGAGCTTTTGTTTCGAGAAGGACATGTGCCAGATGCGATGTTTCAAGTAGTTTCATCGACGGGCTACGTCTCCATGGACTTCATCTCCGAGAGGATCCGCTTATTCCTCGATGCTTCACGCAAAGTCACCAGGGCTCCCACGTTTGGCTAAATGGAGGCTTTCCAATCTAATATATCCTTAGGCAGACGTTGCTGTTCATATTTAGTTATGTCTTAAGAAATCCTTGTTTGTAATTTAAACACCATACATTATTTGTAAACAGATGTTTGGGTTGCGTGATCTTACAAAACGTCGACATATTTGGTTATTGCAGTTGATATTAGTAGTATGCATGAGTACGCATTGGGGATGAAAACGATCAGATATGGATACGAATGTATGTGCTATTATATCATTATTATTTTTTTAAATTCGGATATGAATACGAATATGAATATCAAACGAATCTATAAAATGTAAATCATATCTTCAAAATATGAATACGAACACAAAATGAATATTGATGATTTTGATATGAATATTTGACAAACAAATATGAATTAATATGCAAAAATTATACATGTATAAGTATACTTAAATACAATCAACATTTTAAGTTCATAAAAATTTCAATATATAAAAAGTATATTAATTTTTTAATGATAAATGTGTGCATAAAAATAAACGAATAATAAAATAAAATGTAAAGATATAACTAAATAATAAAAGAAAGCTTACCAAACTTACTTTCTTGTGTACCATGTAAGTATTGGTATAATCCGGAATCTGAACATTTGTATTGATCATTTTCGTATTCAAATCCATATTCATATCCTTCAAAAATGAACATATGTATTCGTATCCCCTAAATTTGAATATTCGTATTTACGTATTCATCAAAAATGAGGATATTATATTTGTATTCGTACTCGACAGATTTTGAGCATTTGTATTCGTATTCGCATCCGTATCCACCAGATATGAGAAAATGACATCCATATCCTCTATTTGATGAATGCGGATAAGAATGGATACAAATATATTTATCTTCTTTTTCATCCCAAGTACACATGCACCTCCTTTTTACGAATTTCACATCATTATCTTAGGATGGTTAGAAGTACGTAAAAAAATGAATTCTTACAACAACAAAACTTGTCTATTGTAGCGCATACTTTGAATTCGTTGGAATTATTTATGCTTGAAATTAGCGATGGACATCGAATAGCATTCGATTGTTTGGACGGTTTATATAACAACTACCAATTGCCTTTTTAAAATTTTGCATTAATAATCGCTATTACAAATTTTGCAAAGATTATATATATATATATATATAGGATTTCTTTCAAATAGGACGCAGTCCTTCCATAGTTAAGGAAGGCCAACCCCTTTTTTGTATAATACATGATGACATTGGTAGAATACATATACAGTTTTGTATTATAATGTGCAGTTTTAATGTTTATATTATAATACGTGGTTTTGTATGCGGCTTTGTATTTATAACGTGCACCTATAATACAAACTGTATACGTATTCTACTAAAGTGCTCGTTTTTATACAAAAAGGGGCGGCCTTCCAGAACTCAGGAAGGACTGCATCCTATTTGAAAGGGCCCATATATATATATATATATATATATATATATATATATATATATCCATTGTGTATATGTACTGAATTCTGCACTATATAATAAAATGAATGTAAATTATTGACCGTTGTTTGGATATTACTGATCTCGCAACAACCATTTACGTGAGTATTGTCTCTAAATTACTGAATTCTATTCAAAGTAATAATACATATAGAAATTACTGACCATTTGTTATGATTTTACTAACTTCACAACATGCACTTACTTGACCGATGTGTATATATTACTGAATTTTGCACCATATAATAAAATGAATGTAAATTAATGATCGTTGTTTGGATATTACTACTCGCAACAACTATTTACTTGATTATTGTATATATATTACTGACCTGAGTATTTAGATCTCGATTTTCTGCAAGAAATCATCAATTCGAATATTTTATTTTCAAAACGTTCTTCCTATTTTTTAGGATGTGATATAATTAGAATATCACTTATTGTTAAATCGCTTTGCATATTAATCTCCTTCCAAAACGACATCCTTCGAAAATAGGTAACCACTCAATTGGTAATGCACGTGTGTGGCCTACAAATGGTGCTTATCGAAACGCTAATGGGCCCTATGCGCATTGGATAAAAATCAATTATATATATATATATATATATATATATATAGTGAAAAGGGATCCTAAACTAGGTGCAGGTAACTTTCCAACACCCACCTTTTTTTTCTCTCAATTCTTTTATTTTTTATAAAAGGATCCTTGGGGAATTTAGATCATTATATGTCACCATCATGTCATTCAAATTTCAACTTATTTTGAGACTTATAAATTATTCATCAAGACAATCAAATTTTAATGTTCTCAGATTTGCTGAAATCAACCTTATCCGATGGACATGTTAGGAATGTCTGTTTTACGCAAAATTTGAAACACATACTCTATTTAATATTATAAGTAAATTACCCAAGGATCTATTTCAAAAAAAATGAAAAATTGACAGAAAAGGGCCGGGTGTAGGAAAGTTACTTACACCTGGGTTTAGGATCCCAACCCCATATATATATGGGAAAAATGTGTACGCCCCCTAGTTAGCTCCCCCCTCTCATTTTTCATGTATTTTTTTTATTTTTTTGAAAATAAAAATCGTGTATGTGTCATTAAAATTTTGTGCAAAACAGAGACTCTTATGGTCTCCATCTAGACGGGGTCGATTTAAAAAATCATGTGACCGTTAAAAAATGTATGTCTTTGATGGAGACTATAGGAGTCTCTGTTCCACACGAAATTTGAATA